>CM046455.1:5004822-5559822 GCA_025506515.1 Flaveria trinervia | reverse complement strand
AAATGTTTCATATCGTTTAAAATCAAATTTTCACAGGGTTAACCAATATTCAGAGTACTTAAATGCTCAAAAATCAAAACTACACACTATCATATAAACTCATCATTTATTATAAAACAAATAACGAGAATCTTTCATTACCCTATCCTTTTGCTTGTTTGCTTCAGATAGAAGAATAAACAAATTTGATCTTTTGATTTCTCAAATGACCATCCTGCCTAGCATCTTATTTTAAAATCCTGCAAGACCAATTATTTACTTTATTCCCATATACATTTCGATGTATCTCAGTATGAACACACCGTAGTCAATAAGGTTATTTTTTGTAGCCTAATGGAGTTATGTGGAGATTATATGAAGAGGCTGATGCAACCCAAACACCTAAAGTCTCTCCTGCATGCTACACAAGTACACTAAAGAAAAATGCTTTGGAAGTTTCACACATGCAACAGAAATATTCTAAGTGTGAAATCTTCCGAAGACAAGACCAATATCTTCTGAAGCCAAAGATGAAGTCTTCCGAACCTTCAAGAGACAAAAGTCTTCCGAAGCCAACACGTGAAGACAGATTTCTTCCGAAGACTTTTAACAACATGCTTTATCTGATGTACTTTTCCATAAAGCTGGACCCCTTTCCGCTCTACTCTATATAGTCACCAACTTACATGAGTTGGTGAAAAGGTCCATGCTTTTGGTAACTGTACATTGAGGTCTTGAGTCTGCAACTTTCTACGTTATGTACTTTATCCTTTTTGTAATAGATAAGGATGTGAGCTATGGCATGTCATAGTCACTAGTCAAAAGACAATCTGCCTTTTGACTCTACAATTGATTTTGTTTTGTGTCTAGTCAATTGTATCCGGCTGGCCTTCAAAGTATGGCCGACTGTAGGATGTAGTATAAGTATCTCATGTTCTTGTAACTTTCTTTTATGCTTTGTAACACTTGTAATAGAACTTGAGAAAGCAATATACTACAATCTTGAAAACCATCTACTTGTGTATCTTGTTCTCTTGTTTGATTAAGTTAAGTTGCTCTCCTCTTTGTGTTGTTGTGTTGTAAGTGACCACCCTTCACCGGTCCTGCATTTGGTATCAAAGTTTTTCAGGCTCTTGATATAAGATCTCACTATCTTCAAATCCCTCACACATACAAACACTTAAACTTTTCAAATGATAGCCATTTCCAAAATTGATATGGAAACTAGAACCATGAACAAATCCCCACCGATCACTCTTGATGACTTTGACATCTGATGCTAAAGAATGGAAGGTTTCATCAGGTCTCTAGATTCAAGAATGTGGAAATTTGTTAAGAATGGACAATACATACCAAGCACCTTATCTGCTATTGGTGGTGGTATGATACCCAAGGCTGTGGCTGACTACTCTGATGAAGATAGGAAGAGAGTAGAGATTGACCAGAAAGCCATGACAGCCCTTCAGATTGCTCTTCCTAACTCTATGTTAAGAGGTTTCAAGAAATTTAAAACAGCTAAGCAGCTGTGGGATGCACTGAAACTGATGTATGAGGGTTCCTCTGAAGCAAAGGAGAATAAGAAGGATCTCTTGATGTAGTAGTTTGAAAACTTCACCTTCAAAGCAGGTGAAAACATGACTCAATAATACTTCAAGTATGTTAAGATTGTGGATACCTAGTGGATGGAGGAGTTGCTCTTGAGAACAGAGACATTGTAAGGAAGTTTATGTCCTTACTTCCTAGGCAATGGACACACTACTGTGTGGTTATCAAGAGGACTGAGAACCTGAAAACTCTCACTCTGACAGAGTTATATGGGATTCTCAGTGGCTACCGGATAGAGATGAACATGCAAGCTTCATCTAGAGACTCCAACAATCAAATGGGTTTAGGCCTTCATGTGGTTGAAAGGGATAACATAGAACCCTAAAATCATCTCATATGCTACCCTGACAACTCATCAAAGGGTCCTTTCATCACTTTCCCTGCGACACAAGGGAGAACTACACTCAAGGAAGCCCATTCATTCCTAGAGACAAGTTCTTCTCAAGCCTTTGTGTCTTCTGATGAAAGTTGTGGCAGCTTTTCTTCACCCTTGAAGACCTGGACTGTATCCATCCAGACTGGAGTACATGGAGATAGTCCAGCAGATGGCTCTTCTCACTCATAGAGCCAAGAAGTTCTACAAGCGGACTAGAAGGAAGTTCCCCTACAATGCAACCAGTGGAAAGTTTGGGCTGGATAAAAGCAAAGTCAAGTGTTACAACTTTAACTTGATGGGCCACTTTGCTAGGGAGTGTAAGGCACCAAGAACAAATGGTGGCCAAGCACAGTCCAAACCAAACTACACTGATAAAGCTACCCAGAATGAGAAGCCAAGGCAGCAAGCTGCTGTTGCTGTTGAGGAATGAGGCTTTGATTGGAGCTTTCAGGTGGAAGATGCCTCTCCAAACCAAGCACTTATGGCAGATCATGATGAACCCAAGGTATTGGAACATCTTTGTACCCCTGAATGCATTTTTAAAGTAAATAGATACAGGTCCTACAACTTATAAATAAGAACATCTCTGAATGCATAGCCAAGGTATTGGAACATCTTTGTACCATGATGAAGCCAAGGTATTGGAACATCTCTGACCTTGAGTCCTTAAACATCTTAAAAGCCGATTTTAGAAAGTATGAAAATGATTATAAACTGAAGATTGAGGACTTAGAGAAAACCATTTCAGTTCTAAAACATAAGCATACAAACTTTAGGACTCAAATCAAGGATCTCATAACTAAGCTAACTAAGTGCCAGGCTGAGCTTGTGATCAGCAAAGCCAGGGTAGAAAAGTGTGTTCTTGAAGAAGAGACCTTCAAGAACATGATATCCTCATCCCTGCACAACAAAGTGTGCTATCAAAACAAGCAGGGACTAGGATCAAATGAGATAGCTCCTCCACAAACAATCTTGTCTGTAAGATCACCTAGGTGTGGAACTTGTAAAGATGAGCTTTCTCTCATAGATCCTTTAAGTGAAGAGGATGCAGAAGTGATATTGAAGAATCTCTCTGAGAAGAGTGAAGAGGAGGATTCTAAGAAGGACCACTATCCTTCTGAGGAGAAGAAGAAGACTGTGATGACCAATTCAATGAGAAAGAACTTGATCAGAAAGAGCAAAAGAAAAGCTAGGAAGCCTCAAGAGATCAAGGCTACTTTTGATCCTAAGCAGAATCAGGTTTTCATATCTGCAGGGTTTGAAGTAGTAAAAACTGAAGACATCAACCTCAACTCTTCTGCTAAGAGTTCTGGTTCATGTTCAAATCATCTCAATACCAAGAAGAAGACTGATCTGTTGTGTACCACTGCTACACAGCCTGGACCATCCAACTCCAACAACAGTCCTCAAGCCAAAAAGACTATCTTAACATCTACAAAGATGAGGGTGAAGAAGGGATGTGACCAAAGTCAGTCTTGTTCCCAGCAGAAGGCTCTTGGAAAGAAGAAAATGGAGTGTGTCATGTGTGAAAGTACTACTCATCTTGCTAAGGATTGTCCATACAATCCTAAAGGTACTCTTCACATGACCAAGACAAACACTTTCAAGAGTTCCAAGAAGATTCAAGCTTCAGAAGGAAAATTTGTTCCCTTCGGAAGCTCCAAAACTAAGAAGAAGACAAGTGGAAAATTTCATTTGGAAGAACATTTGGTCTCGGAAGGAAGGAATACTTCCGAAGCACTGAAGTCTGTTGCAGTGTTTGCAGAATCTTCCGAAGGTCTAGTCATCAAAACTTCCAAAGTCTCACAAGCTTCTGAAGTATTGAAGGTCAAGTCCAACCTTCCAAAGGTGGTGTGGAAGTCTAAGAAAGACCAAGTGACTGAAAATTCTTTATCAACAACAACTTAAGATCCTCAAAGCACAAACATAGGATCTATTACTGTTGCATTACCTTCTGTTTCTCTTAGTGAGCCCAAGACAAGTAAGGCTTGGGTTTCCAATGTAACTAATCATTTTTTTGTGCAGGGACAGCTTAAGACAAACAAGAATGTCTGGATTTTCACAGTGGCTGTTCCAGGCACAGGACAGGCAATAGGTCATTACTCTAAAACTTTGAAAGGATTGATGGAAGACCAATTGCTTTTGGAGGAGATGAAGGTGGTTACATTTCAGGAAGGGGCAATGTCATAAATGGTAAGCTCAGCATTGAAAACGTAAACTTTGTCAAGGAGCTTGGGTACAATCTTCTGAGTGTATCCCAATTTTATGATTAGAGTCATAACATGCTCTTTACTAAGCATGAGTGCATTGTTCTCAAACCCAGGGTGGTCATTCCTCATGAGCATATTCTTCTTAGAGCCCCAGGAAAGGGAACATGTACAAGATGGACTTGCAAGAAACCTCCCCCTCTAAAGAAGTTTCATGCTTTCTGTATAAAGCCAATAGTGATGAGTCTTTCCTATGGCATAAAAGAATGTGCCATGTAAACTTTAAGAACATGAATAAACTAATTAAGAATGATTTGGTAACTGGAATGCCAAAGAATTTACAAGTGATGATCATTGTGTTACATGCCTGAAAGGGAAGCAGCATAAGGTATCTCACAAGCCTAAGGAAAGAAACTCCATCACTACACCCCTACACTTGTTACATATGGATCTCCTTGGCCCCACCAGTGTAATGAGTCTAGGAAGGACCCCTTACTGTTTAGTGATTATAAATGACTTTACAAGATTCACTTAGGTCTTCTCACTTAGAACTAAGGATGAGACTCCTGAGATTCTAAAGAATTTCATTCTACAAATTGAGAATCAAACTGATCACAAGGTCAAAATCATAAGATTTGATCAAAAAACTGAATTTAAGAACCAAATCCTTGATACATTCTGTGATGAAGAAGGTATTACAAGACATTAAAGTGATCTTAGGACTCCTCAGCAAAATGGAGTTACTGAAAGGAGAAATAGGACACTGATTGAAGTCGCCATAACCATGTTGTCTGACTCTAAGCTGCCCATCACCTTCCGGGCAGAGGCAGTCAACACTGCCTGCTATATGCAGAACAGAGTCTTAGTGGTTAAGACTCATGGCAAGACTCCTTATGAACTTTGGCACAAGAGGAAACCTTTCATTGGTTTTCTCAAGTCATTTAGATGTCTTTGCACCATCTTAAATACAAAAGATCAAATTGCCAAATTTGATGAGAAATCAGATGATGGACACTTTATTGGATATTCTTCCCAAGCTAAAGCTTATAGAGTATACAATCTCAGAACTAGAATTGTTGAGGAGTCAACCAATGTGACTTTCAATGAACACACACCCTGTGTAGCTGGTTCTGGTCCTGATTGGCTGTTTGATCTTGATTTAGTTACCAACTGTTTTAACAAATCTTGTGTGACTGTTTCAGGATCTGCAGAAAACTTAGTATAGGTGATCCTAATCCAAAATTTGAGCTAAGAAGACCTTCAAGTATCACATCTTCAGCTCCAATTGTAACTACTTCTGCAAATGAAGTGTCTATCAGCACCACAATGATAAACTCAACTGATACATCTGGGATGCCTTCAAATTCCAGATCAGAGGCTCTACAACCAAATGAAGATACTTCAAATATAGAAGAAAAAAATAGGGGTGGTGACAGTGATCAGGAATTTCTTGATGCTGATAACCACTTCATAGATGACAACATCAATGATATCACACACTCATTGGATCAAGTTTCTCTTGATAAGTGTGCTGATGTAGTGGGTGAAACATCTATGCTAGATCTAAATTTCTCTAATTTAGATCTCTCTCAACAACTTGTTGTGATCCCTTAGCTAAGGATCCAAAAGTCTCACCCCACCACAAACATCATTGGAGATGTTGTCACAAAGGTAAGAACAAGAGGACAAACCCATGAAGCAAATGTTTGTCTTCACTCTTGTTTCTTATCCCAGATAGAGCCAAAGAAAATTGATGAGGCTCTAAAGGATGGAAGTTGGGTTGAAGCTATGCAACAGGAGTTGCTTCAATTCCAAAGGCAGAAAGTTTGGAACCTTTGTCCTCTTCCTCATTGGAAGACTACCATTGGAACCAAATGGGTGTTTAGAAACAAGAAGGATGATAGAGGCATTATCATCAAGAACAAAGCTAGACTAGTTGTTCAAGGATACACACAAGAAGAAGGGATTGACTACACTGATGTCTTCGCTCCTGTAGCAAGACTGGAAGCTGTTAGGATATTCCTGGCATTTGCTGCATCCAAGAACTTCAAGGTCTATCAACTTGATGTAAAGTGCGCTTTTCTGTATGGAGTGATTGATGAAGAGGTGTATGTCAAACAACCACCTGGTTTTGCAGATCCTGATCATCATGATTATGTCTGCAAGCTTGACAAAGCTCTTTATGGGCTGCATCAGGCACCCAGGAAGTGGTATGAGACTCTGTCTCAGTATCTTTGCAAGCATGGATACAGAAGAGGTACTATAGATGGAACTCTCTTCATCAAAGGACATGAAAATAACATATTGCTAGTTCAAGTATATGTAGATGACATCATTTTTGGATCAACTAATCCAAAGCTCTGCAAAGACTTTGAGAAGCTGATGAAGGACAGATTTGAAATGAGTGCCATGGGGGAACTCAATTTCTTTCTGGGAATTCAAGTGAAGCAACTTGAAGATTGAATCTTCACTAGTCAGTCAAAGTATGTTCAAGACATACTCAAGAAGTTCAACATGACTGACTGTAAGATTGCTAAGACACCCATAGCTAGAAACCACTCTCTTGGACCTGATCTTGAGAGGGAGTGTGTAGATGAACACTTATACATGGCTATGATTGGGTCTCTTATGTATCTTACAGCTAGCAGGCCTGATATTATGTTTACCACTTGCATCTGTGCAAAATATCAAGCCAACCCTAAGATGTCTCACCTTATCACTGTCAAAAGGATTCTAAGATACCTTAAAGGTGCTTCAACACTTGGTCTATGGTATCCTAAGAATTCTGACTTTAATCTGTATGTATATACAGATAGTGATTATGGTGGTTGCAACATGACTGCAACATCTACATCTGGGGATGTCTGTTTCTTAGTGGAAGGGTTGTCTCATGGCAATGAAAGAAACAATCTTGTGTCTTTGCATCTACTGCTGAAGCTGAATACATTGCTGCTACAAGCTGCTGTGCTCAAGTGCTTTGGATTCAGAATCATATGCTGGACTATGGGTTAAACTTCAAGGAGACTCCCATTCATATAGACAACAACAATGCTATTTCTATCACAGAGAATCCTATGCAGTACTCACGGACTAAACACATCAACATTAGGTATCATTTAATAAGAGATAATTATGAAAAAAGGATCAAATAAACTAGTCAAAGTTCACACAAATGAACAATATCCCGATCTGTTTACAAAAGCTTTTGATGAACAAAGATTTAAATATCTAATATCAGCTATTGGGATGATAAACTTTGAGTAGGTTCTTTTTAAAACTAATTCTTATTATTTCTTAAAATATGTGTATCCTAAGTTGTCTAGTTCATCACTTTCATAAGCTCTTGTTTTCTTTGGATAAAACTTTTTTGAAGACTTTCCTTAAAAATTCTGACAATCTTGATCCTTAAGAAGTTATGTTTTTAACTTCAAAAGAAACTTATGCATTTAAAACAAATAAATGCCCAGTTATTTTACCTTTGGAAGAAATTTCTAAAATATCTTCCGAAGCTTAAAACTCTTCCTTGGCACTTATATGTTTTTAAGAAAAATTTTCTTCCGAAGCAAATTAACTCTCGGAAGCTTTGTCCTCTTGAACAAAACTATCAAGTCTTAATTTTCTTCAGAAGTCAAAATTCTCAGAATCCTTAGGAAATTCTTCCGAAGTCATTTTAGTTTCGGAAGCTTTTTCATTAAAACTTTCAAAGATAATTTACCTTCGGAAGCTTTTTGACTTCCAAGAAAACTACTTTTTGAGCAAAAGTAAACTACTTTTTCAGAGGTGGGACTGAGATCCGGATTTCAAAGTTTATCCTCTTTCATTAAACTTTATCTGAAATCCTTTTTCACATAAAAACTCAATGATTTCCCCCTCTTATGATCATCTGCTTTGTTTCTCCAAACCTAAACCCCAAATTTCTTTCTGAAATTTCTTTCTTCCTTCTTTCTTCATCCTTAAGCTTTCTCATTATGGCCAACCTTAACCGCAGAAAAATGATCCTAACTTCTCGATACAGTTACACATGCAACACAACCAAGTTGCTTTGTTACACTCTAAGAAAGATCCTCATTTCTTAGAGGTTTGCCATTTCTTAACTCTATCAAACTATTTCACCTCCCTAACAATTTATCCTCCACTTTATGAGGATCATTTGCTAGAATTTTGGAAGACCTGCCAAGAGGTTGTCATGGATGGGGAGAAGGCACTGTCTGCCATAGTGCAGGGGAGAACAATCTTATCACTCCGGCCATCATCAACATCCACCTTCAGCTGGATGATGAAGAAGGTGAGGTTTTCTTTCCCAAGGAAGCTGTAAACCAGTCCTTTGTGCAGATTGGATATGAGGGAGATTATTCTATCAAGACCTTCAGGAAAGGGAAGGTCTCATCCCAGTGGAAATTCCTACTCCATGTGGTTATCCACAGCTTATCAAACAAGCATGGTGGATGGGACCAGAGTCCTTAAGATCTCTCCTCCATCATCCATGGGATGGTTTAGGGGGTCAAGTTCAGGTATTCTCAGTTTGGTTATACTAATCTGCTTGCAAACTTGGACTCCTTAGAGTATTACATGTTCCCTAGATATGTTCAATACATTCTTAACTGTGAACTGGGCTCACAGTTAAAGGGAACATGTAATATTCTTAAATTGGGATAGATGAAGCCCGACATCTTTAAAATACTAAGAAAGGCCACTGTTGGCTTCTCTGGGTTAGAACAACCCTGATTTCAAAAATGTTAGAGCTCATTGCTCAAGGTGACAACCTAGCAACACTAGCTAGTGTTGAACCCACACCTTCTACTTCCCAACCTCCTTAACAGCCACAAATCACCCTCACCTACCAAAGAAAACACAAACGAACCCCTACTCAGACTATTCAGTCTGTACAGGCCCCTATACACTCACCTATACAGGAAGAAGTGGACACTAGAGCTCCCACTTTTCCTGAGGAGCAAACCACTCCTATTCCTTCTATGATCAGTGCTGAGGTTCCTCATGCTTAGCCTGATGAGCTCATAAGCCCAACTGCCTTAAGCCATCACGCTGAGTCTCAACACTCAAGTGATCAACCTTCAAGGGACAGTTACCATCCCCACCCTTTGGACTTAAACCAACCAATCCCCAACTTTGACTTCTATACTGATGAAGATCTAGGTTTCAGTGAGTATCATGACTCTCTCTTCATTTCCCTTACTCAAATAGAGATGAATGCCCCTATGTCTCCTATTTCTATCCTACACCAGTCACCTACTACTGAGGTGAACACTTCTGAACCTATTTAGGATGTCCATATGGAAAAGGCTCTTACTTTTGCAAGTGATTCCATCATTAAGACCTTAACCATGGCAACTCTACCCATTGACACCTCTACTGGGGCTATCAATGACTAGTGGAAATCCAACAACCAAGAACCTAATGCTGGTGATGAGAGTGAGGACTTTGGTCTAATTCTCTCATCCCCCAATGATTCTTCTTATGAAGATGAGGGGAATTTAAGACTAAAGGTGCAAAAATTGTCTAAAACATGCACCTATTTAGTCTCCAAGGTTAGTCATCTTGAATCTCAAGTGACTACCTTGCAAAACAGAGTCAATGATCAACAAATTGAGATTTCATATCTTAAGGACAAACTAGCTGGGAGACCTTTAAGAGGGGCTCAACAGGAACACAAGAACCTGTGAGTGTGATTGACCTAACTCCTAGCTCACCTATGCAAGTGGGTGATGCTACCAAAAACAGGGAGAAAGTCATTACAATCACAGAACCTGGGAGTTCTTTAGAGAGTATGGACATTGAGAACTCACCATCCTCACTTGCAATTGTGCATACTCAATAACTTCCTCAAGTTCATATTGATATGGACTCTATAGACTCCTTAATACAGAGTCTGTTTGAGGAAGGGATACCAAGGGCTATGTCATCTCTACCAACTTCAAATCATATCATTGGGTGGAGGTATGATAGCAATAGAATAGCCCTCATCATTCTTAGAGTTCAAGGACATCATGAGATCTTCAACTTTCAGACCTTGAACTTCTATGAAGGTCTGGATCTAGTCAACATGCCACTTGTTAATCCAACCCAATCAAGACAAGCTGACATGATGGCTCAAAGAATCCAGGACCTGATCATTGCAAAGTTTAAACTCAGAAGAAGACTAAGGCAATCAGACAATGCCATTGGTCAATTGGACGTTGAGACAGACCTAAGATTAGTTTCATAGGGGAAACCTTGACTGAAGGCCCAGTGGTAAAACCTGAGAGCCCTGTCCCATCAACATCAACTGCTGCAGAGATCCATACCCTTGTTAAGACGCCTGCTAGTGAGGTGTTTCTCAACCTCTCTCTGGCCAGAGCTTAGAAGCTACATCAAGCAATGAAGGCCAAAGCTCTCTCCACCCTGAGTCACAAAGGTCTATGAGTGACAAAGGGAAAAGAAAGATGACATATGAGGAGATTGAGGAGGAGGAGAGAGAGGAAAAGGAAGCAGAGGGGAGAAAGTTCCTCTTCTGGGTCTGCAAGACTCATGCAAACTGCAATCAGGGCTGCCCCTAGACCAAACACTCAAGATGATGAGTTGAGGGCAGTCAGGATCAATTACTTACAGAATAGGAACTTTGACATTAACAATGTCATTTCTCTCCCTTAGAGGAATTGAATGAACTGGTTGACATGGAAAGGTCAAAAGAGAAGAAAAAGGCAGAAGATGCGGAGCTACTGGTACAAATCAAAGAAGATAGAAGAAAGAAAAGATTGTACAAGCATGTGTCTACTCTCTCCCCAGTTCAAGAAAGTCCTGCACATGAGGATGTGGTTCAACAAGAACCTTAAGTAGATAAAGAAGAAAACAAGATCAAAATGATCAACTACCTGAGTGCCACATGCCTCTATCAGGCAGAAGCACTTCTTCCCTTATCCTATGACTATGTTGAGTTTAAGTATCTCAAACAACTTGAACTGGAGATATTCAAGGAAAGAAAGACAACTAAAAGGAAACTAAAGGAAGAAGCTGCTAAGTCAAGAGCCATCATCCAGAAGAGTATGAAGAAGTCTGCATACATGCCGAAGATGATGAGCTTCTTGAAGTTGTATGGATTCTACGGAAGGAGACTTGGCCCCATGTCTCTATCTACTATGGATGAGCATATCAGGGTGATCAAGCAGAAGATAAGGAGTGGAGAGCTGATTGACTTACACTCCCCTCCAAGTCAAGCCCCACTTGAAGTGGAGGTGAAGGTTGAACAACCTGAGACAACAAAACCTGAACCTCCTGCTGAAACTCAACAAGCTTCATCTTCTGATCCACAACAGGGTCAACCTCCCTCTGTTAGGGAACGTGTACGTACGGAGTACTAACTGATTCTGCATGTATACCAACTCAAATAGTGCGGAAACCTATTTGATTGGCGATCCAATTAGGGAGAACACAGTTCAGATCAATCTAACGATTAATGAAACATAAAGAATGATTAGAGAATGATCAACTATGATCTATGAACTTGGAACAGGTTTTCTTGAGTCTCTGGACGGCTAGGGTACGATTATGTGCGTAGGTATTCGAATTGTTATGTTTTTCCACGAATTAAGTGGTATTTATAGGTTAGGGTCTTCCAATCGTATGACTGAACCATTAGCATGGTTCAGTCGTGCGACTGAATCATGCTTCAGTCGTGCGATTGAGCCAATCTTATGTCTCAATCGTGCGACTGGTCCAGTCTCCTGCTTCAGTCGTGCGACTGGTCCATTAGCATGAATTATTCATGCGTATGGTCCATTAGCATGGTCCATTCGCATGAAAACTTCACACGATGAAGTTTAAATACATTTCTCAACCATTATTGACTAAGAACTATGTAAACAACCACAAACCTATATAGTCAGTTTAATATGCATTATTACATAATAAACAATGAAATATTGAACATTATAAGCATCAACCACACTTGTATTTCATTCATACCCATTCGATTACATATATGTAAGACATGATAGACATATTATATTAAGCTCCTAAACTAGTTTACACATGTATCAACAAACTCTCCCTTGGACCTAGTTTACATCATCGTCTAACATTCTTCATCAGCTCATCAAACTTCTTGTACTTTTCCTCTCTTGTAACTCCAGCATTTATCTCAAACGCTAAATAGAGTTGTATAACATTTTGAAACTGGAGGGCTTGTACAATGTCTTGCAAATCATAGAACAGTGGCCACTTGTATAATGTGTATACATCATCAGCAGACAAGCTAGTTAGCCACATAGGGTCAAATACTCGAATAGTATCCATTTGGTTCTCCTTTTGCAAGACTATAACAGCTTCACCTGTTCTCCAATCGTAATTGTTAGGACTGTTTAGGTACGGAGTACTAACTGATTTATGTGTATACCAAACCAAATAGTGCGGAATCCTATTTGATTGGCGATCCAATTAGTGAGAACACAAGTATAATCGATCTAAGAATGAATCAAAACGTTAAGAACGATTATAAGATGATTAACTACAATCTATGAACTTGGAACAGGTTTTCTTGAGTCTCTGGATGGCTAGGGTACGATTATGTGCGTAGGTATTCGAATTGTTACGTTTTTCCACAAAGTAAGCGGTATTTATAGTTTAGGGTTTTCTATTCGTACGACTAAACCATTAGCATGGTTTAGTCGTGCGACTGAAGCATGCGGTTGATCCATCCGCACGAATGAGGGTTCAGTCGTGCGACTGAGTCAATCTTATGTCACAATCGTGCGACTAATCCAATCTCCTGGTTCAGTTGTGCGACTGGTCCATTAGCATGAAGTATTCATGCGTATGGTCCATTAGCATGGTCCATTCACATGAGAACTTCACACCATTAAGTTTAAACATGTTTCTCAATCATTATTGACTAAGAATTATGCAAATAACCACAAACCTATATAGTTAGTTCAATACGTGTTATCATACAATAAACAATGAAATATTAAACATTATATGTATCAACCACACATTACATTTCATTCATACCCATTCAATTACATATACGTAAGACATGAAAGATATTTTACATTGAGCTCATAAACTAGGTAGACATGTATCTATAGTAATACCACAACTTGAAGTGTGGAGTGAAGTCCTGTGGCATTTCCCTTAGAGGGATTCTAGACATAGTACGTAGAGGACTCCACTTCAGCACTACTTTAGGCTTTCTAGTAATGGAATCAACTTCAGACCTTTTGATGTACCTCGTTGGTTGTTGAGGTCTGAAGTTAACCCACCTGGTGCGGTATTCTTTCCTCAATGCAGCCTCAAACCAGTCTGACTTCTTTCTCGGGTCAACATACAACAACTTTAGGTGTGCCAGCTGGTTGAGCTCAAAACCGGGAAGTGTCTTTAGATCATGTGGAAATCTAAAGTACTCTATGCCCTTTTCTCTCTTCACTGCATATACATTCAAATCCTCAAAATAAGCCCATGCTATGATCTTGCCTAACACCTTTAGGTGTTTCTTGACTTTATATAGCTTGGTGTAGACGTTAGGCTTTTGTGCAGTGCGCATGGCTCGGATCTCAGTAAAACAGGCCACCAATTCAGCCTTTTTGATGTCAACATCGGCGTCCGAGGCTTGGGCTTGACCTCATTTCTCTTCTTCTTTTTCTCCATCTGATCCAGCTTATCAAATGTATCACTGCCAAGAGTATCACCCAAGTTGGGGACTACATTTCCTTCTTGTTTAGTGTACTCTGGATAATGGTCAGCAGTGACATCCTCTATCTCGATTTCATCTATGTCATTGAGCTCATCATCACTTGTCACCTCAAAAGTTGGAGCGTCCTTGACAATCTCGTTTGGGTTGAGCCGGAACATCTCAGCAAGCTGTTCATCAGTAAGGTCATGAATGATTTCTCCTTCTTCAGGAGTATAACTTATAGACCTTCTGACTATCCCTTGCAAATCAAGAATCATTGTAAGTTGAGACTTGATTTGCTGAAGGGGAGTAACATCATACTCATCTTGCTAAGATAATTGATCTGCTTGATTTAAGCATGTAAATACATCAACCATTAGTAATTAATCAAGACAATCAAACATTTGATAAAGATACATATACATTAAGTTATAAGTTTAAACAAGTTTCAAGTACAAAAGCTTTCAAATACATAAATATCTAAGCATTAGTTTTGCCCTGAATAGATGGATCGTCAGCCGGAGGGGCTGAAGATAAGGCTCCTTGATCCTGAGCTTTCTTTGACCTTCGCTCTCTAGCTGTGTGGATGCTGATGCAGCTGGATCATCACCTTCATCCTCATCTCCTCCCTTCTCCTCTCTGTCATCTCCATCACCATCTTCGTCAGTCTCATCATAATCATCCTCATCATCTCCTTCTCTATTCTTGAGAGGCTCATCTTTGGAGCCTTTGAGTCGTAGCATTAGCTTCTTGTTCTTCACCTCAAAATCATCTATCCTCTGAATTGTAGAAGTCTGCAGCTCACGAAGCTCAGTAATCTCATGTCATTGAGCTGCAATCTGTTGAGATTGGTGAGCGATCTACTGTGCTTGTGTAGCATTTAGCTCCACAAGCTGACTTAGTTGGGTAGCTTTCTCTTCATCAACAGCTAACAGCTTCAGCACCATACGGTTAAGTGCTACCGGCTGTTCCTCTACCCTAATGGAGGGTAGAGTAGATCTTGTGGTGAATGTGGTGTGGGATGAGGGATCAGCTTGGTGGCTGGTAGTGATAGTGGTGGCTGTGGTGAATATGGGTGGTGGTATATGAGTGGGTGGTGGATGGTAGGATGTAGTGGTGGCTGTGGTGAATATGGATGGTGGTATATGAGTGGGTGGTGGATGGTAGGATGTAGTGGTGGTGGATGGGAGTGTGGTAGTGATAGGTGGTGTGGTAATGGTGGTGGTAGCCGTGGTGGATAAGGTGGTGGCTGTGGCAGTAGTAGAGGTCAATGTAAACCTTAGCCTCTTCCCCTTTTTGCCATAGGGGTGAGCCATTCTCTTCCTCCTCAAGCCCTTAGACACAGTGGCTCCCCCTTGGGTGGGTCCGGGGTGTATGATGGATCTGTATCAGCAACAACATCATCCTTGGACTCCCCGTGGCATCCACCAACCGCCCTAAGACCTCTCTCCATGGCTACGACCCGGCTCCCCACTGTTCGCACCAGGGGTTCTTCATCAGACTCCTCCTCCTCCTCCATCTGGAAGTCAGGGTGAATGGGAGCTGGTTTGGGTCCACCTTGACCATCCCCTCCCTAATCAGCATCATGATCATCACCATCGGAGTCATCAGAGGATAGAGCAATCTGCTCAACGTCCGAGTCACTATCATCGTGGCGCCATTTCCTCCTTGTTGGCGCCACATAGTCATCCCAGGCCAGATGCCCAAACAATCTCCTTACAGGGGGCTTCACCTGCTTGCCCCTGTAAACCTTCATCCTCCCAAGGGTAGTGTCATCCATGACCTCAAGAGAGACTGCATCATGACTCTCCTTAGGTAGCGAAGGAAGCTTCTCATCAATGATCATCTGTAGGAATATTGGGTACATGCAGAAGCCTTCCTTGCCTTTGGCCTCTAAGTTCTCGATCAAGTAGGAGAAAATCATGTTAGAGAAGCTGAAGGGGTGATTCAGCACTAGTGCCACGTAAGCATTCTAGATTTAGTCAGATAGATCATCAAATCCACCCCTCCATGAAGCAATGCACTTCAGAATGACATGTGCTAGGTACTTGAACTGGGGGCACATGTTGCTTTTGTTGAGCACACCTGCGTTGATGTCCCCAGTGTTCCTCATCCTTAGAAAGCATCCCCTTACGGTAAGAGGATGTAACCTAGTTGGGTAGTCAGCATCATCTCCCAAGTCCAGGCTACGTCTAAGATCCGCTACCGTGACCTCAATCTCCTGGCCAAAAATGGTGTTGCGTATACTGTAAGGCTCAGTAGATCGGTCAACTGATGCACCTTCCCAGAAGGCCTGCTGTATAGGATGGTAGGGTGTGCAAGGTGCAGATATAGCTGTGTAGATCATTGATCTCCTCAGAAATGCAATGATACAAGCAAACTCAGCAGCATTCCGAGTGGTGGCATCCAAGTGAGCACAAATGTTGTGCTTGGTGTTGATGATCCACCTATCTGCCATGTTTCTGTAACACAAGACACATAAACATGAGATTTGTCCATAATAGAAACTATTGAAACTTAAACTGTTTTTGAAATCAGTCTGGTCAATCATCCCGACTGAGTTCAGTCATTTGATCGAGTATGTGACTGACTTCAATTGGGCGATTATGCACGTGGCTGAGTTCAATCGGGTGACTAAGCATGCGGCTGAGTTCAATCGGGCGAATGAGCATGTGGCTGAGTTCAATCGGCGACTGAGCATGCGGTTGAGTTCAATCGGGCGACTGAGTTCAATCGTGCGATTGTGCTCATACGCTTAGTTCATTCGGCCGATTGAGTCATTCTCCTAGTTCAATCGTGTGATTGAAGTTCATTCGGAGTGACCAATCGGATACGGCTCTGTTCGTCACTTTAATCCTGAATCTAGGTCAATACTGGAAGTTAAACATTGTGTTTAGGTTCTTTAGACTCGCATGACCATTAATTGTTGTAGTATGTCTACCATTTTAACCAATTTTCACCTTTATTTGGTCTGCTTGATAGTTATCACTTATTTCTTGATTTTAAACGATTTGGGCCTGTTAGGGTTTGATTTCACCGCGCATTTTGTGCATTTGGGTCAATAATTACCTGCAGATGATGTAACAACACATCAGTAACACAATGGTAAGAAGAAATCGATTTAATCAGATTTTAGCAGGGTGTCGCTACTTTCAGGAGATTTTCGGGCGATTGAGGGATGATGAACATATGCCACCGACTTTAGCCCTATTTATACTGAATCTTTCTTCAATCGGGCGACTGTATCCATTCGCACTCTTCAATCGTGCGATTGGAGCTTAGTTGTGCGATTGGCTCAGTCGGTCACATTCAGTCGTGCGACTAGGTTTCAGTTGTGCGACTGACTTATTCGGTCACCTCCATTCATGCGATTGGTTCATTCTTGTGATCCAATCGTGTGAATGGTTCATACTCATGCCCCATTCGTGTGACTGGTTCATAAGTATGGTCCAATCGTACGACTGGTCCATACTCATGGTCCAGTCGTGTGAATGGCTCATACTTATGAGTTTGACCTTATGACCATTCGTACACTTAGCCTTTTTTACGTATTGATAAGACATTTTGACCAGTGATCATCTCAGACATGACCATATTAAGTTAGAAAACTATTGATCACCTCAGACGTGATCCTTTTAAGTGAGTAAATGCCAGATTGACTTCTGATGCGTAGTCCGACATTTAACTAATAAATTAACTGAAATTTAACTAAATTAAACAACTAGAAATAAAACAAAGCTAAAACATATTTTTGTATTTTTGTGTGAGGTTGAAATCCTAAGATAAGTATCTACCAGATTTTTCTTCCTAGACAGTATAGCGTCAAGTTACTTTGATTATACTGGAACGATTCATTATGGAATCATACAAGTTTATCAAATCATTTGGGATATTTTACCAAAGCCTTTTAATGCTAGATTCTTGTTTTTATCGAGAGTGATTTGCAAGTTAGAAAATCATACTAGTGCTGTAAGATACACATAATGATTTGGACTTTCAAGAATTGCAGCACACGATAATTGTCTGTATACTTGTTCTCTTAAATCCATACATAGATTTTTGACACACATTGGTGATGATTTAAAGTTTAATTATTTCAACAAGCATTTGTGGATCGCACACTTATATGGTAATCAGCATTCCTCAGGATATTTTTGAGCGGTCTACGGGTATTTTGACAAGAAGAAACTATTCTAAGAGCTTTCAAAGAGATGCCAAGCCTCAAGTCAGTGCCATCGCATAACAGAGAGGCGCAAACAACAATGAATTCTAGAATATTTAGGTTATGCTTATCCTCAGGTCAGTACTACCGCACAACAAAGAGGCACACAACCTATCTACTTGTTTGAGCAACTATATTCTTTTTGCACAAATCGCACCAACAACATAGGTTATTAGCTTGATTGCTTTTTGCAATTTTCATATGCTTTGCTCATTTTTATGGTCATCCGCACACATTTGTGGCGTTTATTTTGCTCGTCACTCCTTATTGGAACTTCGTTGATTGTGTTAACCAAAGATTAGATAATAACCCACAACTTGTTGAATGACTTAGTTTGAGCTTGAAATCACCAATGTGGTCTACTTATCTATTGTGTTGAATCTACCGACACATCATGTAGTGGTCTAGCAACCTCTGGATCAACTTTCTCTGTGTTATCTTAGTAGCAACTAGTTTTACTATCATTTTTCCTTTTATGTTGCTTAGACTTCTCAGACTTATATTTTGAATTTTGCATCTTAATCAGTTAAATTCTTTTAAAGTCCCAAACTTCTTGTTCCTTTGTACTATCATTTTTCATAATCCTTGAATCAGTATCACAGATACGATCTCATTTCTATTAGCTAGACTGTCCTCCTCTCTCGTATTTTTATAACTTAATACTAGTCTAACCTAGTCTTCCCCTAAAATACTAAACCGAAAATGGTTTTGCGTTTAGAATTTTAATAGGCGAAGAAATAAAATAAAATAAAATAAAATAAAATAAGATAAAAAATTACTCGATGCGTCGGACTATGTACTTTCATCTTCTGGAATCACTTCATTTTTCTTTTTAACCCCGTTGACCTCTAGCAGATATAAAAATCTTGGTTTATCAAAAGCTTTTGTGTAGAGATCAGCGTGTTGAAAGTCCATATTAATTTTAACAACATCGATTAAATTCTTTTCAAAACAATCACGTATAAAGTGATATTTAATTCCGATGTGTTTGGTCTTAGGATGTTGGACCGGATTTTTAGTTACAGCTATAGCAGCAGAATTATCAACAAATATAGGAGTGTTAGAGTCCCGCATTTGCTGTTGAATCCAGATGATTTGTGAAAAGCAGCTTGCTGCAATAACATATTCAGCTTCACAAGGTGATAGAGCAACTGATGTCTGCTTCTTACATTACCATGTGACTAATCTTCTCCTAAAGAATTGACATCCTGCTGAAGTGGATTTAGTTCATTTTGCAGCCGCCATAATCCAAATCGCTATACGCTGTAAGCTCAAAGTCATCGTCATGAGGATACCACAACCCAAGTGTTGGCGTACCCTTCAGATAACAAAATATCCTTTTGATGCCTATGAGATGGTTGACTTTCAGTTTTGCCTAATATCCGGAGCAGAGACACGTCGCATACATGATATCAGGTCGTGAGGCAGTGAGGTACATGAGTGATCCGATCATCCTCGGTACATGGTGGCATATACCAAATCACCAGTTTCGTCGGGTGCTACATCGTGGTTTGTTGCAAGTGGAGTTCCGGCTGCCGAAGCATTCTCCATATCAAACTGACTGAGAATATCACCTACATACTTGATCTGATGTAGAAATATCCCCTTTGGTGTCTGATCCACCTGTAACCCGAGAAAGAACTTCATCTCGCCCATGGCAGTCATTTCAAATTCAGCTTTCATGACTGCTTCAAATTCTTTACATAATGCTTCGTTTTTGGAACCGAAGATTATGTCATCAACATAGATCTGAACTAGCAGTAAGTCACCATCCTTTTCTTGATGAACAGTGTACGGTCAATCACTCCTCTACGAAAGCCATGTTTCACAAGATGAGTCTAGATCTTTTCATACCAAGCTCTTGGGGCTTGGTGGAGCCCGTTGAGAGCCTTATCAAGCTTGTAAACTCTCTCCCAGATTTCACCATGAAGAAATGCACTCTTTACATCTAGTTGATAAACTTTGATCTTCATGTAAGATGCATATGCTAGGAAGATATGGATTGCTTCCATTCTTTCCACTGGTACAAAGACTTCATTGTAATCAATACCCTCGACTTGTCTAAATCATTGAACTAAAAGTCGAGCCTTGTTTCTTATAATGACTCCTTGGTCATCTTTCATTTCAAAACCCATTTGGTGCCAATGACCTTAGCACCTTTAGATCTATCCACCAGAGTCTATACGCGTAACTTCTTGAATTGAAGAAGTTCTTCTTGCATGGAACTCACCCATGCCTCGTTGTTTAGGGCTTCACTAACATATTTTGGCTCAAATTGAGATACAAAACATCGATATGCACCATCGTGAAGATATCCCTTTTCCATTACTGAGGCATAATCAGCTGAGTGAAGCTGATTTCTTGTCTGTACTCCTGATCGAACATCTCCAATAACATTATCCAAAGGATGATAAACATTTAGTCGAGATCCAGGAGTGGTGGGTACAACTACCTCATTATCCAGATTGTGAACATCAGGTTTAGTATCTGAGGCAGTGGGAGTGTGGGGTTTCAAAGTATCAGAGGCATCAACATCTGATGCTTGTGTACTTGCAGTAGTAGGAACCTGTTCCTCCTGATCCACTTGATCATTTGCCACGTCTTCATTATCAGAGGAGGAATCACTTACCTCAAGTGCTCCCCCTGAAGAACTAGAAGACTCACCTTGTGATGCTGAGGTCATCGGATCCAGTGATGGTGTATTTAACACTTTGTACATCATTCTGGTCGATAACTCATCCTCAGGAGGGGAGAGAGGGATGTTGAAGGACTTAAAGAATCCATCATAGTCAAAAAAGAATGAGGGTCATTTTCCAGCAAGGGGGTGGTATATCTCTGTACATCAACGTTGCACCACACTTCTACTTGACCCGTTGAGTTATTGTAAACTCTATATTCGGTATGTTGTATCCTAAGAGAATTCCTTCCTCGGCCTTCTCGCTAAATTTCCCTGACTGAGTTTTCTTCAGCAGTGTACATAGTGCTCCAAATGGCTTGAGGTACTCCAGATTTGGTTTGCGTCATTGGAGCAACTCGTAGCACGTTTTACCATGACGTTTGACCACCGAGACTCGATTGAGAGTATAACATGCATTAGCTACCGCCTCGTTCCATAATTGGATGGGAAGTTTCAAGTCTGCGAGCATCATCCTGCCTGTCTCTATCAAGCTTCTATTCTTTCTCTCAGCAACTCCGTTCATTTGTGGAGTGTAGGCAGATGTGAACTGGTGCACTATTCCTTTTTCTTTGCAGAATGCCTCCATCCACTGGTTCTTGAACTCGGTGCCGTTGTCTGAGCGAACTTGTCTTACCTTTAGCTTGTATAGTGACTCCAATGTAGTTACCAGCTCTTTGAATGATTCAAATGTCTCTGATTTGGATTTCAAAAACACCACCCAAGAAAATCTTGAGTAATCATCCGTAACTACATAGCAGTACAAATCGCCGGCAATGCTCTTTGTACTGACTAGGCCAAACAGATCCATGTGAAAGAGCTCAAGAGGTAGGTCAATTGAGTGAACTTTCTTTTCCTTATAAGACTTCTTCGTCTGTTTGCCTTTCTTACATGCGACACGAAAATCCGGTAATTGGAAGTTCTTGACATTTACGCCACGCACTAGATCATTCTGGATCAAGTGATTCATCTTCTGTGGATTAATGTGTCCCATTCTCCTATGCTAGGAGATGGAGTCTTTTTCTGTTGCCTTTGACAAGAAGCATTGTACTTGATGATTAGTTGTGGAGGTCTTTGATAGGTCCAAGACATATAAATCATTATATCTTGAAACGAACATTAAGACTTGATCCTCCGGTATCACATACTCCTTCTTCAACACATAGCACTTCTTGTTGTCAAAGACGACCTTGAATCCTTTATCACTAATCTGGGATACAAAAAGTAAATTATTTTGAAGTTGTATAGTTTACCTTATCAAATTTCACTTTCTGGTTTCCCACTTCCCCTTATGTAGTGATGTAACATCCTTTATTTCCAGCAAATGAAATGTGTCCTCCTTTAATTTGTTTGACATTTGACAAGAGAGACAGGTTTCCAGTCATGTACCTTGATGCTCCACTATCAACAATCTAGGTATTTGTAGATGCACTATAGCGGACACCCTGCACATTAAAAGGAAATAATTAGTTGAGGTTAGGGACCCAAGCCTTAACTAGCTTGGGTGACCCAGAGGCATCACACATCATGAATTGTACCCATTGTCCATTTGAGGGAGAGGGCAGATCATTCTTTTTCTTGTGCTCATTATCAGACATTGGACTTGATTTTTCTTTCCATAAGCTAGTTTTGTGTAAGGCCTGTTTGTGATAAACAGACGACTTGCTTATAGTTTGAAGTTTATGTTCACTAATTCTTCTTGGTGGAGTGATAGAACTCCTTTTAGAAGAACTTGGTTTAGGATCATGAAGTTCACTTTTCTTTCTTGGTGTCTGATAATAAGGACAATTAGAAGCAATGTGTCCATACTTTCCATAATTGTAGCATGATCTACTTTTGATATGTTGGTGGAACTGTTTTTGTGGGGAAGTGTATGACACTGGTGTAACTTTAGTCTGTTTGGGTTTTGACACTTCTTGTTTAGATGTTTTAGTTTCTTTAACAAAATCATTGTTTGAACATTTTTAACATCTTTACTCTTTTGCTTGTTTGGACTTAGACATGGTGCACGTGATTGGTTAACTTGTTTGGTCTTTTTAGGTTCAGAATTAGATGTGTTTGAACCTGACTTTACCTTTACCTTTTCAAATTGTTCATCCAAATTAACAATAGGCATTTTACCTTTCAACTTCAAAGTGGTCCTTCTGTTTAATGACAGATTCAATAGGTTACTTGTGAAATCTAGGTCACTTACTGTAACACCTGATTATTTTAAAAAGACAAGAAATGAAGATTAAAAGAAAGAAAAGTAATAAAGTCCAAGTGGAAGGACTAAAAGTGTCCAAAAGGAAAATCTTTAAAAAAGTTGGTGTAAAGGTGGGCATGGCCGCCCACCCTCCCTTCACAGCATACTTTCTTTCGGTTGAGAGAGAGAGAGAGAGAGCAGAACTTCGAGTTTTGAAGAAGAAGAGAAGAAGAAATCGAATTCAAAGTAAGAATTCATGGTTTTTAAGTGTTTATGACGGGTTTTATCCCGGTTATTTGCTTATGTGCTTATGTGTTGTGTATGTGCCCGGGTGTGTGTGATTGGTGCTGTTTCTAGGTGTTTGAACTCATTTGCAAGCGGGTTAGAAAGGAAGAAACACCCAAGTTGCATCAGGTGAGTACTAGACCCCGGTTTTTACTTGTTTTAAACTCTCTTTGGGGCTAAAAATGTATCAAAACGATTTTCAAAGCTTATGTATGTTTACCCGTATGTAGTATGCATGTTGGATGTTAATTCTTGAATGCTTATATGTTGTTCGTGTTTAGAGTAGCCATGTTAAGCTTAGAACAGATAGGTTCGATGATTGAGTTTGAAAACGTACTAGAAACATGTTACACAGGAGGTCCATGCGCCTAGAGAAGGTTTATGCGCCTGAAAATGCCTTATAAAGGTTTAAGTGTAATCCATGCGCCTAAACAGTAGCCTATATGCCTAAGATTACCTTAGAAATGTTTAAGTACAGCCCATGCGCCTGAACAGTGGTCCATATGCCTAGAAATATTAGTCGGAAGACTAAGTGTAGGGCAATGCGCCCCGATAGCGCCCATGTGCCCAAGTGGCTCATGCGCCTAAGTGTCCATGCGTCCGAATAACCCATGCACCTAAGTGTTCATACGCATGAATAGTGCCCATGCGGCTGAATAGTTTATGTGCCTAAGTGATAAAATGATAAGTGATAGCTGATGCGCCTACATAGTGATGAAACGCCCAAACTGGGCTCATGCGCCCAAATAGTGCCAAAGCGCCTAAGCACTTAGAAATTTTTACAGAATTTTCTAGGAGTCTATGCTTTTAGGGTTTTGACCGAGGGTTGACTGGGGCTTATTTATGATGATGTTTCATGCATGGTTGTGATTGTTCCTTAATATTGTTATTGCTATTATTATTATTACTTATAGTATGTGACTTTACGTGGAATGTTTATTATCGTAACGTAAAGTATATCGTAATAATAAAGAGAAAGAGCAATAAAGAAAAGAAGAGGAACATTAATAAAAATGTTAACAAGTCTTGCAAGCTTACAGGAGGTACACGACCATGTTGTCGTTAGCTCAATTGTGCTGCGGGTTAGCTACCCTATTATGCACACAGGGCCAATCAATTGAGATTGGCAGGACCTTTGCAGCGTGTCCTGGGTGATTGGGTTGGCTTTTTATACAGTACACAGATGCCTTTCGAGGGATACAGTTGACCCTCTCGAGGGATATAGTTGACCCTTTCGAGGGATATAGATGGCCCATCACCTGTTTTTCATCGCGCATATAGTTAGGGTATTGCTCATTGGTCCATACAGAAAGTGAAAGATAAAGATAAAAGTTTACAGAACATACAAAGCATACAGTAAAGAGAACGAACATGATCTATTCATATAGTTAATGCGTGCTCGCATATACAGTAAAGAGTTGTATTTTATAGAAAAGAGTATTTTCATATACACCATATAGAAAGTATTTTATTACTTTAAAACTAGAACTCACTCAGCAACGCTGACTTTTATACATTTTCAGTTGGCAGGTAATTATTGCTGAGGATGGCACGAGGGTGAAGCTACTCGGAAGGAAAAGACTGACATCCATTCGTATTCTATGTTGCTGTTGTTTTGTAATGCGTTAAAACAATTCTTTTGTAAACAGTAAATGATGATGTATTGCTTAACAATAGTGTTTTAAATGAAATGAATGGTTTTTGATAAATCATTTCTGCTGCTTAAGTTTGTATAATTATAATGTTTAATGTTTTAGTTGTGATTGACCAACTGTGAGGCCTCTGGGAACAGGGCCTTACACTTACTAGAGAAGTGGACACCACATGATCCTTGATTGGGTTGTAATTAATTGGTTTACATTTAGAATTCAACAAGGTTTCATGTGGTGGTGGAACTACTTTGTAACCCAAACCCTCCCCATTGTTGCGTTCTTTCACTAAGTGCTGAACTATGTGAGAAGAACCGGTCCAACTGTGCAGTTTTTATTTTAAAGAATTTACTTCGACTTCCAAAACTGCTTTTTGTTTCTTAGTTTCTTCTAGTGAGTTTAACTAGAACTTTATGTCATTTGCTTGGTTAAAGGCAACAACTTCGGTTTCCCTTAGTTGTTATTTAACAGTTCTATTTTCTCTTTATAACTGTGCTTATTTTGTTTTAAAATCCAGTTTGCTTCTATGCATAGTTGTAAGTCATTCACTAAGCTATCATTGTGATCTAATAACCTAGCAAATTTTGAGTCTATGCTTTCTCTAAATTATTACATTCATTACAAGCATGACTATCAAAAAGTTGGTCTTTAGTACATACCTGAGAAGATTCGGTTGAATCGGCCATCATAGCAGAGTTTGACTGTTTAGGTGCTGGTGATCCTAAACATGTTGTTCTGAGTCCTTCTTCATTCAGGTGATTGACCACATTCACAGTTTCTTCATTATTAGACATCACTAGTTCCACTGTGATTTCACCTTCGCTTGCTGAGTCGTCATCCAAAACTTCAACACAAGCAATGTTGGATTCTCCTAGAGATACAAAGCGAAATGTCCAATCTTGCCCTTCGTCGTCTTGTGCAGTCAAGGCCTTAGGATCCTTGCTTGATGATGTAGCCCCATTGGTGGGTTTATCTTGACGATTGAAGGTGGAGAATGGATTACCACTACCTATTTTCTTGGGTTTCACACATTCACGCTTGAAATACCCCTTCTCTCCACAGTTAAAACAGGTAACTTTGGTTTTATTGAAACCAAAGGTAGTGTCTTTGGTGGCTATCAAGTTCTGTCCCGTTTTCTTCACAAACTTCTTCACCCTTCGGACATCACTAGCCAACACCCACATGATATCCATTCTTTCGAGTTCAGTTCCATCTATCTGCTCGTAGTCTTCATCGGCGAGATGGCAGTTTCCAATCTTCCCCGCAACTAGATCGTCATAGGAGTGAACGACAGCTGCTAGGAGATCCATATGCTCCCTTGCTACCTCTACAATCACATTACCGAGATTCTTGCTCTTCAATTTCGTAGCATTTGCTTTAGGTGCTATGTATTGGGTGCAAGATGACCCTGACGTGTCAAATCCTGAAGTAATGGCTTGGGATGGAGCGGCTGAACTGGACATGAATGCCATTTGTAGTGGTGCTCCAGAAGTTTTGGTTGAGGGGTTGAGTTCTAGAGTGATGGGTTCTGATCATATGATCCTTTTTGAGACCTGTACTTCATCCTCAACTCTTCCTCTCTCAACTTCAGAATGAAATCGTTAATATCCAACTTTGCCAGCATATCATTCTGTCTGAGATTTGACATAAAAGAAACCCACTTTTCTTGCAATCCATCTGCGAAATTTGACACATTGTCTTCCATGGATGTGGTAACCCCATGAGTGTGCAGCTCACTCATCAAGTGGTAGAAACGGTTGATGATGTCATCCAGGTTCTATTTTCCTATCGAAGAGAAGTTATCAAACTCCTTCTTCAAAGCTTTTGCCTTTAATGCCTTTAACGTCGCATTCCTGTCATACCGTTTTTCCAGAGCATCCCATAACTTCTTGGCTTGTTTATTCTCAGAAAACTGATGGAATATATCCTTAGGAATTGACTGAGTTAACAAGGCATACACCTTCTTCTCCGTATTGTATTTTACCTTTTGGCTATCAGTCATGCCACCCAAGGTAAGTTTTACTCCATCAGCACCAACTGGCATGCTATACCCAGTCTCGATTGATTCCCACAGAATAGGATCAACTCCATTTAAGTATATCTCGAACCTTTGCTTCCACTATGGGTAATCATCTAACGTTATGAGCTTAGGTGGCTTATTGTGATTCCCAACTTCATTTTCCAGAAGCAATAGATTCTGGATCCTTGAATCCCTACCGGCAGTAAAAGCTGAGTACTGATCTTCCATTTGTATTAACTTTGAATTTCAAACTTAAAATTTTTCACTCGTGCGAATGGAGAGGTCCAAATAAGTCAATCGTGCGATTGAAGAAATGCGGTTGAGCCAATCGTGCGATTGGACAAATGCGGATGAATAGTCGTGCGATTGGGTAGATGCAGATGAACAATGCGAATGAGATTGTTCAATCGTACGAATGGATGTGCGACTAAGTTCAATCGTGCGTATGGGAGGTGCGAATGGGTTCAGTCGTGCGATTGAGTCAATCTTGCGACTAAAGGCTGCTGTTTTTGCAAAATCGAAGGTTTTGAACACTTTGACGCAAAAACACGAATTTTTTACGAACCCTAATCTGCCGTAAGCCAAAAAACGTGAACTTTTAGATCTAGAGACGTCTAAAACACTGTTTTACTCAAAAAGATGGTGTTTTTTGATTGAAAAACGTGAATTTTTTACACCAAACAATCGAATCACACGCATAATCAAGAGCCAAGGCTCTGATACCACTTGTTAGGGACCGTGTACGTACGGAGTACTAATTGATTCTGCATATATACCAACTCAAATAGTGCAGAATCCTATTTGATTGGCGATTCAATTAGAGAGAACACAGTTCAGATCAATCTAATGATTAATGAAATGTTAAGAATGATTAGAGAACGATCAACTGTGATCTATGAACTTGGAACATGTTTTCTTGAGTCTCTGGATGGCTAGGGTACGATTATGTGCGTAGGTATTCGAATTGTTAGGTTTTCCACGAATTAAGTGGTATTTATAGGTTAGGGTCTTCCAATCGTACGACTGAACCATTAGCATGGTTCAGTCGTGCGACTGAATCATGCGGTTGATCCATCCGCACGATTGAGGATTCAGTCGTTCGATTGAGCAAATCTTATGTCTAAATTGTGCGACTGGTCCAGTCTCCTAGTTCAGTCGTGCGACTGGTCCATTAGCATGAAGTATTCATGCGTATGGTCCATTAGCATGGTCCATTCGTATGAAAACTTCACACGATTAAGTTTAAACACATTTCTCAACCATTATTGACTAAAAACTATGTAAACAACCACAAACCTATATAGTTAGTTCAATACGCGTTATTACACAATAAACAATGAAATATTAAACATTATAAGCATCAAACACACTTGTATTTCATTCATACCCATTTGATTACGTATATGTAAGACATGATAGACATATCTCCTAAACTAGGTACATATGTATCAACACCCTCTCCTTCTGAACCTGTGAGAGAGGAAGACCCAACTAAGAAAGACAATGAAGATCAATTAGGTGTTGCAGGCCAGTCTTCTTAATTAAAAGTGATAAAGAGAAAGAAAAGGATGGCTTTAAAGCCAATGCCAAAGAAGAAGAAAGTTGCATCCTTTTCTGAACCTCAGGATGAGTCAGAACATCCTGAGGATGTGCAGCCAGAGGATGCTACATCAACTCCCATTCAAACAGCTCCTCTAGCATCAGGAAGACCCATCTTGTCCTAGATATACACCACATATCTGGAAAGATGGCATGTCATTAGAGATCAAGGCACTGAGAACAACTACACATGGGAAGACATGTTTCAATTGCCTCTAAATGATCTCTTTGACATGAGGAGACACTTTAACAGTCTGAGGGATGACGATCATCTCATGAAGAAAGGGATGGTCATTATTCTGATGAGGACTGTCAATATCTGAAGTCTACTAGTGTTTTGGTAGCATCAGCCTAGGGGGAGTTTGTAGAGATTATATGAAGAGGCTGATGCAACCTAAACACCCAAAGTCTCTCCTGCATGCTACACAAGTACACTGAAGAAGAATGCTTTGGAAGTTTCACACATACAACAGAAATATTCTAAGTTTGAAATCTTCCGAAGCCAAGACCAATATCTTCTGAAGCCAAAGATGAAGTCTTCCAAACCTTCAAGAGACAAAGTCTTCTGAAGCCAACACTTGAAGATAGATTTCTTCCGAAGGCTTTTAACAACATGCTTTATTTGATGTACTTTTCCATAAAGCCGGACCCCTTTCCGCTGCTACTCTGTAAAGTCACCAACTTACATGGGTTGGTGAAAAGGTCCATGCTTTTGGTAACGTACATTGAGGTCTTGAGTCTGCAACTTTCTACTTCATGTACTTTATTCTTTTTGTAATAGATAAGGATGTGAGCTATGGCATGTCATAGTCACTAGTCAAAAGGCAATCTGCCTTTTGACTCTACAATTGATTTTGTTTTGTGTCTAGTCAATTGTATCTAGCTGGCCTTCAAAGTATGGCCGGTTGTAGGATGTTGTATAAGTATCTCATGTTCTTGTAACTTTCTTTTATGCTTTGTAACACTTGTAATAGAACTTGAGAAAGTAATATACTGCAATCTTGAAAACCATCTACGTGTGTATCTTGTTCTCTTGTTCTGTCTCTTACTTACTTGTGTTCTTAGTGTTTTTACTTGTGGTTAATCCAGTTCATAGCTTGATTAAGTTAAGCCGCTCTCCTCTTTGTGTTGTTGTGTTGTAAGTGACCACCCTTCACCGGTCCTGCAAGTTATTTTAACCGATATGCATCCTAAAATAGCACCGTACTTTTTGAGGCCAACTCTTTGTAAATACTACACAAATATATGCTTTTTACATAAAACAAAATAATAAATTACAAAGTAGAATATAATTAAACACTAATACATAATTAAGATACATAACTAATTCCTACGATACACATCTCTTAGTTTACATAAATGTTTATCACCAACTAATAATTTAAAAGTACTATCTTTAATGGTTTCATTTATGCAAATATGTTATACATTCAGGTATAAAATCTAATAACGTTTATCACCTACTAATAACTGATTCCTAGAGTACACATTTGTCAGGTTTCATCTACATTTATCATATACTAATAATTATAAATATTTTCTTTCATGTTTTCACATATGTAAATATGTTATAAATTAACGTATAAAATTAATAACATGATCAATATATTTAGTTATAAAACCAACACGTTCATATACTAATCAGACTAATACTGATTGTATATGTACAAATATTCAACGTTTATGTACATATACCTATGTCCTTCCATTTCACATCTACATATCACATATATGCATACTAAGAAATACATTAACATCAAAACTAGCAAATTAATTATACATGTACGTATATCACCTGCATATATATATATATATATATATATTATATATATATATAATATATATATATAATATATATATATATATTATATATATATATATATATATATATATATATATATATATATATATATATATATATTCAAATTACATATACGTATTTAAGGTACATAAATGATTCCTACAGTACACAATAGTCAGGTTACATCTACATTTACCACATACTAACAATTATGTAACACCCGGTTATTCTATTAAAGTAAATAAAAGAAGAAAACATCAATAAACCCAAGTTGAGGGGTTAAAAATATAAAAGGGACAAAAGTACAAAAAGTTAGTGTAAAGGTGGGCGTGGCCGCCCACTCTCTCTTCATATCATCTTTTCATTCGGTTCTAGAGAGAGTGAGAGCAGAAAACTTTCGGTTGAAGAGGAAGAAGAAGAAGGTTGAATTCAAGGTAAGAATTCGAAGTTTCTAAGTGTTCATGATGGGTTTTGTCTTGGTTATATGCTTATGTGTTTGTGTGTGTGTTTGGTGGGTTTCTTGGTGTTAGAGCTCATTCACATATGGGTTAGAAGGAAGATACACCCAAAGTTGCACCAGGTGAGTTTCTAGACCCTGGTTTCTACTTGTTTTAAACTCTTTGGGGCTGAAAATGTATTTAAACAATTTTACAGTGTTTATGTATGTATACCCGTATGTATTATGCATGTTTGATGATGTTCCTTAGGTGTTATTATGTTGTTCATGCTTAGAATGACCTTGGTAAGCTTAGAACAAATAGGCTTGATGTTTGGGTTCGAAAATATCCTAGAAACATGTTGAGCAGAAGGTTCATGCGCCTAAATAAGGCTCACGCGCCTGGAAATGTCTTAGAAATGTTTTAAGTGTAACTCATGCGCCTGAATAGTGGTTCATGTGCCTAGAATTTGTAATCGGACGACTAAGTATCGGGCCATGCGCACCGATAGTGTTCATGCGTCCGAATGGCCATGCGCCTAATTGTCCATGCGTCCAAATGGACCATATGCCTGAATAGTGCATGCGTCTAAGTGTTAAAGTGGTTAAGTGTTGGCTGATGCGCCTGCATAGTGATAAAGCGCCCAAACAGGGCTCATGCGCCCAAATAGTATTGGTGCGCCTAAACACTTAGAATTTATTACGTAATTTTTGGCAGTCTGTGCTATTAGGGTTTTGACCAAGGTTTGACTAGGGCTTATTAATGCTTAGTTTTATGCATGATTATGATTATTTTATGATTGTTCCGTATTATTATTATTATTATTATTATTATTATTACTATCAGTGTATGACTTACGTGGTGTGTTTATTATCGTAACGTAAAGTATTACTAATAATAATAAACGAAAGAGCAATGAAGAAGAGAGTGGAACTGAAATAAATGTTAACAAGTCTTGCAAGCTTATAGGATGTGCATGACCATGTTGTCGTTAGCTCAACTGTGATGCGGCTTAGCTACCATATGATGCACACGGGGCCAGTCAATTAAGATTGGCGGACCTTTGCAGCATACCCTAGGTGACTGGGCCGGCCTTGTATACAGTAATCAGAGCCCATTGAGGTACCAGAGGACCCATCACCAGTTTCCCCCACGCATATAGTTTAGGGTATTGCTCATTGGTCCATATAGACAGTGAAAGATAAAGATAAAAGAGTACATAATAAACAAGGCATACAATAAAGAGAAAAAGCATTATCTAGTTGTATAGTTAATGCGTGCTCACGTATAAAGAGATGAAATTTCACAGAAAGAGTATTTTCATATGTATACATTACGGAAAGCATTTTATTACTTTTAAAACTAGAACTCACTCAGCAACGCTGACTTTTATACATTTTCAGTTGGCAGGTAAACATTCTTGAGGATGGCATGAGGGTGAAACTACTCGGCAAGAAAAGACTGACATCCATTCATACTTGTTATTGCTGTTGTTTTGTAATGCAATTAAACAATTCTTTGTATTCGGTTAAACAATAGTGTATTGCTCAACAACAGTGTTTTTAATGAAATGAATGGCTTTTGTTAAAATAATTCTGCCGCTTAAGCTTGTAAATTTATAATGTTCAATGTATTAAATGTTGTGAATGACTAACTGTGAGGTCTCCAGGAACGGGGTCTTACAAATTAAAAAATACTCGCTTTTGTGTTTTCATATATGTAAAAATGTTATACATCCATGTTTAGTTTTTTAAACTTCCAAAATCAATGACATTCATACAACATCCTAACTCTAGGTTTACATGTATGTAAACCCTTTACCAGATCCTGTTTTAATCATAGTGCATTGTAATACTATGAAAAAAAACACCTACGCCAACTGTGGATTATTAAAATCATCTTTCACTTTTACATATACATATTAACAATATAAGGAACTAGCATACGCTAAACACATATGTAAGTTTCCCCAACACAAAACCATTCCTAAATTATGTTCACAGGAACCCTAATTTCCAACAGTTTGAACCCTCAACCCCCCAATCCAACGTAAACAATCAAAAATTTTAAACACCCACCCAAGGTTCAAACATCACAAACCTCGTCCTGCTACTATAACATGTTCTTTACATACAAATTGAAATGTATCTCAATCAAAACATAAAGTTACTCTATAATCGTTACCAACACTTGACTACTTGTTACACAACAATATGTAATCCACAATCCAATCATCAAATTCTTTTAGTTTAAAGGTTAAAAACTTATAGTCGATGCTTCTTCACACCTTTACTCGTTGTCGCTAATGGGTAAGGTACCAGAAGGACCGTCGACGGATGCTTCTATTTGGAGTCTTGAAATGATTTTGATTTACAAAGATTACACGGATATCCGTTAAAAATAGTGGGTTTCCATAAACTGAAATATGCAATTTTACATCTCTACCTTTTTTATTTATGATTTTAATTAATAAATAGTTTGTTTATTACTTTAATACTTTTTAATCTCATCCATTGATTAATATAATCAATGATTACTAATAGTTCTTGCAGTTCTCATTTCAAGAGAAGTCGTGTAAAGAATCAAACCCTATATATATAATGATAGGGAACAATGATAACCATTTTTTATTGTGTTAACCTATTAACCAAACTAGGGGTACACAACAATACTTATCGACATTGTAAGTTAGCATTATAGTGCATAACTTTTGGTTCACAATGAACGTTAAAGATTTTATAAAATATATAGCAAGACTATATATGAACTAATATGATAAAGATCTATTTAATGGTGTAATTTACATAAAAAATAATATTATACAAAAAAATTAAGAAGATTATTAAAATATGATACTTTCTTTAAAAAAGATGGAAAGATTTGAAAAATATGGTTAAAATTCTTATATAAGTGATGTAGTACAGTGTAAATGTTTGTTACACTAGTTGTTGCAAGATAAGATACGGTGTAAGTGTTCGTTACTGTGACAACTCATCCAAAACTCCCTCGATTTCGATTTCTGTGTGCCAATGCAGTAGACCAGGATGGAACACTCTCACCATGTAACGCAATTTTTGGACGAAAATTCTTTCAACATGGGGATAATGTGACACCGGTAAATTTCCGTTACCAAACTCCGTTAGTTCCGTTAAGTCTTGCATACACGTGTCGTAACACACACTAGTTGTCGTTTAACGTTGGTGACCTAATAATAATTAATAATGTTAAATTAATGTTAATCTAACTATTATGTGATTATTGTGTTATGTTTATGTGTTTGCATGTTTTAAATGTTAATTAGAAAATTAATCGCGTAACGCGAAAACGTGCCTATTTATTCGTATGTCTTGTGTTTTTATAAAGATAAAATATATAATGATTTTTATTAGTTTATATCCTTATATAATAAGTTAAAAACACTTTACAAAGAGTTTAAAGCCTAGTTTTTATAAAATACAAATTACAAGGGCTTAAAGGGTAAATATGGAAATTAAAATTAAACAAAACAATCCCAAACCCTAGCCCCACCCCATTCGGCCGCGATCACTATCCCCGCACCCTCCCAACTTCGAATTCGACCAAGAAAAAGCATCAAAGCATCGATTTTGTTCGATTACAAGGCATACAACATGTAGGAATCATCAATTGCAAGTTAACACACGTTTAAAGGTTAGATTTTTCAAGTTTTTGTGAGTTGTTCATGATGGCCGAACCTAAAATCGTTTATGGATCTTCATGGGGTCGAAATTGATGTTAATTGATGATGTTAGTATGTTAGTTGGATTGAATACATGTTGTTTAACGTTGATTATGTATGAATTGTATGTTTCTAGTGGATTGATCATGAACTTTAGTTTTATGCAAACCCTAATTCGAAATTAGCATGATTATGTGAAGTTGATGATTGTTTGATGAATGTATGATGATTTTTAGGTTGTATGAATGTTAGGATACGTTGATCTTGCAAGAAATCGATGAATTGAAGTTGGTGTTCATAGCTTACTAATAATAGTAACTTTATTTTGCATGTAATGTTGAATTATTGATGAATTGATGTTATGGATGTGTTCATGGTGATGATTAGATGTTAGATTGTTGTTGTGATCATTGGGAATTCAAGAACACATGTTATAGTTCATACATTACCAAAGATAGTAACTTTTTAAGATATGAATTGATGAGTTATGATGTTTGGATGTTGTTGATCATGCTTAGATGTTGATATGAACTTGAATTGGTATATTATTAATGAATTCATGAATGCATTAGATGTTTGATAGATTTTGGGATGTGCTTTCCCAAAATGGAAACTTTATTTGCACAAAGTTTGATGGATGATAGTTGGAACATGTTTGGGATGTTAGGAGCATGTTAGTAAGTTCATGGATGAATTCTAATGTGATAGAACATGTTAAATTAGTTGTATGGGATGCTTGGATAATCATGGGTGATGTTTGGACTTTGATGATCATGTATGATGTTGATGTTGGTTAGTAGTTAGGATATCATGTTTGGGACTGGAAATTGATTGTTGTGATGTTTGTTGAATGCAGTGAAGATGGTTAATGAATATGATTATGATCATCATACACGCGTGCGAATCTGAGGCCCCTACTTAGTAGGATTGGCAGGGTTTAGGATGTGAAGTCGTGAGTGGCTTCACATGGCATGTGGTGCGTGATTTGATCTTTGTGTGACATGTTAGTTGTGTTATAACTAGTGGACATGTTAATGTTCTAGATTCGCATGACTTGTATGATACTTGGTTGTAGGATGATCTAAGTGATACACCTGGTTAATATAGCATACATATGATCTATTTGAATGTTAACCATGTATGATATATGTGTATGATTACTTGAATGGTTTACAATACATAAAGTCACCAACGGGTCAAACGGGTCAACTGGGTCAAACGTGTCTGTTTTTCTGAAATCTTTAGTCCTTGGTTGTAGTGTACTTAGGGTTTTACATGTTATTTGTTTACATGTACTCACGTACTTATATGATCTAGGTAACCTCTGAAGGTTGTCTGTCCATTCTGTTTGTCAAGTAAAAGTCTAAGTGTCTATCACACGTATCAGGTGAGTTCATGCCCCACTCTTTATTTAATCTCTTTTGGGGGAGATAGCATACTGGTAAATCACAAACGCTTTATATATTCAAGTTGTGTATAATATTAATATAGTGTTGATATCATGGAAAAGTCCTCACACTTTCGAATTGTTAATATTGAATAGCGGGGAAATTTGGGTAGTACTACTGGGTCTGACGAGCCCCACCTGTGTGACTCGAGGTCAACTGGGTGCAAGTTGTCCTATTGAACATTGTCACGACCTGTTAAGTCGTGATAGGAGGCAACAACGTAACACAGTTAGCTTCAATTGCGAAATCACTATGAATTAATATTTATTGTTAATGGACTAGCTATCTGTTACAATGCACTACTTTTATATCTATGTTATTAAACTGTTGATGTTTGAATATCACTCTTGAACTCACCAACCATTGTGTTGACATTTTAGTATGCTTTTCTCAGGTCATTAGCTTGCTTGCCATAGGAGCATTACATGGTTCACTTGCATTCTAAAACTCAGTCTTCAAGTCATTTTTAGTATTTTAATGATTAATGTTTACTCTTTTGGGTTGGCACATGTTTTGCCATAGTATACACTTTTATTTCTTTGGGTTGTTTTGCAAAACGCTTCCGCACAGTTTAAAGTTTGTACTTTGGTTGATTTTATTTAAATTATGGCATACAGAGTTGTTCTGAGTAACTATTGACTGTGATCCTGGTTTGTTCACACGCCTCGCGGTAAAACTCCGCACGTGGATTTTGAGGGTGTGACAGATTGGTATCAGAGCCATTGGTTATAGGGAACAAGATTGCATATGCACTAGACTATAACCACACACAGTTAATTAGTTACCTGTGCCTTATTTTCATCTACTGTATACTCATTGGCATACATGTCACACTCTCTGCAGCATGGCATCGTCATCGAGAGCTCCGGGTAGGCGACCTGAATCACCTTCACGATCTGAATCCCCACCTCCCGCACCTGTACCTGACAATGATGGGTCGAATGTTGTTGATTGATTTTCTTTATATGACTTAGACTACGTAGTGTTTTTTCTTTTTGAAACCTATGTGGGAAGGGTTGTTTCCCCACACGAACGACAAACTTAAATTTTGACATTGATAAATACATTGTGACTCATTTATAATTTATTTACTTTGGTTATTATTTTTGTTATGAATGTTGTGGTTGTGATGATTCATTATTTCTTTTATTTACTGTTTACTGTGCTTCAATGAGATAAATGTGTTTGATGTTACTTATTATTGTATTTGTGAATGTAAAGTGAAAAGAATTGACGCCCGTGGACGTGGACGTGGACGTGGTCGTGGACGCGGACTTGGATGTGGCACCGGAGAACAGGGCGGTGGTGCTATTAACATGACCCCCGCAGAATTAGCTGCTCTAATTAATGAGCATGTTCAGGTGGCAGTGGCTACAGCCCACGCGGGTCAGCCAGCAGGTAAACAATGATAGAAAGATAAATCTGATATCTTTCATAACTGTATGGGATGTCTGATTAATGTGTGTTGTCTTAAAACAGGACCACCAGTGTGTACCTAAAAGTCTTTTATCGACTGTAAACCACACACCTACAGCGGTACATAGGGTGCTGTAGGCTTGTACGATGGTTCGAGAAGACTGAGTCTGTCTTCTCCAAATGTAACTGTCCACCTGTGGATCAAGTGAAGTATGCCACCGGGACTTTGGAGGGTGCTGCTCTATCTTGGTGGAACGCGCAAGTCCAGATGCTAGGACAAGCGATGGCGAATGGACTTCCATGGGATGAGTTTAAAACAATGATGACTGAGGAGTACTGTCCACGCAATGAAGTGCAGAAGTTAGAGATGGAGTTCTGGCAATTGAAGATGCAGGGCTCGGAAATCGAGGCCTACACCACTAGAACCCATGAACTAGCAACTTTGTGCCCGGGAATGGTGAATGAGGTGCATAAAAGGGTAGAGCATTACATACGGGGATTAGTACCCGAAATCCAAAGTATGGTAACTTCTTCCAACCCAACCACAATTCAGCAAGCCATCCAGCTAGCTCACAGGCTAACTGACCAAGCCGTGGAGCAAGGACGTCTACCCAAACAGGGCGCTGTGGCGAGCGTGCCTGACAACAAAAGAAAGTGGATAATGCCAACAACACCAAAGCATCATCATCTTCTAGCGGTCAACCTCAACCTCAACAGCAACAACAGCCAGTTCAGCAGCAACGGAGGTTTGACAATAACCGCAACTTCAACCAAACGACTGCAAATAATCAAGGACCCAGTGGTTATGGTGGTAGACATCCGAAGTGCACTCGGTGTAATTACCATCATGTGGGAAGGTGTGATAACTTCAAGTGTCAACGCTGTGGAAAAATTGGACACGCTGCTAAGGATTGTCGTGGTGAGCTGGTAAGGAGGCCACAACAACCTCAGAGAACTCCCAAGGTTGTTTTGAATGTGGGAAAGAAGGGCATTACAGGCGGAACTTCCCACAACTAAGGAGAAATGGTAATGGCAATAACAACAACAATAAAAACAACACTAACAACCACGGTAACAACAACAACAACGGTAATAACAACAACGGTGGAAATGGTACCGATAATGGCGGCAATAAAGATGGAGCCAAGGGAAAAGCCTTCGTCATTGGCTCAGGTGAGGCTCTAAATGATCCCACAACTGTTACTGGTAGGTTCTCTGTTAATGGTTGTTTTGCTACGGTACTATTCGATACTGGAGCCGATAAGAGTTTCGTGTCCTTAAAGTTCTGTAGTCTTTTAAGTGATATACCCTCTGCTTTAGAATCTAAATACACTGTGGAATTAACCGACGGTAAACAGATCCATGTAACGCATATCCTTAAAGACTGTAAGATAGAACTTGCTGGTCATACTTTCGCTATAGATCTTATGCCTGTTACGCTGGGGAGTTTTGATGTTGTGATAGGCATGGATTGGCTCTCTAGCAAGCAAGCGGAAGTCATATGTCATGAGAAGATCATACGAATCCCCGTTGATGACAAAATCCTTACCGTCAGAGGTGATAGGAGTGATGCTATGATATGCATCATCTCATACATGAAAGCTCAAAAGTTATTAAGAAAGGGTCGTGTGGCTATTCTAGCACTTGTAACCGATAAGCAGGCAGAAGAAAGGAGAATGGAGGATATTCCCATAATACGCGATTTTCCAGAGGTGTTTCCAGAGGATCTTCCTGGATTACCACCTCACCGCCAAGTGGAATTCCAGATTGAGTTGACTCCCAGCGCAGCTCCAATTGCTAGGGCACCTTATCGATTAGCACCAAACGAGCTACAAGAGTTGTCATCACAACTTCAGGAGCTTTTAGATAAGGGCTTTATTCGACCTAGCACATCACCTTGGGGAGCTCCTGTTCTTTTTGTTAAGAAGAAGGATGGCACATTCCGGATGTGCATCGATTATAGAGAGTTAAACAAAGTAACAGTCAAGAACCGATATCCTTTACCTCGTATCGACGACTTGTTCGATCAGCTTCAAGGATCAAGCTATTATTCGAAGATTGACTTGAGATATGGTTATCATCAACTTAGAGTTCGAGAAGAAGACATTTCCAAGACTGCATTTCGTACTCGTTATGGTCATTATGAGTTCTTGGTCATGCCTTTTGGGTTGACTAATGCACCTGCTGTGTTCATGGACCTCATGAACTGCGTGTGCAAACCCTATCTTGATCAGTCCGTCATTGTGTTTATCGATGATATACTGATATATTCTAGAACCAAGGAGGAGCATGAAGAGCACTTACGAATGATCTTGGAACTATTGAAAAATGAGCAGCTGTATCCCAAATTCTCAAAGTGTGACTTTTGGATAAGAGAAGTGCAATTCCTAGGTCATATTGTTAATGAGAAAGGGATACATGTTGATCCTCCCAAAATTGAGGCGATAAAGAATTGGACTACACCCAAAACGCCGAGTGAGATAAGATAATTTCTGGGATTAGCAGGATATTACCGATGATTATAGAAGGATTTTCTAAGATCGCACAACCTCTCATTGCCTTGACCCACAAAGGAACGACATACAAATGGAGTGAGAGTCAAGAATCAGCTTTCCAATTGTTAAAAAAAAAACTTGTACTGCCCCGATATTAGCATTACCAGAGGGAACAGATGATTTTGTGGTGTATTGCGATGCATCCATTCAAGGATTGGCTTGTGTCTTGATGCAACGAGATAAGGTGATAGCCTACGCCTCGAGACAACTAAAGGTTCATGAGAAGAACTATACCACCCATGACTTAGAATTGGGTGCAGTGGTTTTTGCCTTAAAGATCTGGAGACATTACTTGTACGGTACCAAGTGCACTATCTACACCGATCACAAGAGTCTTTAACATATCTTCGAGCAAAAAGAGTTGAATATAAGTCAACGACGTTGGGTGGAACTACTAAACGACTATGATTGCGCAATTAAATATTATCCGGGAAAGGCGAACGTAGTTGCCAATGCCCTAAGCAGGAAGGAAACAGCTAAACCCCAATGGGTGCGAGCTTTACAGCTTACTATCAGGTGCCAACTGCCCGAACAAGTTAAGGAGGCGCAGATAGAAGCTTTAAAAGCAGAAAATGTTGGTTCTGAGTCATTAAGGGGAATGGATAAACAGCTGGTGATGAAGAGGATAGAATTCGGTATTTCATGGATAGACTTTGGGTGCCTGTTTATGGAAATCTGAGAGATTTATTTATGAGCGAGGCACACAAATCTAGGTATTCTATACATCCTGGATCTAACAAGATGTATCATGACCTAAAGGCGCACTATTGGTGGCCTAAAATGAAAGTGGATGTAGCTACGTATGTGAGCAAGTGTTTGACCTGCTCGAAAGTAAAAGTGGAATATCAAAAACTATCCGGACTGTTACAACAACCTGAGATACCAATGTGGAAATGGGAACAGATCTCCATGGATTTTATTACTAAGTTACCTCGGACTAGTACCGGTTGTGACACGATATGGGTTATTGTGGATCGATTGAAAAAGTCTGCTCACTTTCTTGCAATTAAGGAAACTGACAAGATGGAGAAATTAACTCGACTGTACCTTAAAAAGATCGTTTCGAGACACGGAGTACCGATCTCAATTATTTCCGACCGCGACGCTCGTTTCACATCACATTTCTGGCAATCATTGCAGAAATCTTTGGGTACACGATTAGATATGAGTACTGCATATCACCCACAGACGGATGGCCAGAGTGAGCGTACCATACAGACGTTGGAGGATATGCTACGTGCTTGTGTGATTGACTTCGGGAATAACTGGGAAATTCACATGCCATTGGTGGAGTTTTCTTATAACAACAATTATCATACTAGCATACAGACAGCACCTTTCGAGGCACTGTATGGGAGAAAATGTCGATCACCAGTTTGCTGGGCAGAAATTGGTGACAATCAGCTAACAGGTCCCGAGTTAATTCATGAGACAACAGAGAAGATTATGCAGATACGTAACTGTATGGTTGCAGCACGAGACAGACAAAAGAGTTATGCTGACAAGAGACAGAAACCTTTAGAGTTTTAGGTTGGTGACAAGGTTTTGTTGAAAGTCTCACCATGGAAAGGCGTAGTTCGTTTTGGTAAGCGAGGGAAACTAAATCTGAGGTACGTTGGACCATTTGAAATAATGGAAAGAATAGGTCCAGTGGCCTATCGACTAGCCCTATCTGATTCGCTAAGTGGAATCCATGATGTATTTCACGTGTCAAACTGAAGAAGTGCATAACCGATGAAACAATGGTCGTACCACTAGAAGAAGTTCAAGTGGATGAACAATTGCGTTTTATCGAAGAACCAGTCGAGGTGATGGACCGTGAGGTGAAAACACTTAAGCAAAGCAAGATACCCATTGTCAAAATCCGTTGGAATTCGCGACGTGGACCAGAATTCACATGGGAACGAGAAGATCAAATGAAGCTTAAGTACCCTCAACTATTCGAAAAGGCGATGCCAGCAGACGAAGGTATTGATTTAAATTTCGGGACGAAATTTCTTTCAACATGGGGATGATGTGACAACTCATCCAAAACTCACTCGATTTCGATTTCTGTGTGCCAATGCAGTAGACCAGTGATGGAACACTCTCACCATGTAACGCAATTTTCGGGACGAAAATTCTTTCAACATGGGGATAATGTGACACCCGGTAAATTTCCGTTACCAAACTCCGTTAGTTCCGTTAAGTCTTGCATACACGTGTCGTAAACACACACTAGTTGTCGTTTAACGTTGGTGACCTAATAATAATTAATAATGTTAAATTAATGTTAATCTAACTGATTATGTGATTATTGTGTTATGTTTATGTGTTTGCATGTTTTAAATGTTAATTAGAAAATTAATCGCGTAACGCGAAAACGTGTCTATTTATTCGTATGTCTTGTGTTTTTATAAAGATAAAATATATAATAATTTTTATTAGTTTATATCCTTATATTAATAAGTTAAAAACACTTTACAAAGCGTTTAAAGCCTAGTTTTTATAAAATACAAATTACAAGGGCTTAAAGGGTAAATATGGAAATTAAAATTAAACAAAACAATCCCAAACCCTAGCCCCACCCCATTCGGCCGCGATCACTATCCCCGCACCCTCCCAACTTCGAATTCGACCAAGAAAAAGCATCAAAGCATCGATTTTGTTCGATTACAAGGCATACAACATGTAGGAATCATCAATTGCAAGTTAACACACGTTTAAAGGTTAGATTTTTCAAGTTTTTGTGAGTTGTTCATGATGGCCGAACCTAAAATCGTTTATGGATCTTCATGGGTCGAAATTGATGTTAATTGATGATGTTAGTATGTTAGTTGGATTGAATACATGTTGTTTAACGTTGATATGTATGAATTGTATGTTTCTAGTGGATTGATCATGAACTTTAGTTTTATGCAAACCTAATTCGAAATTAGCATGATTATGTGAAGTTGATGATTGTTTGATGAATGTATGATGATTTTTAGGTTGTATGAATGTTAGGATACGTTGATCTTGCAAGAAATCGATGAATTGAAGTTGGTGTTCATAGCTTACTAATAATAGTAACTTTATTTTGCATGTAATGTTGAATTATTGATGAATTGATGTTATGGATGTGTTCATGGTGATGATTAGATGTTAGATTGTTGTTGTGATCATTGGGAATTCAAGAACACATGTTATAGTTCATACATTACCAAAGATAGTAACTTTTTAGATATGAATTGATGAGTTATGATGTTTGGATGTTTTGATCATGCTTAGATGTTGATATGAACTTGAATGGTATATTATTAATGAATTCATGAATGCATTAGATGTTTGATAGATTTTGGGATGTGCTTTCCCAAAAGGGAAACTTTATTTGCACAAAGTTTGATGGATGATAGTTGGAACATGTTTGGGATGTTAGGAGCATGTTAGTAAGTTCATGGATGAATTCTAATGTGATAGAACATGTTAATTAGTTGTATGGGATGCTTGGATAATCATGGGTGATGTTTGGACTTTGATGATCATGTATGATGTTGATGTTGGTTAGTAGTTAGGATATCATGTTTGGGACTGGAAATTGATTGTTGTGATGTTTGTTGAATGCAATGAAGATGTTAATGAATATGATTATGATCATCATACACGCGTGCGAATCTGAGGCCCCTACTTAGTAGGATTGGCAGGGTTTAGGATGTGAAGTCGTGAGTGGCTTCACATGGCATGTGGTGCGTGATTTGATCTTTGTGTGACATGTTAGTTGTGTTATAACTAGTGGACATGTTAATGTTCTAGATTCGCATGACTTGTATGATACTTGGTTGTAGGATGATCTAAGTGATACACCTGGTTAATATAGCATACATATGATCTATTTGAATGTTAACCATGTATGATATATGTGTATGATTACTTGAATGGTTTACAATACATAAAGTCACCAACGGGTCAAACGGGTCAACTGGGTCAAACGTGTCTGTTTTTCTGAAATCTTTAGTCCTTGGTTGTAGTGTACTTAGGGTTTTACATGTTCTTTGTTTACACGTACTCACGTACTTATATGATCTAGGTAACTCTGAAGGTTGTCTGTCCATTCTGTTTGTCAAGTAAAACTCTAAGTGTCTATCACACGTATCAGGTGAGTTCATGCCCCACTCTTTATTTAATCTCTTTTGGGGGAGATAGCATACTGGTAAATCACAAACGCTTTATATATTCAAGTTGTGTATAATATTAATATAGTGTTGATATCATGGAAAAGTCCTCACACTTTCGAATTGTTAATATTGAATAGCGGGGAAATTTGGGTAGTACTACTGGGTCTGACGAGCCCCACCTGTGTGACTCGAGGTCAACTGGGTGCAAGTTGTCCTATTGAACATTGTCACGACCTGTTAAGTCGTGATAGGAGGCAACAACGTAACACAGTTAGCTTCAATTGCGAAATCACTATGAATTAATATTTATTGTTAATGGACTAGCTATCTGTTACAATGCACTACTTTTATATCTATGTTATTAAACTGTTGATGTTTGAATATCACTCTTGAACTCACCAACCATTGTGTTGACATTTTAGTATGCTTTTCTTGGTCATTAGCTTGCTTGCCATAGGAGCATTACATGGTTCACTTGCATTCTAAGACTCAGTCTTCAAGTCATTTTTAGTATTTTAATGATTAATGTTTACTCTTTTGGGTTGGCACATGTTTTGCCATAGTATACACTTTTATTTTTTTGGGTTGTTTTGCAAAACGCTTCCGCACAGTTTAAAGTTTGTACTTTGGTTGATTTTATTTAAATTATGGCATACAGAGTCGTTCTGAGTAACTATTGACTGTGATCCTGGTTTGTTCACACGCCTCGCGGTAAAACTCGCACGTGGATTTTGAGGGTGTGACAGTTACATTTGGGTTAACTAGTTAACGTAATAAACAAAGGTTAACAATCGTTATTTCCCTTATATATAAGTGAAGCATAAGATAAACAAATTTTAAAAACGGAAAATATTATTATATTCTACATAATGTAATAAAATGTTAATGAGTATCTAACTAGAAATTAAACACACGCGATGCGACTTGTTGTGCGTGTTTAGTATGTGACATAACACAGTTAAATATGTAAATATAGCCACGAAGTCATGGTGGTTTGGTATAGATATTAAAGAGTTAATGTATGACATATTGCAGCAGGAATAAACCTAACATTAAGATGATAATAACACTCAAGAAAAATATAATAATTGAAAAAAATATAAAGAGTTTAAACAAAAAAAAGAGATACTTATGGATTCGAACATATGTCAACTATTTTGAAATCAAAGTTCTAACCACTTAACCAATCAAATCTTTAGCAATAGTATTAAAACAATACAAATAAATTAACTAAGAAAGCCTCCTTTGTTAATGTACAACAATAATAGCATAATATACAAAAAAATATGGGTAAATAAGTTTGTAATTCCGTATTATTTAAACGATATAACTTTACTTTATTTTTTTATATTTTATTCCTCAACTCATTAACTTAATATAGTTTTAAGATAATGAACGATTACCTCATCATCTTTGTTTTCCATCACTTACTATTTTAGTTTTAACTAGTATTAAGGCCCACATGTAGCTACGGGGTTATTACCATCTCAAGTACCACAAATGTTAAACCACAACCAACGATTATCAACATCAACATCGAAAAATCTCGTATAAAAAATTAAATTAGACAAAATTAAAACTGAATAAAAAATAGGCATAAGAACATTGAACCATGTACGTGAAACGTAAAACATAAAAAGCAATAACAAAGTCGATCAAGGATTTGCAGGTTACGACGTGTCTGTTAAATCGAAAAAATAGACATAAAAACGTTGAATCACACACGTACGTTGCGGTGTGTTAACTCGCAAAAATTAGACTAAAACAAAAACTTGTAAAAGATAAAAATTATAGCGGCCAAAGTTGAAAATAAAAAAGTTTTAGGGTTAAATGTAAGAGATATAAAAGTATGAGGTTAAAGGTAAAAAATTAAAGGTTAGAAGAAAATTCAAGTGAGATGCAACCAAATATACTAAAAGTACACTTAACAATACAAAACAAAGTTAGAAATTAGTATATAGTAAATTAGTAAGCATTTACATAAAAATTAGTACGTCATGAGAGTATGTTCAAATCTAAGAAAATATCACCCTATTGTGAAACCAAGTGTTGAAGAACACACGATCTCATAGATGAAAATAAATGTGTCTCAAGAGAAAACCAAACGTTCAGAAATCTATAAGCTCGTAGATAAAAGCAAGCATGTTGCACAAGTCTGAAATGTAAAAGAAATCTAGTTAAGTATCAAGTATAAGAGTAAAATTTAGTTACATGAAAGAAATTTCAAATCAAGAAAATCAGAATTTTTTTTAAAAAATAAGCAATTTACAATAAAAGACAAATTAGACTAAAGAGAAAGGTGGAGTGTTCATGTTACACACATTACATGACTAGTGTAGTGTTCTTGTATTACATGTGTTGGATAAATAAAACATTAAATATTTTGTAATAAAACTTTAAAAATTATAAAATGATATTTTTTAAATAGGATATGACTAAGTTATGTATATGTAAGTAATACTAGCAAAAACAACAATATATCATTTAAACTTTTGTTTTAAAAGATTATGATTTTTAATTGGTTTTAAACATATTGGTGTTTTTTTAAATTTCATTCAAAAAAAGAATCATTCTTATAAAACAGTAAACAAATGGTACTAAAATAGTGCGTATTTTTGAAAAAAGATGTCATTCTTATAAAACTTGGTAAAAAACGGTTCTAAAATAGTGCGTATTTTAGAAAAAGATTTTTGTTCAAGAAAACTTGTGCGTCTTATATCTTTTTAATGTGTATTTTTAGTATAAAATCTAGTTTTTATTTTTTACTATATATATATATATATTTCAATTTGAACATGTTTTAAATTATTTAGTTACTATTATCATTTGGGTAGGGTTATACTAAAAATGAATTTTACTCTAAAAAGGCTGGCATGACACTTGTTCTTTAATTGTTTTAAATAAAAGAGTATTTTGATCATTGTATCAAATAAATCGGCTCATTGTGTCTTATACGTTATTATGTCATATATATTACATCATTTGTTATGTATATTAATCATTTGTGTTTTATGTTTTAGATCAATTTGTGTTATTTTAGTCAATGTTTTTATAGATTAAAAACTTATTATTTACCATTGTGTTTTACATTTATAAACAATGACATACTTTCACCAATATATTTTTCAAAACTCATAGTGTTAAAGATAACACAATGTGTTATTTTTGTTAATTATCTTTATATAAAATATAAAGTTGTTATCTATCATTGTTTTTTACCATTAAAAATACATAATGATGTTATTTCATCCATGTATTTTTCAAAACTTATAGTGTTCAAGATAACACAATTACGATCAAAAGACACAATGATACATTGTGTTATTTGGTCATTGTTTATAATATATTAGATTAATTATTTGTTATTTATTATTGTATTTAACATATTAGATATACATAATAATGTTATTCCATCATCGTATTTTTTAAAATTCATCATTTTAGAAAAACACAATTGTATTCAGAAAAACACAATAATTAACATAAAGACACAATGAACTACATTAAGACACAATTACGAAATATAAGCTTAATAATGTAATTTTTAAATCTTTTTATATAACAATACTATACATGTTTTAAAGATAAGAAAACACTTGTTTTTTTGTGTAATTTTTATACAAAAATAATGTTGTACATAAAATTTATGATTTTAAAAAACTTGCGGAACTTGCAAAAAATAAAAAAGTGACTATTCCTAAAATACACATCTAACAAATTTTTCCCTGTAAATTGATCTCAACCATTGATTAATAAGATGGATGGTTAAAATTACTTTTTACACTTTTTAGTTTTAGAAAACTTTATATTTGAACCCTTTACTTATCATTTATTAGGAGAGAGACGTAAAAATAAAAATCGGCCATTTACGTATTTCCCATTCCTAAACTCATTGTTTATCAATTTATCCAAGCTAAAAAACTAATTTCATAATTTCCATTCTACATCATATATATTACATATTTACACAATTGATTAAAATTAGTTATTGAATGATTATAGGATTTATATTTTAACTAAGTTATTTTTACACATTTTTTTTTCTAAAAACATCAATCTTTTCTCTCCTAAAGAGTGAGTTTTCTACATACATAAAAATAATAATGTTTAAACCTTCATTTTGAAGAAGTAATAACCGATAATTACAGTTATAAATACAAATACAAAACCCAACTGTCAAAGTTTTAAGCAATTATAATAACAAAACATCAATATGCAAAAATCTCTTAGTAAAAATAAAATAAAATAGTTATTTGATAGGTTAATTTTAATAAATTGGATAAAATATAAGAAAGATAATATATATAATTGATTTTATACCTTGGGTAAATATATAATTTATGACTTTAAAAAGAGAAAATGTGTGATAATCTCTACATTTTAACCATAAATTCGAGGCTGATTTGATCCCTGCAAAAATCTCTATCGTAAATGAAGATTTGTTCTGATTTGAATGCTACACAATTAAAACATGAATTATATATGTAAGTGAAACATGAGATAAACCAATTCTAAAGGTTGGAACAATGTTCTGATTTGTTCCGACACAACAAATCATTTACAATATTGTTTCTACCATTACAATATCGAGGACAGTTGTCGATATCTGGTATGTCTAAACGCTTCTAACATAATAGCGGAATATACACTCACCATAATATGCATGTATCATATCTTGGATCACTTTGTATGTTTCACACTTAACAAATCACTTTGTACATGAAAATTACAATTCTTTATTCCTTTCTCTATTACATATCATAATATCTTCATCAAGCAATTCACTTTAGTATCCCCGTAAATACCAACTAATCCTTTTCTATTTTGTCAACACTTGATATAGAACAAGACGAGCTCTCTGTTTCAACTTAGTCATGTATTTCCTATGAGTCATAGATCCCATTTCTAAGTTTAAGAGCTCCTCTTCAAGTTTTTCTAGATCTTTCTCCGAAAAAAAAATCTTTTCATAACTACTCCTTTGAATTCATCTCAAGTCATGTCATCAGCGACATCCTCTCCTCTTGTTTGTAAAATAATTTCCTAATAGTAACAAATAATAAGTCATAAGTTTTAAAAGTAAAATACAACCATAAGTCTCAAATAATAAGTCAACATAACGTAACATGAAATAATCCAAAAGGATTTATTTATTAAACTAGATCCATTCCTAGGTGTGAATAAACTTCAATGATGACAATCAAACTTGTGCGTTTCCTGAAACATGTTAAAATTAAAAGGTCAACATAATGTTGGTGAGATTTCCATAGTTTTCATGCATAAGTATATAAAAGATGGCAACTCATGTCATAAGTTAGTGAGCAAAGTAACTAGAGATGTATGACAGATGTAACAATCAAACCTTGACAGTTTATAAGATTCCACGTTTACAAGATTATACGATTAGCTAAGTGTACTTGGATTAACAAAGCAGGCTTGTTAAGCCCATAGATCTATGATGTCGACAGGTAGCAATAATTAATGATTGCGCATATAATAGTCAATACATGGTAATTACTAAAGTTCAACTAACCATACATACGAGTGAATTGCCCAAGTGTTTACAAGAATCAAACGAGTTTACAAATGCAATAGTTATAAGGTAACATGTTTCACCCCAAAGTTTAAAAATAATAAAAAGTGATATAGAAATACTCACATGTCAAATAAGTATAGGAATGGTGATTATTAAGAAATATAAATAAACATTCAACGCAAACCTTCACAAGGCGCGCGCACACACACACATACACACACATACACACACACACACACACACACACACACATATATATATATAATATATATATATATATTATATATATATATATATATAGATAAGATTAAAGTTAATTATAATGAGTTTAATGAATCAACGAGGACTAGGGTTCCAATTTGGCATTTGGATTTTAATAATTAAATCCAACTAAAATGGTATATTTGATTATGTTTTGAGACAATGAAACTGAAACACAAATTAATCATTTTAATAAAAAGAAAACCATTTGTAATAAAGTCTAGGTATATTTTAAATAAACTTTTAAATTTGTTTAAAATAACCATCATTTAAAGAATAATAATATACATAGTTAATGTTTGAACAAATAATAACAATTATTTAAAGCCTATTTTATAAGAAAATAAACTAAATATATCATTTGTTTAAAAATAATTAATCAAATATTAAGATATTTTAAGAAATAAATTTTCAGAAAATAGTTAGGTGGTTTTAAAAATTAACAAAGTTCATAACTGATTTTTTATAATTTTTATAAATTTTTTGTATATTTATTAAAGGCCAAAAAGCCTTAAAAAATATTTGAGGTTCACCGGATTCGAAACAGGGACCTCGTGTTTAAGGGGGCGGGTAAGTAACGAGTGAACCAAGGGCCTCAGCTGCGATTTATGTTGGTTTTCAAATCTTAAAAACATAATCTAAGTAAATCCTCAAATCTAAGAACCCTAGAATTGTTCTAAATCAAATTGAATATCAATTTGATGTTGTGAATCAAATTAACCATGGGGCTTTTGTTCCCCATGCTTAAACAACCCTAAATCTGTGATTAGCATACTTGATTTTATTCGAAAACGATGAGGAAGAAGTTGGAACGATCGCAACCAAGTTTTGATTCGTTTGATATGTAGACGGTGACGAAACTCAAATTAACCTCGTGTATAGTTTCAGAGGGTTGTGCTCTTCGAAAACCCCCAATCAATTGTGGTTCCAAGTGTGCAGAAGGTGGAGTTCGACTCGGTTGCAGGTCACGATGAAAATGGAACTCGTTTGGGATGTTTACTTGTGTTTCTAATGAAATTAAGTTGATTACAAGTTTAGGAATAGATAGATGATTGATTAGGTTGAGTTAATTAGATTTTTATTAACTTTTAATGGCTCCACGACTCTATGATTAAAGAGCCTTGGTTATTCACTCGAATGGGTGGTAACCTGCGCTTTAACTTCGATTAATTGATGTAATTATGCTCGAATCGTGTCCTAGAACAATTGGAGACGTTTTTAAAGCATGAAACGACAACATTCGGAGGTTTTGGAGTGTTCGGAGGGCCTCTAGAGCTTCGCTGGTGCCGGCCGCCGGAAACGCGGGGGAAGAGAAAAAAAATAGAGTTGGGTTTTAATAATTTACACAAACGGTCCCTGTGGTTTGTACTTTGTTATTTTATGCACAAAACGTTCATTTAAAGTTTTAAAAATGTCAACTACCCCCCCTAACTTAATTATTTCAAGTTTTTAACATTTCTAAGATTAGTAATTTTTTTAAATTGACATTATTATTAGTATTATTACTATTATATTAGTTTTTATTATTACTATTATTATTATTATGACTTATTATTATTATTATTATACACATACTATTTTAATTATTAACTTTCATAATTTAAAATTTTAATGACAACTAAGAAATAAACATAGATAACTCATAAGTTTCATAAATGTCAACAATGGCCCTTACAAGAATTTAACGATGCTAACTTATAGATAACCCTAAAATACATGATGTTATAGTTTCCTCAACTTAAAAGAATTTCGTCCCGAAATTAAGAATGAACTAAGCGAATAAATACGGGTAATTCTCCTACATATGGTCCTCACGCTTCCAAGTAAACTCAGCTCCACACTTATTCTCTCAACGAACCTTGATAATTGGAGTGGTTGTGGTTCGAGTCTTCTTCATAATGCGATCCATAATTTCAAAAGGTTTCTCAACAAAGTGCAATGACTCGTCGATCTGGATGTCTTCCAGTGGAACATGCAGACTCTCGTCAGCCAAACACTTCCTCAAATTTTAGACATGGAACATAGGATGAACTCCACTGAGGTCGGAAGGTAGTTCCAGTCTATAAGCCACTTTCCTAGTCCTTTTCAGAATTTTTAAAGGTCCTACAAATCTTAGAGCCAGTTTACCCTTCTTTCCGTTCCACGATGAAACCTTTAAAAGAACCATATCCCCAACTTGGAACTTCAATGGCTTGCGATGCTTATCGGCATAGTTCTTTTGTCGACTTCTTGCCACTTCAAGGTTCTTGCGGATTATGGAGACTTTATCGGTCGTTTCTTGTATAAGTTCAGGACCAGTGATGAAGTTTTCACCAATGTTAGTCCAGCAGATTGGTGAACGACATTACGACCATAAAGTGCTTTGAATGGTGCCATCCTTATACTCGAGTGATACCTATTGTTATATGAAAATTCCACAAGCAGTAAATGCATATCCTAATCACCACCAAAGTCAACGACACAAAGACGTAGAAAATCCTCGAGGGTTTGACTTGTTCGTCCGGTTTGACCATCTGTTTGAGGATGGTAAGCCGTACTTAAATCCAATTGAGTACCCAAGAGGGTTCTTGCATCGAAGACCAAAAGTGCGAAGTGAAACGAGCGTCTCGGTCGGATATGATATGCAATGACATGCCATGACGACTTACATTTTCATCAATGTAGATACGAGCCAATCTTGAAACTTTGTAAGTATCTCGTATTGGTATGAAATGTGTCGTTTTGGTCAAACAGTCCACAATCACCCATATACTATCATGGCCACGAGGACTATGCGGTTACTTGGTTATGAAATCCATGGATATATGTTCCCATTTCCACATAGGGGTTTCAGGTTGTTCAAGTGAACCACTCGGTTGTTGATGTTCGGCTTTAACTCTTGCACACATGAGACAGTTTGAAACATAAGACACAATATCTTTCTTCATCCCAGGCCACCAATATTAGCCATGCAGATCCATGTACATCTTGTCGGAGCCAGGATGAATAGAATATCGGGTTTGATGAGCTTCATTCATGATAAAGTGATGGAGATTGTCACGATTCGGGATCCAAAGTCGATTCAAGAAATACCACATGCCATTCGGTTTTGTATCCAGTTGGGACGGAACGTTAAATGCCAAATCTTCATCTTTCCCTTCATCGGTTAACGCTGCACGTTGAGCCTCGTGAATGCATAACTTGAGATCACTATCAATCCTTATGTTTTGAAGCATGATAGTAGCCTCGTTAACATCCACATGAATCTCAGTATCAAATTCCCCTAATGTGTCAAACCATTGCCTTCGATCTTGGATTTCTTAAAGCGAGACAGTCTTGTTGTGGACGTTGCGACTCAGCGTGTCGGGAACAATATTCGCCTTTCCAGGATGGTAGCGAATGTCGTAGTCGTAGTCACTAATCAAATCAATCCAACATCTTTGTCTCATGTTAAGATCCTTTTGATTGAACACGTGTTTGAGGCTCTTATGACCAGTGTAAACTATGCATTGCATCGCATAAAGATAGTGTCTCCAGATCTTTAAAGCGAAAACCACAACACCAAGTTCAAGATCATGGGTTGTGTAGTTCGCTTCATGAACCTTCAGTTGCCTTGACGCGCATGCTATGACTTTTCCTTGTTGCATAAGAACACAACCAAGACCTTGAATAGAGGAATCACTGTATACGCTAATGTCGTCGTTTCCATTGGGGAGTGTTAGAATAGGAGCGTTACACAACTCGCGTTTCAATGTCTTAAAAGCCTCTTCTTGTTCGGTCCCCATTCAAAGAGTCGGTTCTTTTGAGTTAGCGACGTTAGTGGTTTAGCAATCTTCGAAAAGTTTGCAATGAATGTATGGTAATACCCCGCTAAGCCCAGAAATGAACGAACTTCAGTTGGGGTTGTGGGAACACGCCAGTTTTTCACGGCTTCTATTTTAGCATGGTCAATGTGAATTCCTTGGCTATTCACCACATGACCTAAGAATTGAACTTCTTCTAGCTAGAACTCCCACTTGGAAAACTTAGCGTATAGTTGTTCCTTCTTTAAAAGTTCAAGAACTTGTCACAGGTACATTTCGTGATCAGTTTTCGTGTTGGAATAGATAAGAATGTCATCAATGAACACAATCACAAATTTATCCAAATACAGTTTACACACTCGATTCATGAGATCCATGAACACAGCAGGTGCATTGGTCAAACCAAAAGGCATAACCATGAACTCGTAATGTTCATATCGAGTACGGAAAGCGGTTTTTGGAATATCATCATCGTGGACACGTAATTGATAATACCCAAAACATAGATCAATCTTCGAGAATTGGGTTGCTCCTTGAAGTTGATTGAAGAGATCATCGATTCTAGGAAGAGGGTATTAGTTCTTGATGGTGAGCTTGTTGAGTTCCTGGTAGTTGATACACATACGGAATGAACCCTCTTTCTTCTTCACGAACAACACAGGTGCACCCCATGGTGAAGAGCTGGGACGAATAAAACCCTTATCGGTCAACTTTTGCAATTGACTAGCTAGTTCTTTCATTTTAGACGGTGCAAGACGATAAGGTGATTTAGCCATAGGGTTAGCACCAGGGATCAAGTGGATTTTGAACTCAACTTTGCATACGGGAGGTAACCCCTTAAAATCCTCGAGAAAAACTTCGGAAAAATCTCGCACGACAAGAATATCTTTCTGTTCCTTATGCTTGGCTTTCATATTAACTACATACGCCATGAAAGCTACGTAGTTCTTACTTAAGCACTTTCGGGCCTTAATGCAGGACATAATTTTGAGTCCTTAGGATGACTTTTCCCTAAAGACCTTCGAAGTATCACCCGACGGTAAAGGAATTCGAATGCACTTCTTGAAGCATAGAATATCCACGTGTTGCTTGGCTAACTAATCCATGTCGATAATAACATCAAAGCTTTCCAGTTGCATAGGAATAAGGTCGATGAAGAACTCGTGTTCGTTAAGGCTCAAGGTACAATCGCGTATTATGACATCAATGACGATCGATTTTCCATCGGCGACTTCAATCGTAAAGGATCTTTCTAGATTAAACACGGCTTAGAAAGCATAGGCTTGAACTCCAAAGACACGAAACTCCTATCCGCACCCGAATCAAACATAATGACTATTTACAAGATACATACCTGTTCAGTAATGACCTATTATTGGTATGATGAACAAAGGTAGAAATTTTTACAAGATGCCCATACTTCCCACACAACGAGCAAACTCGGCATGGAGTGTTACTCGCGTGATGGTACTTGAAAGTATTGCACATTGGGTACGGCCCAAAATAAGCTCTCGCCACGAAGGCTTGATTTGCAACAATCACTTGCCTTTGAGGAGCATTTGGTGCTGTCACCGTGTAATTACGAGTTAGAGTGAACTTGCACTTCTTATTTTGGAAGGAGGACTTGTTGTTCACCTCCTTTGTAGCTTCAGGTGTCACCTTTGCAGCAGGTTTTGGCACCTTTAACCGACATAGTGCCAACCCTAATATGATTCTTAGTGAGCTGTGCAGTGATACTAATAGCCTCTTCCAAAGTTATAGGCCTACTACCCACCACGACATCTTGTATTTGACGCGGTACCCCCTTGATAAATTTGTCAATGTTACGGGGCACGGTATCCACCATGTGTGGTAAGAGCATGCTCAACTCATGGTGCCGGGTGGAATAAGCCAAATGGTTTCCACCATCTTGCTTAAGGTTCTAGAATTCTTCCTCCAGCTTCTGCAACTTACTCCTCATGTAGAAATTTTGGATAATTATATCCTTAAATTTCTCCCAAGGTAATACCAAGGCAACTTCAGCCCATCGGTTCCTTTTTTCACTATTTCACCATGTCAGTGCCTGTTGTTGAAGGACACTTGCAGCATAGCGAACCTTGAATTCATCGGGGCACTCGCTAACAATGATGTAAGGCCCCATTCCCGGGACGCTCACAGCTGGTCAATCATCACACATAAAACATATAATTACGTTAACTTTACTAAAATAGTGCAGCGGAAACACTTTAAACAAACATTTCATTTACTTTAAATAAACATTTTTGCAAAATAATACATCGTTCGTTACAAAATATAGTTCGTTCATATTACAATGAAAAAATGTTATACAAAAGAATGCCATCCAAAAATGCCAAGTAGCTGCCCCGCGCCATCCTCAGCAATGCTCACCTGGCAGCTGGAAAATGCATAAAAAGTCAGCGTTACTGAGTGAGTTCTAGTTTCTATAAAAACATTGCATTACCTTCCATTCGTTAAAACATTTTCATTACTATCGCACGTGATCATACATCGTACATACATCAAGGTAAATTATTTTCTTTATCATTGTTCGTTTCGTACATTTCGCATGTTTCGCACATTTTGTACTTATTGCACATTTAGTACATTTGTTATCTTTCATTTCTATATAGCCCCTGTCATGTACTTAACTCCCCTCTAGAGCACCAAGCAATTCATCTAGGGTTAAGCGACAAGGACCCTATATCGCACGTATGGAGTGGTCACTAGGAGAGACTCACCCTGTGTGTGTAAGCTCTTATGGGTTCGCCAAGATCGCACGCTGTATAACACACAGTAATTAGGAAATTGCACGTATTGGAGCAGTCAACAAGACTGAACTCTTACTGTGTGTATGTGTTGGATCAAGAAGAATGCTGGTGCAACCAAAGCCAATTCACTTAGACAAATTTTGGTATTACATGCAAGGGCTTCCGAAGCTTAGCATGGAACTTCCAAAGGTAGTAGAGTTCTTCCGAAGACAAAGTGAAAGATAAACTTCCAAAGACAGAACTCTATTTCCGAAGTCAAGAGCATGCTTCTGAAGGTCAAGTCTTAGAAGAATAATTTGAAGACTACTTCTGAAGTATGATGAAAGGAAGAAGTCTCCAAGCCTTGGAAGAAGTAGCCTCTTCCGAAGTGTAAGTGGCTTCGGAAGTACTTACTCTTCCGAAGCCATTTAACCTTTGGAAGACACTACTATGAACTAGTGGACACAAGTATGGTCTCTGACACTCCGCTACAGACCTCTGATACTGCATGGCTTCTTCCTAAAGAGCCATGTAGTTGACCATACATTATTCCATTGTTCACCTTTTATGTTAGTACAAGTTACCAACTTTAGTTGGTGACAAAAGGTAAGTCAGGGATATGTCCTGACTACCATATCTCAGATAAGGCTATATCTGAGATACCTTAAACTATAGTCTTGTAGTATAGACTTTAGCTATAGGATCTTAGCTGGTATCAAAGTATATCCGGCTGTAGGTAGTATTATATATAGGTTCTCTTTGTAACTCATTCCACACTGCTTGTAAGAGTCTTGTATTATTGAGTTGAGAAGCATATATAAAAGTACCTTGAAAATTAATTCCTGTGTTCTTTATTACTTTCTATATTGTGATCAATTCTTACTGATTCTATCCTTACCCGAGTGTTGTTCTAAGAGAGTTTAAGAGAAAAAAGGGCCACCAAACAAGCAGACCCATGAGTCTTCCTACTAGCAACACTTTAATGGTTGCTGAAGACTCATTACCCCCACAACCTTAGCATTACCTGACCTACCAGCAGCCATCCTGCTCTCCTGGACCATACATCACTTTCCCTGAGACTCCAATGTCTCAACAGGCTCAACACAACTCCTTTCAGGAAAGTTGTGCCTTTGTCTCAGGAAGTGGACACTCAGGTGATTTTCAATACTGCTATGATGATCTTGAGTGTTTCAGTCCAGACGATGTAGAGTACGTGGTTGTCCAACAGATGGCTCTTTTAACTTACAGAGCGAAGAAGTTCTTTAAGAGAACTAAAAGGCATTTCCCTCAAAACCCAACTACCAACAAGTTTGGGTTTTACAAGACCAAGGCAAAGTGCTATAACTATAACCAACTAGGTCACTTTGCAAGGGAATGCAAGGCTCCCAAGACCAATCCGGGAACCCCACAGGCCTCCACACATCTGTCAACCTCAAAGCCCGCTGAGAAGTCAACTGAAACAACTGCAATGGCTCAAGAAGTTGACTGGAGCTTCATGGTATAAGATGTGACTCCTGCTCAAGCTCTCATGGCTGGAACAAATGATGCCCAGGTATATGAACATCTCTGCACTCCAGCCTGTATAGCTAAAGTTAAACTTTATCAGGATTACAATATGGAAATCAGATCTGATATTGAGTCTTTGAATATTTTAAAATCTGATTTTAAAAGAGCTGAATCTGACTATCAAAACGAAATTAAGGAGTTAGAGAAAACCATGTCTCTTTTAAAACATGAACACACCAACTACAAGACTCAAATCAAGGATTAGATATCCAAATTGTCTGAGGCTCAAGCCCAGCTTGTCACTACTGAGGCTCAGGCCAGGAAGCATGCTATTTCTGAGCAGAACTTCCAAGCTATTCTTGCATCATCCTCCCATTCCAAACTCTGTTATCAGAACAAAGGAGGGTTGGGAACCAATGAAATTGCTCCACCACACTCCTATGAGTCTATTAGACAGCCTAGATGTGGTACTGAGGAGTAAGAGGTTCCAACTGCTGACCCTTCCTCACTAGAGTTGAAGGATGAAGCAACAATAGTAGCCACCACAGAGAAGAAACAGGTAGATGTACCCATCTCCTCCTGTGAAGATCAAATCCTAACCACTAAGGCCAGAAGAAGCAGAGCTAAAGCTGCTAGAAGAAATGCGAAGAAGGTGGCTTAGTCCAAGCTGAAGATTGACCCAAAGCAGAAATGTGTCTTTATCTCAGCTGGATTTCAAGTGTTAGGTACTTCTGATTCAGGAAAGGAGTGTAATACCAGCACTTTTATCCTACCAAAGGATCAGAAGTTGAAAGGAAAAGTTGTTGATGAAGAAAAGAAACCCAAGAAAAAGCAACCCTCACATTCCCAAAAGACTAACATTGCATGCATCATGTGTGGTCTGCAAAATCACATGGCTAAAGATTGTTACTACAATCCTGCAAGCACACATTATGCAAATAATGTTAGAAAAGAAGGAGTCAGGGAAGGTTTCATATTTGGATCTTTTCAAACAGTTCAGGTGATGAAGAAGGGAAAGCTAGTTTCGGAAGCAAGGTTGCTTTCGGAAGAAACTGTTACTTCCGAAGGGAAAATGGCTTCGGAAGCAAAGGCTACTAAGGTTCGATAAAACAAGAAAGTTCCCTTGAAACCATCCCAGAAGAAGACTGCTTTCGAAAGAAAAAGTGGTGAAGGCTTCTTCCGAAAAGAAAGAAGCTTCGGAAGATGGAGATGCCGCAAAAGCTTCAACAAGCTCATCCTCCAAGATCAACCAAGGGTGGACTGGAAGATCAAGGAAGATGCTGCAGCCCAACCCCTTCTTCAAAGACCTCTATTGAACCCCCATGCATATCTTTTGGTTCAATTATGTCATTATCTTTGGAAGATCCCAAGACCAGCAAGGCATGGGCTTCCAAACAAAACTAACAAACTCATCTTATGTGCTGGGACATCCATTTGACAAGAACAACAATGTCTGGATTGTAGATAGTGGATGCTCCAGGAACATGACAGGGAACATATCTCTCTTTCAACAGTTCCAGAACTATGATGGAGGTCCTATCCAATTTGGAGGTGAGGCCGGAGGATATATTTCTGGCAGAAGGAGTATATCCAATGGTACATTAAAGGTTGACAAAGTTCACTTTGTCAAATAGCTTGAACACAATCTGTTAAGTGTTTCTCAATTCTGTGTCAAAAGCACCAAATGCTTTTCACAGAACATGAGTGCATTATCCTCAAACCAGGGATGACAATTCCTCTGGAATTGGTGCTTCTTAGATCTCCCAAGAAAGAGGATATGTACAAGCTAGATATGAACAATGCTTCCCCAATGGGTGAAGTATCATGCTTTCTTTCCAAAGCTGATAGTGATGAGTCAACACTATGGCATAAACATATGTGTCATGTAAATTTGAAGACAATGAATAAATTGGCTAAAAATAACTTGGTACATGGTTTGCCTAAAAATGAGTTTATCTGCAAAGATAACTGTGTTGCATGCCTGAACGGGAAATAACATAGGACATCTCACAAATCCAAATGTGTTAACTATATCACTACTCCATTACACTTATTGCACATGGATCTTTTTGGTCCCACAAGTATAATGAGAATTGGAAGGAAATCATATTGCCTTGTGATAGTTGATGATTTTACAATTTCTTTTTAAGAACTAAAGATGAAACTGCTGAAACATTAAAATCTTTTATTCTTAAATAGAAAATCAAATTGATCACAAGGTCAAAATAATTAGAAGTGATCAAGGGACTGAGTTTAAGAACTTCATTCTTGACTCATTCTGTAATTCAAAAGGGATTGCCAGACAATATAGTGCTTCCAGAACTCCTCAACAAAATGGTGTTGCTGAGAGGAGGAACAGGACACTTATTGAGGCTGCTCGAACTATGTTAGTTGATTCAAAACTACCTCTAACATTTTGGGCAGAGACAGTCAGCACTGCATGCTATGTGCAGAACAGAGTTCTTGTAGTTAAGCCCCATGGAAAAACCCCTTATGAGCTATGGAACAAGAGGCCACTGTTCATTGGCTTTCTAAGGTCCTTTGGTAGGAGGTGTACCATACTTAACACAAAAGACAATTTAGCAAAATTTGCTGAAAAGTCGGATGATGCTATCTTTGTTGGATACTCTTCCAGCTCCAAAGCTTATAGAGTATACAACATTAAGAATCAACAATTTGAGGAGTCATCCAACATAGTTGTTAATGAGCACACTCCTTGTGTGAGGGGGAATGTCCCTGATCATATCTTTGATTTAGAATTGTTTCTAAACTATTCTAAACCATCTTCTGAGAATGTTTCAGTTGGAACAGTTACTCAAAATGATGTTGATGCTGCTACTGATGATCAACCGTTTGAGCTACCCAGGCCTAGTCCAAGTACTGCAATACACCAAGCTTCCACCATTCACAGATCTGACGGCTTAACCATATCAAGGAATAGTGAAGCTTTAACAAGTGAATCACTTACTGAGCCTCTAAACTCACTAGGTGATCCACCATAACACCAGGTAGAAGGAAGTAATGATTTGAAGGAACAGGAAACTGTTAATACTACTTCACTGCCAACCATTGACGATGGTTCTCACTCATTCAATCAGTCCTCATTGAATGATTTTGAAACAGCAGCTAGACAGAGTGTTCTAGTTCTTAAGCAGAATATGTCCAACCTGGATCTATCTCTACAACTGGAAGTGATTCCTCGCCTTAGGATTCATAACACTCATCCTGTTGAAAACATCATATGGGGATGTCACTGCGGGTGTGAGAACAAGAGGATAGACTCATCATGGGAATGTCTGCTTGTACTCATGCTTTCTATCTCAGATAGAACTCAAGAAGGTAGAAGATGCCTTGAAAGATAGTAGCTGGCTTGAATCGATGCAAGAGGAGTTGTTTCAATTCAAGAGACAGAAGGTATGGAACCTATGTCCGCTACCATCCAGTCAAGTACCAATAGGCACTAAATGGGTTTTCAGAAACAAGAGAGATGATAGAGGCTTGATCATCAAGAATAAATCAAGACTTGTAGTTCAAGGGTACACACAAGAGGAAGGAATTGATTATACTGATGTCTTTGCACCAGTTGCAAGACTTGAGGCAGTTAGGATCTTCCTTGCTTATGCTGCATCCAAGGACTTCATTGTCTATCAACTTGATGTCAAATGTGCCTTTTTATATGGGGATATAGATAGGGAAGTCTATGTATGCCAACCTCCAGGATTTGAAGACCCACAACACCCCAACTATGTGTGTAAATTGGATAAAGCTCTATATGGGCTGCATCAAGCACCTAGGCTGTGGTATGAGACTCTGTCTCAGTTTCTTCTGAAGAATGGCTACACTAGAGGTACCATTGACAAGACTCTCTTAATCAGAAAGTCTAGAAAGGACATTTTGCTTGTTCAAGTCTATGTCGATGACATCATATTTGGTTCTTCAAATGACCAAATGTGTAAGGACTTTGAGAGCATTATGAAGAAAAAGTTTGAGATGAGTTCCATGGGAAAAAAGGACTTTTTCCTTGGGATTTAGGTAAAGCAAATGAAGGAAGGGTTTTTCATTAATCAATCTAAGTATGTCTCTGACATCTGAGAAAGATTTGAAATGAAGATTGTAAGCCTGCCAAGACACCCATACCCAGAAACCATAATCTTTGTCCTGACCTTGAGGGGGAGGATACTGATCAACATCAGTATAGGGCAAATTATCGGTTCTCTGATGTATCTCACAGCCAGTAGACCTGATATCATGTTTGCTACTTACATTTGTGCAAGAGATCAGGCTGCTCCAAAGGTGTCTCACCTAGCTGCTGCTAAGAGAATCCTTAGATACCTCAAAGGAGCACCTAAACTAGGTCTCTGGTATCCCAGAAAAAGGATTTCAATCTCTATGGATACTCTGACAGTGACTATGGCGGCTACAACATTGACAAGAAATCAACATCAGGAGGATGTCAATTTCTTGGTGGAAGGATCATCTCATGGCAATGCAAGAAGCAATCCTATGTCTCTACATAACTGCTGAAGCTGAATACATTATTGCTGCTAGCTGCTGTGCTCAACTGCTATGGATTCAAAATTAGATGTTAGACTATGGATTCAACTTTATGAGTACTCCTATCCATATTGACAACAACAATGCTATCTCCATTACTGAAAATTCGGTGAAGCACTCTAAAACAAAGCATATTGACATCAGGTATCATTCATTAGAGATATTCATGAGAAAAATATAATTAAGTTAATCAAAGTTGACTCAAATGAACAATATGCTGATTTGTTCACCAAAGCTTTTGATGAACAAAGATTTAAGTATCTCATAACAACTATTGGGATGATAAATATTGATTAACTTAATCTTTTTTACAAACCTTTTTAATATGTAAGCTTTATGTCAATACAATTTAAGCCCTATTACAAAAGATCTCTCTAAAATTTTTCTAAGTGTAAATTCCTTCCGAAGAGAAATTAACCCTCAGAAGTTATTTTCATATCTTCCGAAGCAAAATTTCTCAAAGGATAATTTTCTTCTCGGAAGAGTTTTTGGTCTCGGAAGAAGTGATTGATTACATATCAGATCTACTTCTGAAACTTATATACTCTCCATTCGAAAAGCAATCCTAACCTTCGGAAGCAAAGTATTTGCTTCGGAAGTAAGAATTACCTTCGGAAGACAAATTACCTTCGGAAATGTTTTACACTCGGAAGAGAGATTCTACTATGTAATGTAAATCTCTTGGGCCCCACACTGTAAAAAAACAAAGATTTTGTTAATGATGTCAGATTATTTAACTGATTTTAACCTTACCACCACTGTTATTTCATCCACTAAAACATCACATCACCTTATCCTAACCCCCATTACCGCCTTCCCACCCTCTTTTAAATAATCCCGACTATTCAATTTCATCTTCTTACTTGAAATTTTTACTGCCCTAGAAATTTCTCTCCTCTCCAACTTTACCCAAGCTCAAAATCATCTACTTTCACCTCTTGCAATGGCACTTAACCCTCAGCACAACCAAGTCGCACTTCTTGACTCTTCAAGAGACGCTGACTTCTCTAAAATCATCTCATTTCTCACCCAATGACGTTACTACACTGCTCTTACCGTTAACCTCATTATTTACTCCAACCACATGGCCGAATTTTAGGGAAATGGTCAAGCCAAAACCCTAAATGGGATTCGTGTACTGAGGTCCAACATTTATGGATAGGAGTTGATCATCACTAACAACTCATCAGGGAGCATCTAGAGCTTCATGATGAAGGAGCTCCTACTGAATTCTCTAAGGTAGATTTGGACGATACTTACATCCTAATGGGATATGGTGGAGACATAAGCAGGTTGACAGTCTACAAGTTCAACTTCTCCTACAACTTGAAGTTCCTCCTGCACATTATCCTCCACTGCCTGTCAAACAAGTCCGGGGGATGGGATCAAATCCCATATGAACTAGGATGCTTAGTTCATGGATTGGTAAGAGGCATGAGATTCAATTACTCAAGATTTGTGTTCACCAATCTGATTAGGAATCTACAAAGGGAAACATTCTTTATGTATCCTAGATTCATTCAACACATAATCAACTGGGAGTTAGACTAGAGTATGCTTGTCTGTGCAGCTGCTCTGACTGTCCCTCAGATGAGGCCCACTATCTTCAATACTTTGAAGAAGGTGTCCACCAACTTCACTAGAAGGTACATTACTCTGCTTCTAGGTATGATTGAGCGCATAGCTCCTGGTGACATCCCTGTTCACCCCACAGGTGATGAACCCACACCAGCAACCTCCACCACAATACAAACACTACCTTCTCCACCTATCACCATCACTTATCAAAGACGCCCCAAACGAACCCTTGTTCAATATACTCTGATTGAACAAGCCCCTTCTGTTCAATCCAAAAAGACTAGAGTGGAAACATGGGCTCCCACTCAGTCAGAGGTCTCTCCATCCTTCTCTTTTGACCTCAATTTGGGCTTTGAGTCTCGTCAGTCTCAAACCCAAGAGCCCGACACCCAAACCAACAGCCCCCAGGATAAGTATCTACACTCTTCTAAGCTGCCAACTAGGGACAGCCCCACCAAAGGCTCAATGCCTGTAGACATTGACCAAGGTCTCGGGTCAGTAGGCTTAACCTCTCTATCCTTTACTGACCTTCTCTTCAAAACTGATGAAGAGATAACATCTTTCCATGGCGATGAAGTTGATCTACAACACTCTCTTCAAGATAACAGAGCCCGAAGAAATCCCTTATCTCTAGCCCCCATCAGCAACCTATAACTGAGGTGAGTCCCACTGATGTGAGGGGACTCATGCAGATTTAGCTGCCACTACAGAAGGTGCCTCAATGGACCTTGTGGACGGTGGTAACATATCTCAGACTGAATCTGTGGCAACCGAGCCTTTTCATGACTCTGAAAGAGACATCATTATGCACGGGAAACCAGGGTGCCAAGAAACCACATCTGGTGATGAGGCTGAACATACCAGGTATGTTACCTCATCTTCCCATGATTCTTCAAAAGAAGATGAGGGAAGCATGAAACTCCTCTTTCAGGACCTTCTATCTAAAGTATCAAATCTTGAATTCTTGGTTAAGACTTTAGAAGCAAGGTCTGCCACTCAACAACTTGAGATTGACAATCTCAAGGCTAAACTAGCTGAGAAACAGACAGAGAGGTCTGTTAGACATGTACCTATTCAGGTCTCATTGACTTCTTCCTCCAGCTCATCTAGCTCTCAAGATGGTGCTACCAAAAAGGGGAGAATGTTCAGAGACAAACATCTGAGGAACCACAGATCCAATCTTCAACTTCAACATCTTCTACTCCTATCATCACAGTGTCTGAGCCATCTCAAGTTATTCTTCAGATTGACTCAAAGATGCTCAGTGATCTCCACAGACTCTTCACCAAGTTTCTGTTGAGATGCTTCACTGATCAGCCAAACCCTGATGCGGCAATGATTTACTTCGGAGCTGAGGTGCTTCAAAGGCTTACTGCACCTTCTACCACTGTGGAAGAAGTCGGTCAACCTAAGGTCCACATGGAACCCAAGATTCAATTCGAAGGGGAAATAGGGACTGATGGCCCAGCAACTAAAACAATTGGGACAGAATCTACATCTCCTCCAATTTTCAAAGCTGAAGTTAAAGTCTCGGAAGAACAAGCTGAATCTTTCGAAGCTGAAATGGAAGCTGCGGAAGGACTGTTCAAAATGTCCGAGGAACTGATCATCACCAGATGCAATCCTTGAAATGGAATCTAAGGTGAACAATGAGGACTTTCTGAAACTACCTCCATCCCAGACACCATCTCTGCCTCTCTCACAATCGGAATCCACTCTCCAAGAACCACCATAGTCAGGCTCTTCAAAAGATAAAGGAAAAAGAAAGATGAATGCTGAAGAGCTTCAGGAAGAGGAGAAGATTGAGAAACTCAAGAAGAAAAGAAGACTTCCAACTGAGAAGTTGCTAGCTGCCAGTACAAAAGCTGCTGTAGCCAATCAGGAGGCTGTCAACAACAAGAAGAGAGAAGAGATCATTGACCAGCTTATCCAATTAGGAGCTGCCAATGAAGAAACACTCCTGCTACCATTAGAGGAGTTGGTGAATCTAGAGAAGGCAACACAACTGAAACTTGAAGAAGAAGCCAAGTTGGCCTTGGAGAAAGAAGAAGAACAAAAGGAAGCTGAATTGTAGCTAAGGAGAGAAAGGATAAATTTCCTACTCTCCAGAGGCTTTAATCTTCAAGAACTCTCTCCACACAATGATGAGACGATCCTCTGGCTCTACAACAAAGAGCAGGATCAAATGGAGAAAGAAAGGAAGAAGGCTGCAAGAGAAAAGATAAAGGAGAAGAAGAAGAAGGAGGAAGAAGCTAGGGTCACTGCAACCAGGAAGCTCACTGAAAAGGCATGGATGAAAGACTATCTTCGGGCCTATGGCTTCTCTGGAAGGCAGGTGGGTCCCATGTCTGAGAGGACACTCCAATGGATTGTCAGTGAAATCAAGGCTGACATCCGGTTGGGAAAAAGGAAAGAGATGTACGGAAGGGTAAAGGGGATGACCTTCACTGCAACCTCTCAACCACAACCTGAACCTTCACCCTTACCTTTCTCCATAAAAATCGAGCCTTTCACCCTTGAACCCACACCATTGCCCATATCCACTCCCTCACCTCAACCACCCAAACTTCCCATCCTCAACCCAAAACACTCACCAGAACCTCTGAACCTCAACCTACCCAACTACCATCCAAACCATCCCCTCAGCCTTCTCAACATCTCTGTCTTGAGGAGTTCAAGGCAATCAAGATGAAGCTCGCCAACTGTACTACTTTGAGTGAAGTCTCTTATGAAAAAGACTCTATCAACATCACCTATGTTGATGGATCTTCATGTTCCCTCACAAGAGATAAATTCCTTGATTTGCCTAGAGGAACATTGGACCAGGCTGCAAGACTTCTAGGCCACACTCAGATTCTTGAATGATGAAGAGAAGAAGCTCAAAGGAAACTGGTGACTCTGCTGGATACCAAGAAAGAGGACAAGATTCTCAGTCAGTCTCTTGTGCCTAGAAAGAAAATAATCTAGTGGAGGTTCGATGAAACTTCTCATAACTTTGTTGTGGAGAGGGAGAATGGCGAAGTCAACAGACTTAATGCAACCTCTCTGCTACACTCCAGCAGGTTTGATATTACTGAGTCAGCAGAGAAGCCATTCTCTAACCCCTCCAACTCTGAAACTGCTGCACTCATCAGAAATCATCTCAGCAGTCTTCATCTAGCCGAGCTAACTGCAAAAGCCAAGATTGAAGAAGAGTTGAAGTTTAGAAGACAGGAAGACAAGGAAAGATCTCCCACTAAGGGCGCTGCCTTTCTACAGATGGTGGAGGGTCCAGAATTGGAACTTATAGTTCATTGGGAATTTGATTACAGTTCCCATCAACTAACTATTTTCAGAGGGCAACAATAGAGGGTACTTGTCATCCAAGGTGACAGACTGGATTTCCTGTCTACCAAGGATCTGTACAAACTTCTCAACACCACATTAGGGAAGAACAAGGAGGCAGACAAATATTTACTCTCCTTGGTGCTGAAAGTTTTGAGAAGTAGAGACAAGTGAAGTTTTGGTAGCATCAGCCTAAGGGGAGTTTTTTGGATCAAGAAGAAGGCTGGTACGACCAAAACCAATTCACTTAGACAAATTTTGGTATTACATGCAAGGGCTTCCGAAGCTTAGCATGGAACTTCTGAAGGTAGTAGAGTTCTTTCAAAGACAAAGTGAAAGTTAAACTTCCGAAGACAGAACTTTACTTCCGAAGTCAAGAGCATGCTTCCGAAGGTCAAGTCTTAGAAGAATAATTTGAAGACTACTTCCGAAGTATGATGAAAAGAAGAAGTCTCCAAGCCTTGGAAGAAGTAGCCTCTTCCGAAGTGTAAGTGGCTTCGGAAGTACTTACTCTTCCGAAGCCATTTAACCTTTGGAAGACACTACTATGAACTAGTGGACACAAGTATGGTCTCTGACACTCCGCTGCAGACCTTTGATACTACATGGCTTTTTCCTAAAGAGCCATGTAGTTGACCATACATTATTCTACTGTTCACCTTTTATGTTAGTACAAGTTACCAACTTTAGATGATGACAAAAGGTAAGTCAGGGACATGTTTCTGACTACCATATCTCAGATAAGGCTTTATCTGAGATACCTTAAACTATAGTCTTGTAGTATAAACTTTAGCTATAGGATCCCAGCTGGTATCAAAGTATATCTGGCTGTAGGTAGTATTATATATAGGTTCCCTTTGTAACTCATTCCACACTGCTTGTAAGAGTCTTGTATTATTGAGTTGATAAGCAATATATAAAAGTATCTTGATAATTACTTCCTGTTTTCTTTATTACTTTCTATATTATGATCAATTCTTACTAATTCTATCCTTACCCGAGTGTTTCTTTCACTTCTATCTAGGTCCTGTCATGTACTTAACTCCCCTCTAGAGCACCAAGCAATTAATCTAGCGTTAAGCGACAAGGACCCTATATCGCACGTATGGAGTGGTCACTAGGACAGACTCCCCCTGTGTGTGTAAACTCTTATGGGTTCGCCAAGATCACATGCTGTATAACCCACAGTATTTAGGAAATCGCACGTATTGGAGCAGTCACCAAGACTAAACTCTTACTGTGTGTATGAAACCTTATGAGTTAGCCAAAATCGCACGTTGTAGACACACATAGCTGAGCTAACAACTCTCATTGAGTTGTGAACCTCCTTTCATTTGCTTGCAAGGCTTTTCATTCGTTCCTTCATTATGTTCCACTTTCATTACCTTAAATCTTTCACTTCGTTAAGATAATACTTTACATTCATTATCAATACCACACCACGTATAGCTACGTCATCATACTTAATAAGGAACATAAGAAAACATATCATACATAACATACATAACATACATAATCAATATACATCAGCATCATCATACATAGCATCAATCATACATCATCTTAAACATCATGCATCATACATTTACATACATAAACATATGCATATCAAGCATAAATCATCATAAAACTTATGACCCACCGCGGGACAGCGGGGGTTCGGGGGCGACAGCCCCTAACAGCAGGGTCCTAGGGGCAGCAGCCCCTAGTGGCGTCCAAGGGGCAATGCCCCTGGCTGCGGTCGCGCCGCCACTCAGCGTTAAAATTTTTTATTTTAACACTTTTATATAGCATATTTCCTTATAGAAAAATCGATCTTCCCATTAAAACCTCTTTAAATCTTGGTCGTTTAAAACGTATATTTAGTATGCATTTCCAGCCCTAAACTAGTTCAAAACCTTTAAATAGGGGATCTAGAACTCACCTGTACTCGATGAGTAGCTTCTCAATCAAGCTTACAAAGCAAAGGTTGCACTGCACAGCCTGTAGATAAGTTAACACTCAAGGGAGTTAATTTCTACCTAATTTCTCTCCTAATTTCGCTGCAAGATCAGCAGTTTCGCTGCTAGTTTCGCCAGCAGTTTTGCTACTAGTTTCGCTGGCATCTTCGCTGGCAGTTTCGCTAGCATCTTTGCTGCTAGTTTCGCTGCCAGTTTCACCTAACTTTCATTGGAAAACCATGTCTGCAAAACTACCTGCGAAACTATAGTTTCGCAGGAAGATCCACAGTTTCGTTGGACGAATACATAATTTCGCTGGATGAACACCCAGTTTCACAGAACGGGCTGAAAATTACGAACCACCCCATTTTTGACCCAAAACTTCAATCTTTTACACCCAAAACTTTGGTTTATCACCCAATAAGATTTATCTAAGCTTCTTACATGTTTTCTTACACAAAAATATGAGTTTTGGGTGAATCTTTGCCACTTTTAAAAACCCAACCCTAGAATCCGGGTTTACATCAAAAGAAACGATTAAGTGATGTTTCTTACCTGGATTCTTGACGTTTTCTTGTTGTTTGGATACCCACGAGCACCGATCTTCAATCCCGAGATCAACCGAGCCTTAAATATTCAATTCTCTTTACTTTCTCTTACTACTCTCTCTTTCTAGAACCAGAGTGTTGAGTTGCAAATGAGGGCTGCTCAAGCTTCTCCGTTTATATATATATCGGGCGTTCCCGGGACCTTAAACTCGCCAAACACGTAACCCGCGAAGTCTACTTGGTCTAAAACCCATATCCATCTTATTTTCATTAAATGATCTTGTCTAAGCCCATTATTATTATTTGGCTTGCTTAGACATTATTCGGGGCGTTACAAGTCCATCCCCCTTATTTAGTTTCATTCTCGAAACCTGCTAGTCGTTGAATAGTTTAGGGTAATGTTCCCTCATCTCCTCCTCAACTTCCCAAGTGGACTCTGATCCCTTCCTATGCTTCCAATGTACACGTACGAAGGTAACCACCTTATTCCTAAGCCTCTTCTCTTTACGATCGATGATCGCCACCGGTTGCTCCACATAATTGAGCCTTTCATCCACTTCAATGTCCTTTAGTGGCACCACCATATCCTCTTCGGCTAAGCACTTTCTTAAGTGAGATACATGGAATGTCGGATGAATTCCACTTAACTCACTGGGCAACTCCAACCTATAGGCCACCTCTCCTAGTCAAGCAATAATTCAGAAAGGCCCTTTGTATCTTGGGCTCAACTTGCCCTGCTTCCTAAACCGAATGATGCCATTCCAAGGTGAGACTTTCAACATAACTCTAACACCCACCTGGAACTCAATAGGTCTACGTCTCTTGTCGGCATACGACTTTTGTCTATCTTTTGCTACCTTCATAAAGGCTTTGATCCTTTCCAGCTTCTCAGTCGTAGCCTCGACCACCTCGATGCTCCCTAACTCTTTATGGCCAATATCACCCCAACAAGCGGGTGTTCTACATCTCCTACCACATAGCATCTCATAAGGAGGCATGCCAATGCTGGCATGGTAGCTATTGTTATATGTGAACTCAGCTAATGGTAGGTGGTCATCCCAACTTCCTCCAAAATCGATAACACATGCCCAAAGCATGTCCTCCAATGTCTGAATGGTCCTCTCTGACTGACCACCAGTCTGGGGATGATAAGTTGTGCTGATATGTAACCTCGTCCCCATAGCATCATGAAATCTCTTCCAAAACTTGGATGTAAAGTGGGTGTCACGATCCGACATGATAGACATCAGTATACCATGGCGACTTACAATCTCCTTGATGAATAGATCCACTAATCTTTTAGAAGAATATGTCTCACGGATCAGTAAGAAGTGAGCACTCTTCGTCAAATGATGAACTGTCACCCATATGGCATCATACCCTTTCAAGGTACGCGGTAACTTCTTGATAAAGTCCATGGTGATATGCTCCCACTTCCACTCGGGTATATCCAAAGGATGGATCTTCACGTATGGCTTCTGATGCTCCGCCTTCACCTACAAGCAAGTAAGGCACTTACTCACGTACTCTACTACGTCACGCTTCATACCCGGCCACCAATAATCTTTCTTCATATCTTGATACATCTTTGTAGCACCGGGATGAATAGAGTATCGAGGCTTGTGAGCTTCATCCATGATCTTCATACATAGATCCCCAAAATGAGGAATCCACATTCGTCCAAATCGGGCTCTAACACGATGTGTGTTTTCACCCAATTCCACAACCAGACCTCTCATTCTTTCAGAGTTAAGATGATCTTCTTTCAATGCCTCATCCTGAAACTTTTTAACTTGCTTCATCACATCAGAGGTCATGATCAACTGGTACGCTTTCACCCGAATCAGTTCGGTCTCTCTTTCTGGCTAAGGGCGTCCGCCACCACGTTGGCTTTGCCCAAATGGTAATGGATCTCGCAATCATAGTCCTTTATGAGCTCCAACCATCGTCTCTATCTCATGTTTAGGTCCTTCTACTCAAAGAAGTACTTCAGGATCTTGTGGTCGGTGAATATGGTGCACTTTGTACCGTATATGTAGTGCCTCCAAATCTTTAACGAAAAGACCACGGTTGCTAGCTCCAAATCATGAGTAGGGTAATTGACCTCATGAACCTTAACTGTCGGGATGCATAGGCTATAACTTTTCCCCTTTGCATCAACACACATCCCAACCCCGAATAGGAAGCATCCGAATAGACCACCAAATCCTTGCTTCCATCGGGTAACTTAGTCAATGGAGCTTGACCCCATGCAAACCTTACATCCTTATGGGTCAACTTAGTCAATGGAGAAGCTATCTTAGAGAAGTCTTGAATGAATCTTCTGTAATAGCCTGCCAAACCCAAGAAACTACGAATCTCGGATGGCGTCTTCGAAGATTTCCATTGCATCACTGCCTCCACCTTTGTCGGGTCCACCATATCCCCTCCGGACTCACCACGTGACCCAAGAACTGAACTTCGCGCAACCAAAATGCGCACTTGGAGAATTTGGCATATAGTTTCTCCCTTCTCAACTTCTCTAACACTTCCCGAATGTAGCCGGCATGCTCATCCTCGCTCTTCGAATAAATCAAGATATCATCGATAAACACAATCACTGATTTATCCAACATCGGCTGACACACTCGATTCATCAAGTCCATAAAAGTAGCTGGCGTGTTGGTTAAACCAAAATACATAACGAGAAACTCGTAATGTCCATAACACATGCGAAAAGTTGTTTTAGGGACATCCTGCTCTTTCACCTTTAACTGATGGTAGCCTGATCGAAGATCTATCCTTGAGAACGAACTGGCACCTTGGAGCTGATCAAACAAATCATCAATTCTCGGTAAGGGGTATCGGTTCTTTATCTTCAACTTGTTCAGCTAACGGTAGTCAATATACATCCTCATACTACCGTCTTTCTTCTTCACGATTAAGACCGGAGCACCCCAAGGAGAGATACTCAGTCTAATGAACCCCTTGTCAAGCAACTCTTGGAGTTGCTCCATCAATTCCTTCATCTTAGTCAGAGCCAACCGATACGGTGCCTTAGCAACTGATTGGGCACCTGGTATCAAGTCAATCTGAAACTCAATCTCACGGTCCGGTGGCACACCTGGTAAATCTTCTGGAAACACATCCGAAAAGTCACACACAACCAGTACATTAGACAGTTGTGGTGTTGGCGCATCCACGTTCTTTACGTAGGCCAAGTAGGCACTACATCCATGCCTCATGCACTTTCCCGCCACCGCCATTGAAATCACTTTGGGATCGTTGTGACTTGATCACCATAAACCATCACCGTATTCCCGTCAGGCGCTATCAATCGGATCATCTTCTTGTGACACACAATGTTCTATATCACAACCAATCCATTCCTAGGACTACATCGAAACTGCCTAAGGTCAACATGAACAGTCTAATAGGAAATTTATGACCGTCTAGTTCTATATCACAACATTCTATCATCTCAGAAATCCTGGTAGACTTATCTATGGTAGTTTCTACATTGAAGGGCTCATCAATACTTCTACTCCTAATGGGTAGCTTAGCACAAAAAGCAACATAAATAAAACTCCTACTAGCACCAGAATCAATAACACTGATGCAAGAGTTTGGTTTACTAGAAACGTACCTGACACCACATCAGGGTCTGTTCTAGCCTCCTCCCGAGTCATCGTGAAAGCTCGGGCGCTGCCCTCTGCCCTTCTCCTCCAGCCTTCTTCGCTCCTGAACTTTCAGCCCTTGGCTTCTTACAATATCTGCTCAGATGGCCATTCTCTCCACAACTATAGCACCTTACAACTCCATAATCTATAACCATATGACCAGGCTTCCTATATTTGAAGCACATGTTTGACCCCCATTTGCAGTCTCCTAAATGCTCCTTCCTGCATTTACCACATTTCTTCGACCCTGCACTAGGTGTGACCACACGCCAGTCATCCACCCGTGCACTCTTGTTGTTCGTCGGGGTACCACCCCGACCAAACCTCTTCCCATTCAGGTTCCGGTCGCCACCACCCTTCTTGTTCACCTCAGCCACCACCACCTCCCGCTCATCATACAGCCTCCCAGCTAGGTCAACCGCTGACCTAAAAGTGCTCAGCCTGGTGGTGATCATATGCCTGTGAATGTCTGCTGGCAAGCCCTGAATATACCTCTTGATCTTTCTCGACAGAGGTGTCACCTAATCTTGCACCAGCTGCGCCATTTCGTTGAATTTGGTGGTGTACTGCTGTTGCGTCATGGTTCCCGCCTCCAGCTGCAGGAACTCCCTCTCAACCTTATCCATCTCCCTATAAGGACAGAACTCCTTAATCACCAACTTCTTTAGCTCTTCCCACCTCATCCTCCCAATAGCCCTACTACCCTCAGCTTGGACAATATTGTCCCACCAACACAAAGCCGAGTCCACAAACGAGTGGGCGGCGAACTTCACCTTCTGATCCTCCTGATACTCGCTAATATCAAGAACGGCTTTCATCTCTGTCACCCACCGGTGAGCAGCAGCAGCAATGCCATTTCCATCAAAAGTTGGGGCTTGCATCTCATAAATGTCCCATAGTTACAGCCTCGTGCCACATCCTGCATAGCCTTTTCTTCCTCTTCCTCATCATCGGAGAGGACCTTCTCATTCTCGGGCCGTCTTCTTTCGCCCGTAGGCTTAGTCCTTTTCTTTCTCTCCCCATCTCTAACAACCTTTAACACTTCGGTCACCACAGATGGTAGGATCGTCTGCATGACCTGATGCACTTCCTCCACAACCGCCTGCTTCATTAAGGCTCTCAAATGAGCACTCTCATCCCTGCCCTCTGGATGAGGAGTCTCGGTTCTTCATGAACCACCTTTTCAACTCTAAGTCTTTCTCTTGTGACCTATGGTTCAGCACCATGTCCACCACGACCTCCCCCACGTGAAGCCTTACAAGATCTGCCACCAGCCATCCTCTAAGCACGCTATAAGATTCAAACACCAACACGGTCATTCAAGGTAATAGCTCAGTTTATGTCAAGTATAGTAAGTCCCTAATTACAGTGGCTAGTTGTTATTAGCCACTTACTTTACTCTTCATACTCCAAGCATTTCCTATCCTAACTACATCAATATCTAAATCTACTAAAGGCACATAAGCCACATAACATGCGCAAATAATACCGGTTAACATTAAGAAATTACTTCATGGCACGCAGCTACTCGGACTGGCATCCCTTCCCTTTCCGTCCCATTTTCAGTTTAATTTAGGTTTCTTGTGAAATTTTCCGTTTCACTTAAACTTTGGCTCTGATACCAACTTGTAAGGCCCCGTTCTTTGGACGCTCACAGCTGGTCAATCATCGCACATAAAACATATAATTACATTAACTTTACTAAAATCGTGTAGCGGAAACACTTTAAACAAACATTTCATTTCCTTTAAATAAACACTTTTGAAAAATAATACATCGTTCATTACAAATATAGTTTGTTTTGTATTACAATGCAAAATGCTATATAAAGAATGCCATCCAAAAATGCCAAGTAGCTACCCCGCGCCATCCTCAGCAATGCTCACCTGCCAGCTGGAAAATGCATAAAAAGTCAGCATTGCTGAGTGAGTTCTAGTTTTTATAAAAACATTGCATTACCTTCCATTTGTTAAAACATTTTCATTACTATCGCACATGATCATACATTGTACATACATCAAGGTAATCATTATTTTCATTATCATCGTTCGTTCCGTACATTTCACACTTTTCGCACATTTCGTACTTATCGCATATTTCATACATTTGTTACGTTTCACTTCTATCTAGGTCCTATCATGTACTTAACCCCCTTCTAGAGCACCAAGCAATTCATCTAGGGTTAAGCGACAAGGACCCTATATCGCACGTATGGAGTGGTCACTAGGATAGACTCCCCCTGTGTGTGTAAACTCTTATGGGTTCGCCAAGATCGCACGTGTATAACACCATTAATTAGGAAATCGCACATATTTGAGCAGTCACCAAGACTGAACTCTTACTGTGTGTATGAACCGTTATGAGTTAGCTAAAATTGCATGCTGTAGACACACACAGTTGAGCTAACAACTCTCAATGAGTTGTGAACCTCCTTTCATTTACTTGCAAGGCTTTTCATTCGTGCCTTTATTATGTTCCACTTTCATTATCTTAAATCTTTCACTTCATTAAGATAATACTTTACGCTCATTATCAATACCACACCACGTAAAGCCACGTCATCATACTTAATAAGGAACATAAGAAAACATATCATACACAACAAACATAGCATACATAATCAATGTACATCAGCATCATCATACATAGCATCATCATACATAGCATCATCATACATAGCATCAATCATACATCATCTTAAACATCATGCATCGCACATTCACATACATAAACATATGCATATCACGCATAAATCATCATAAAACTTAAATGACCCACCGCGGGACAGCGGGGGTTCGGGGGCGACAGCCCCTGACAGTGGGTTCATAGGGCAGCAGCCCCTAGTGGCGTCCAAGGGGAAATGCCCCTGACTGGGGTCGCGTTGCCAGGTCAGCGTGAAAATTTTTAATCTTAACACTTTTATATAGCACATTTCTTTATAGAAAAATCGATCTTCCCATTAAAACCTCTTTAAATCTTGGTCGTTTAAAATGTATATTTAGTGTGTATTTCCAGCCCCAAACTAGTTCAAAACCTTTAAATAGGGATCTAGAACTCACATGTACTTGATGAGTAGCTTCTCAATCAAGCTTACAAAGCAAGGGTTGCACTGCACAGCCTGCAGATAAGTTAACACTCAAGGGAGTTAATTTCTGCCTAATTTCGCTGCTAATTTCGCTGCAAGATCAGCAGTTTCGCTACTAGTTTCGCTAGCAGTTTCGCTGCTAGTTTCGCTGGCATCTTCGCTGGCAATTTAGCTGGCATCTTCACTGCCAGTTTCGCCCAACTTTCGTTGGAAAACCATATCTGCGAAACTACCTGCGAAACTATAGTTTTGCAGGAAGATCCACAGTTTCGCCGAACGAATACATAATTTCGCTGGATGAACACCAAGTTTCGCAGAATGGGTTGAAAATTATGAACCACCCCATTTTTGACCCAAAACTTCAATCTTTTACAGCCAAAACCTTGTTTATCACCCAATAAGCTTTATCTAAGCTTCTTACATGTTTTCTTACACAAAAACGTGAGTTTTGGGTGAATCTTTGCCACTTTTAAAAACTCAACCCTAGAATCCAGGTTTACATCAAAAGCAATGATTAAATGATCTTTCTTACCTGTATTCTTGGCATTTTCTTGTTGTTTGGATGCCCACGAACACCGATCTTCAATCCCGAGATCAACCGAGCCTTAAATCTTCAATTCTCTCTACTTTCTCTCTCTAGAACTACAGTGTTGAGTTGGAAATGACGGTTGGTCAAGCTGATGCGTTTATATATATCGGGCGTTCCCGGGACCTTAAACTCACCAAACACGTAACCCGCGAAGTCTACTCGGTCTAAAACCCATATCCATCTTATTTTTATTAAATGATCTTGTCTAAGCCATTATTATATTTGGCTCGCTTAGACATTATTCGGGGCGTTATAAATGAACGTGTTCTCCATACTCTCAAACCACTCGAGAAGTCCAGTAGCTCCTTCTTTTCCACTAAAGCTTGTGGGTTTACACGAGTTGAAATTTTTAAAGGTGCAAGTGCGATTGTTCTTGTTTTGGTTGTTGTTATTCTCCCCATGGGCATTGTTGTCACCACCACTATTGTTTCCATTGGTGTTGTTATTGTTATTGGCCATTAGAGTGTTGCTAAGTTCAGCAACTATTGACGGGAGCACACCAGCCATTTGTCGGGTGATCATTGTCGCAAGCTTACGATCGGAACTTCCATGCTTTCCATGGTGACGGACATGCTGAGTACAAAATGAGTTAGACACGGCAATGAGTGTAACATCTTGTAATTTTGGGTTAATTTAAAGTTAGCCTTGTTAAATTCTTACATGGGCTAATTGTGTTATTTATGAAACTTATGTTGCTTCTATGAATATTACCTTAATTGCTCTTTTAAATTTGTAGGTTTAATAATAATAATAATAATAATAATAATAATAATAATAATAATAAATAAATAAATAATAATAATAACATATTAATACTAAATTGTAAAAGTTATTAAAGTTAAAGATGGTTATAACTTGGATTTAAGAAGTTAAGGGGCCTTATTGTCATTTTGTAAACATTAAATAAAGGTTTTTGCATAAAATAACAGAAAGTAAAAACTACAGGGGCCAAAGTTGTAATAAAGCAAAGTTGTTTTTCCCCCCTCTCTCTCGCGTTTTTCCGGCGGCCCGGCCGGCACAGCTCCGGCGCGGCGCCGGTGAACCCCAATACATGGAACACTTCACATTTTCAACCCAAATACGCCAATGACTTGGGAAAGCATTTTCAAACTCGAACCCACGTTCTATTGGACCATAAACACTCGGATTTAATGGGTTCTAATCGAAATCAATGTTTCGATCGGTTTAAGACCGATCAACATCTACCTAAGTCGAACAATCAATTAAACGTACAATAACGTTCGGTTAGTCATATCAGCTTAATGCTTGTTTAATTCGAGTTAATCATCCATTAACACACCTAACCATAACCGTGGCAATCGAATTAAAACAAAGCTCAACCGGCACCTTAACGTACGAATCAAACCTATATAGCAGAGGGAAAATACTCCCTTCGATCCCTTTAAACTCCTTATACACTCATTGCTGAAATACAACAAAATATTGAAATCAAGGCCCTGTTCATCGCGAAAAAGGACCAAGCTTTATCGGGCATAAACACTCCAATTCGGATGCAATCAAGTAAGTTTAATACACCATCGTACTCGATTACACATAGGGATCAAAAGCCCTATGGTTAATCTGATTAATAACAATAAATCGACTTCAATTTGGGGTTGAAGAAACTAGGGTTTATACGATTTAAGTTTCTTCAACCTTTTGTGTTTTTAAAGTTTTAAAACCGGAGATTAGCACGGCAACTGCCCTGTGTTCACTGGTTAAGATTTCCCCCCCACATCCATGAGGTCCCGGCTTCGAACCCGGGCAGCCTCATCTCTTTTTAAAAAAGGCTTTTTGGCCTTAAAATAGTTATGGAAAATTTATAATATTATAAAAATAACTTTTATAAACTCCAAATATTTTTAAAATCATCTAGCTAGTTTTCTTGAATTTATTTTACATATAATTATTATTATTTTTAAACAAATGATATAACTAGTGCAATTTTTGGTAAAATAGATTTTAAATATTGTTTAACTTATTAAAACATTATTTGTTTAAATAACAAGTATAAATTATTGTTTAAAACGTGCTTATTTTATTTAGCGATGAGACTTTATTTTTTTTATTACAAACTTTATAATAAATGTTACTCTTATTTCACATCGTTATATAAAATATAAATACATTGTTCCCAAGAAAATATAATGATATCCATTTGTTAAATATATTTGACAAAGCCTCAACATCAAATTGAACTTTAGTTCACGTAAATTCGCTAACTTATTACAATTAACTTTAACGTTGTAATATATTTGTTTTAGGTGCATTGTGAAAGACTACGTTGAACCGTTGCTTTATTATTCATATTAATCATCAAATATATATTTTTGATCATGTGAGTATTCTATACCCTTTTTCCTATTTTCACACTTTGGGGTGAAACATGTTAACTTATACTATTGCACTCGTAACTTTTTTTTGAGACTTGTAAACCTATGGCAATTCATCTGTAAAAGTTTGGTTATTTGAACTTTCGTGATTACCATGTTATGGCGTTATATGTACAATCATTAACTATTGCTAGCCCAGCGAAGTCATAGATCTATGGGCAAGACAAGCCTGCCTTGGTTAATCCAAGTACACTTAGCTGATCGTATAAACTTGTAAACGTTTGAGACTTGTAAAACTTTGTCGAGGTTTGACTGTTGCATTGATCATAACATCCCTAATCACTTTATTCACTAATTTATGACTTGAATTGCCATCTTTTATATAATCTATGTATTTAAAACTATGGAATGCTCACCAACATTATTGTTGACCCTTTATTTTTAACATGTTTCAGGAAATGCCCAAGTTTGATTATCTACACATTGAAGCTTGCACATCTAGGAATGGACCTAGATTAATAAATAAAATAGAATGAATTTTTACATTTTATGTTATGTTTTTTTTATATCCTTTGAGACTTATATTTGTAATGTGACAAATGAAACTTATGTGTGAAAATATTTGGATTATTAATAGTGTTATGTGGCTATGAACGATCTTAACTCTCACTCCTCGACGTTTCCGCCGTCAAGGTTGGGGTGAGACAGATTGGTATCAGAGCCCATAACTATAGGGATCTAGGTTATTAGAAATGGTGACCTAGGCTATAGTATGCATGAACCTTATAGAATTATATTTCTATCTTGTAAATTATATACTTCTCATGCTACATAATGCTACGTCTCTTATGTGCAATTTGATGCCTTAGCATAGGATTGCCTAAACATTGTTATTTGTCTCCCTAAACTTAACTTTGACTCTTTGACTCTCCCCGAACATGAACTCTCTTAATCTTATTCTCGTCGACAAAATCTTATGCTTATGTTATGACTTGGATCTTTAGACGTTATGTCTAATCTATATTCTCATCAAGGTTTTGACTCTATGAACCTAAGAAATATTGTGTGACACATAGACACCTGTATCCTGGTTTTCCTAGCAAAAGGCCCTCGGGCTAAGGCAAGCATATCGCATAAATCCTACGGGACTAGTTATGCTTACCTGGGGATTTTTGGGATGAGTGATAAACTATGGTCAACATACACAAGTTTCTAAGGTAAATGGGTCAATTCACCTTGACGTGTCAACGTTTTCAAATGGTAATGCGTTACCAAATGGAAACATCCTGTGTACCTTAAAACTCTTAGCTTATCTTTTTATCTAACTACTATCCTCTGTTATCCCGCTCCTGTAACTAACTCATTTTTGTATATCCAGCATGTCTCGTCACCGTGGAAAGCTTGGAAGTTCCGACCGTAAGCTGGCTGCCATGATTGCGCGACAAATGGCTGCCGTTCTCCCGACTATGGTGTTGAACTCAATAGCACACTAATGGCTAATAGCAACAACAACATCATCAATGGGAACAATAGTGGTGCTAATGGAGACAATAGCAACAATCAAAATGAGAATAATCAACAAGGGAACAACCGTACTTGCACCTTCAAACACTTTAACTCGTGCAAACCCACTAGCTTTAGTGGAAAAGAAGGAGCCACTGGACTTCTCGAGTGGTTTGAAAGTATGGAGAATAAGTTCATTGTTAGCGAGTGACCCAACGAGTTCAAGGTTCGCTATGCCACAAGTGTTCTTCAACAACGAGCACTCACATGGTGGAATAGTGAGAAGAGAAACCGTGGAACTGAGATTGCTTTGGCCTTGTCCTAGGAGGAGTTCAAGGAGGTTATGATTCAAAAGTTTTGTCCAAGGAGCGAGTTACAAAAGCTAGAGGAGGAATTCTGGAATCTCAACAAGATGGTGGGAATCATTTGGCTTATTCCACCCGACATCATGAGTTGAGTATGCTTCTACCTCACATGGTGGACACCGTGCCCCGTAACATTGAAAAATTTATCAAGGGGGTGCCACCTCAATTCAAGATGTGGTGGGTTAGTAGGCCCACAACCTTGGAGGAGGCGATTACTATTACTGCACAGCTCACCGAGAATCATATAAGAGCTGGCACGATGTCGGCAAAGGGTTCCAAGGCTATAGCGAAGGTGACACCCGAGGCAACAAAGGAGGTAAAGGCCGAGTCATCTTCTCAAAACAAGAAGCGTAAGTTCACCCCGACACGCAACTACGCTGTGACCGCCCCTAATGCTCCTCAAAACAAATGGTGGTTGCGAATCAAGATCCCATGGCTAAAGTTTATGCTGGTCCACATCCTATGTGTAACACGTGCAAGTACCATCATTCAAGCAACATTCCATGCCGAGTCTGCTCGCTGTGTGGAAAGTATGGTCATTTGGTGGCTACCTGCCTTCGTGCACCAAATAACACTACCATGCTTACCAACCGAACCTGCTACAACTGTGGCGAGGCTGGCCATATTCGCCCTCAATGTCCTCGCAATGCGGGAACTGTGCCACCGGCTCGTGGAAGGGCTTTCAACATCAACGCCAACCAAGCGCAAGCCAACAACGACGTGGTGAATGGTACGCCGTTAAATTTCTTCTAGTCCTTTTCTTGTCTTGCAAAATTTCCTATCTATGTTCATCATATCAATAATAGGTTGTTACCAACAGATATGTATCTTGTAAATAATCATTATGCATCTGTGTTGTTTGATTCGGGTGCCGATAGGAGTTTCGTGTCCTTGGAATTCGAACCTATACTTTCTAACCGCGTGCAAAACTGGAGAGATCTTTCACGGTCGAGGTCGCCGATGGAAAATCTATTGTCGTTGATGTCGTGATACGCGACTGCACTTGAGCCTAACGAACACGAGTTCTCCGTCGACCTTATTCCTATGCAATTGGGAAGCTTTGATGTTATCATTGGCATGGATTAGGTAGCCAAACACCGTGCGGAAATTCTATGTTTCGAGAAGTGTATCCGAATTCCGTTACCGACTGGAGATACTTTAAAGGTCTTTGGGGAGAAATCATCCCAAAGACTCAACTCATGTCTTGTATCAAGGCCCGCAAGTGCTTAAGTAAAAACTACATGGCTTTCATGGCATATGTAGTTAATACGAAAGCCAAGGGTAAGGAGTTGAAAGACATTCCTGTTGTGCGAGACTTTCCCGAGGTTTTTCCCCGAGATCTTAAAGGATTACCTCCCGTGCGAGAAGTTGAGTTCAAGATTGACTTAATCCCTGGCGCAAACCCTGTGGCTAAATCACCTTATCGTCTTGCACCGTCTGAAATGCAAGAATTAGCTAGTCAATTGCAAGAGTTGACCGATAAGGGTTTCATTCGCCCTAGCTCATCACCGTGGGGTGCACCTGTACTGTTTGTCAAGAAGAAGGATGGTTCATTTCGTATGTGCATCGACTACCGGGAACTCAACAAGCTTACTATCAAAAACCGATACCCTCTTCCTCGAATCGATGATCTCTTCGACCAACTTCAAGGGGCAACTCAATTCTCAAAGATCGATCTACGCTCTGGATATCATCAACTACGGTTCACAATGATGACATTCCAAAGACCGCTTTTCGTACTCGATATGGCACTACGAGTTCATGGTTATGCCTTTTGGTTTGACCAATGCACCTGCCGTGTTCATGGATCTCATGAATCGAGTATGTAAACCGTATTTGGATAAATTCGTAATCGTGTTCATTGATGACATTCTTATCTATTCCAAGACGAAAGTCGATCACGAGACACACTTGCGACAAGTTCTTGAACTTTTGAAGAAGGAGCAATTGTACGCTAAGCTTTCCAAGTGTGAATTTTGGTTGGAATAAGTTTAATTCTTAGGCATGGTGAATAGCCAAGGTATTCACGTTGATCCTGCTAAGATTGAAGCGGTGAAGAATTGGTGCATCCCCACAACCCCAACCGAGGTTCGTTCTTTTCTGGGATTAGCGGGATATTACCGTAGGTTCATAGCAAATTTCTCGAAAATTGCTAAACCATTAACGGCGCTAACCCAAAAGAATCGACTCTTTGAATGGGGACCCGAGCAAGAAGAGGCTTTCGAGACATTAAAACGCAAGTTGTGCAACGCTCCTATTCTCACACTTCCCGATGGAAATGATGACTTCACTATATACTGCGATGCTTCAAATCAAGGTCTTGGTTGTGTGCTCATGCAACGAGGCAGAGTTATAGCATACGCGTCGAGGCAATTGAAGGTTCATGAAGTGAACTACACAACTCACGATCTCGAACTTGGTGCTGTGTTTTCGCATTGAAGATTTGGCGACACTATTTATATGGGACGTAATGCATAGTCTACACCGATCATAAGAGTCTCCAACACGTGTTTAACCAAAAGGATCTCAACATGAGACAAAGACGATGGATCGAGTTAATTAGCGACTACGACTGCGATATTCGCTACCATCCTGGAAAGGCGAATGTTGTAGCCGACGCGCTAAGTCGCAAGGTTCACAATAAGACTGTCTCGCTTCAAGAAATTCGAGATCGAAGGCAATGGTTTGATACGCTAGGAGAATTTGATACCGAGATTCATGTGGATGTCAACGAGGCTACTATCATGCTCCAAAACAAAGGATCGATAGTGACCTCGAGATGTGCATTCGCGAGGCTCAACAAGTGGAACTTACTGACGAAGGAAGGATGAAGATTTGATGCCTAATGTTCGGTCACAACTGGAAACAAAACCGAATGGCATGTGGTATTTCTTGAATCGACTTTGGATCCCGAATCGAGACAACCTTCGACACTTCATTATGAACGAAGCTCATCAAACCCGATATTCCATTCATCCTGGCTCCGATAAGATGTACATGGACTTGCGTGTCGTATTGGTCAATGGCCTGGAATGAAGAAAGATATCGTCTTATGTTTCTAAGTGTCTCACGTGTGCAAGGGTCAAAGCCGAGCATCAACGACCAAGTGGTTTACTGGAGCAACCTGAAATCCCTATGTGAAATGGGAACATATATCCATGGATTTCATAACCAAGTTACCTCGTACACCTCGTGGTCATGATAGTATTTGGGTCATCGTTGACCGTTTGACCAAGACAGCACATTTCATACCCATACGAGATACGTACAAGGTTTCAAGGCTAGCCCGAATCTATGTTGATGAAATTGTGAGTCGTCATGGCGTGCCCTTACACATCATTTCCGATCGAGATGCTCGTTTCACTTCGCACTTCTGGTCTTCGATGCAAGAACTCTTGGGAACTCAATTGGATTTAAGTACGGCTTACCATCCTTAAACCGATGGTCAACCAAACGTACAATCCAAACCCTCGAGGATCTACTACGTCTTTGTGTCCTTGATTTTGGTGGTGATTGGGATACACATTTACTGCTCGCGGAATTTTCATATAACAATAGTTATCACTCAAGTATCAAGATGGCAGCATTCGAGGCGTTGTATGGTCGTAAATGTCATTCTCCAATCTGTTGGACTGATATTGGGGAAAATCTTATCACTGGTCCGGAACTTATTCAGGAAACGACTGAAAAAGTTTCTAAGATTCGAGATAACCTTGAGGTGGCTAGAAGTCGCCAAAAGAGTTATGCCGACAAAAACGCAAACCATTGGAGTTTCAAGTCGACGACATGGTTCTTCTTAAAGTTCTCCATGGAAGGGTGTTGTACGTTTTGGGAAGAAGGGTAAGTTAGCCCCACGCTTTGTAGGACCTTTCAAGATTTTGAAAAGAATTGGGAAGTAGCTTACAAACTGGAGTTACCTTCTGAACTTAGCGGAGTTCATCCTGTCTTTCATGTCTCAAACCTGAGGAAGTGCTTGGCTGATGAAAATTTGCATGTTTCACTAGAGGAAATTCAAGTTGATGAGTCATTGCACTTTGTGAGAAGCCTGTGAGATTATGGATCGCACCCTGAAGAAGACCCGAACAACTACCACACCTATCGTTAAAGTTCGTTGGGAAAACAAACGTGGAGCTGAGTTCACTTGGGAGCGTGAGGATCATATGAAGGAGAGATACCCGCATTTGTCCTCTTAGCTTATTCTTATTTCGGGACGAAATTTTTTTAAGTTAGGAGACTGTAACATCTTGTAATTTTGGGTTAATTTAAAGTTAGCCTTGTTAAATTCATGCATGGGCTAATTGTGTTATTTATGAAACTTATGGTTGCTTATGAATTTACCTTAATTGTTCTTTTAAATTTGTAAGGTTTATATAATAATAATAATAATAATAATAATAAATAAATAAATAAATAAATAATAATAATAATAACAATATTAATAATAAATTGTAAAAGTTATTAAAGTTAAGAGATGGTTATAACTTGGATTTAAGAAGTTAAGGGGGCCTTATTGTCATTTTGTAAACATTAAATAAAAGGTTTTTGCATAAAATAACAGAAAGTAAAAACTACAGGGGCCAAAGTTGTAATAAAGCAAAGTGTTTTTTTCCCCCTCTCTCTCTCTCGCGTTTTTCCGGCGGCCGGCCGACACAGCTCCGGCGCGGCGCCGGTGAACCCCAATACATGGAACACTTCACATTTTCAACCCAATTAACGCCAAATGACTTGGGAAAGCATTTTCAAACTCGAACCCACGTTCTATTGGACCATAAACACTCGGATTTAATGGGTTCTAATCGAAATCAATGTTTCGATCGGTTTAAGACCGATCAACATCTACCTTAAGTCGAACAATCAAATTAAACGTACAATAACGTTCGGTTAGTCATTATCAAGCTTAATGCTTGGTTTAATTCGAGTTAATCATCCATTAACACACCTAACCATAACCGTGGCAATCGAATTAAAAACAAAGCTCAACCGGCACCTTAACGTACGAATCAAACCTATATAGCAGAGGGAAAATACTCCCTTCGATCCCTTTAAACTCCTTATACACTCAATTGCTTGAAATACAACTAAATTATTGAAATCAAGGCCCTGTTCATCGCGAAAAAGGACCAAAGCTTTATCGGGCATAAACACTCCAATTCGGATGCAATCAAGTAAGTTTAATACACCATCGTACTCGATTACACATAGGGATCAAAAGCCCTATGGTTAATCTGATTAATAACAATAAATCGACTTCAATTTGGGGGTTGAAGAAACTAGGGTTTATACGATTTGAGTTTCTTCAACCTTTTGTGTTTTTAAAGTTTTAAAACCGAGATTAGTACGGCAACTGCCCTCTGGTTCACTGGTTAAGATTTCCCCCCCCCCCCCACATCCATGAGGTCCCGGTTCGAACCCGGGCAGCCTCATCTTTTTTAAAAAAGGCTTTTTGGCCTTAAAATAGTTATGGAAAATTTATAATAATTATAAAAATAACTTTTATAAACTCCAATATTTTTAAAATCATCTAGCTAGTTTTCTTGAAATTTATTTTACATATAATTATTAATTATTTTAAACAAATGATATAACTAGTGCAATTTTTGGTAAAATAGATTTTAAATATTGTTTAACTTATTAAAACATTATTTGTTTAAATAACAAGTATAAATATTGTTTAAAACGTGCTTATTTTATTTAGCGATGAGACTTTATTTTTTTTATTACAAACTTTATAATAAATGTTTCTTATTTCACATCTTTATATAAAATATAAATACATTGTTCCCAAGAAAATATAATTGATATCCATTTGTTAAATATATTTGACAAAGCCTCAACATCAAATTGAACTTTAGTTCACGTAAATTCGCTAAACTTATTACAATTAAACTTTAACGTTGTAAATATATTTGTTTTAGGTGCATTGTGAAAGACTACGTTGAACCGTTGCTTATATTTATTCATATTAATCATCAATATATATTATTGATCATGTGAGTATTCTATACCCCTTTTTCCTATTTTCACACTTTGGGGTGAAACATGTTAACTTATACTATTGCACTCGTAGACTTTTTTTGAGACTTGTAAACCTATGGCAATTCATCTTGTAAAAGTTGTGGTTAGTTGAACTTTCGTGATTACCATGTTATGGCGTTATATGTACAATCATTAACTATTGCTAGCCCAGCGAAGTCATAGATCTATGGGCAAGACAAGCCTGCCTTGGTTAATCCAAGTACACTTAGCTGATCGTATAAACTTGTAAACGTTTGAGACTTGTAAAACTTTGTCGAGGTTTGATTGTTGCATTGATCATAACATCCCTAATCACTTATTCACTAATTTATGACTTGAATTGCCATCTTTTATATAATCTATGTATTTAAAACTATGTTAACCCTTTATTTTTAACATGTTTCAGGAAATGCCCAAGTTTGATTATCTACACATTGAAGCTTGCACATCCAGGAATGGACCTAGATTAATAAATAAAATAGAATGAATTTTTACATTTTATGTTATGTTTTTTTTTATATCCTTTGAGACTTATATTTGTAATGTGACAAATGAAACTTATGTGTGAAATATATTTGGATTATTAATAGTGTTATGTGGCTATGAACGATCTTAACTCTCACTCCTCGACGTTTCCGCCGTCAAGGTTGGGGTGTGACAATGAGGATAACAAAGGATAGTAATTTAAACAAGAATAAGCTAAGGTTTGTATGGCACGCGGAATGGTTCCATTTGGTAACGCATTACCATTTGCCTTAGAACTTTGTGTATATCGACCACAGTTTATCACTCATTTCAGAAATCCCCAGGTAAGCATAACTAGTCCCTTATGATTTATGTGAAATGTTTACCTTAGCTCGAAGGCCTTTTGCCAGGAAATCTAGAATACGGGTGTCTATGTGTCACACAATATTTCTTAAGTTCATGGAATCAAAACCTTCATGAAATTTGTATATATTAGACATAAAGTCTAAAGGTTTAAGCCATAAACATAAAGTATGTGATCCCACATGTCGTCGAGAATAAGATTAAGAAGCTTTATTTATCAGAGAGAATCAAAGAGTCAAAGATAAGTTTAGGGAAGACGGGTAACAAATTCTAAGCATTCATAAGGCAAACCTATGCTAAGGCATCAAGTTGTACATAAGAAGGCATAGCATTATGTAGCATTCAAACCATATATATTTGTAACGCCCGGAATAATGTCTAAGCGAGCCAAATATTAATAATGGGCTTAGACGAGACCATTTAATGAAAATAAGATGGATATGGGTTATAGACCGAGTTAACTCTTCGGCTTATAAGTTTGACGAGTTTAAGGTCTCAGGAACGCCTGGTATACATAAATGGATCAGCTTGAGCAGCTCTCATCTACAACTCAACACTCTAGTTCTAGAGAGAGAATAGAGAGAGAAAGTGAGAGAATTGAAGATTCAAGGCTCGGTTGATCTCGGGATTTAAGATCGGTGTTCGTGGGCATCTGTAACACCGGTTATTTTTTTAAAAAGAAGGGTAAGAAATAAGGAATAAAAGAAGGAATGCAATTAAACCCATGATGAGGGGTTAAAAGAGTCAAAAAGACAATATCTTTCAAAAGTTGGTGTAAAGGTGGGCATGGCCGCCCACCCTCCCTTCACATCACTTTTCATTCGGTTAGAGAGAGAGACAGCAGAAACTCTCGGTTGAAGAAGAAGAAGGTCGAATTTAAGGTATGAATTCGTGGTTTTTAAGCGTTTGTGTTGGGTTTTGGTCTCGGGTTTATGCTTATATGATTGTGTCTGTTTGGATGTCTGTGTTGGTGGGGTTTTTAGGTGTTTGAACTCATTTGCAAAAGGGTTAGAAGGAAGATACACCCAGGTTGCTCCAGGTGAGTTTCTAGACCCCGATTTCTACTTGTTTTAAACTCTTTAGGGCTGAAAATGTATTAAAACGATTTTTACAATGTTTATGTATGTATACCCGTATGTATTATGCATGTTGGATGATAATTCTTAGATGCTTATAGGTTGTTCATGTTTAGAATAGCCTTGGTAAGCTTAGAACAGATGGGTTTGATGATTGGGTTCGAAAACATCCTAGAAACATGTTGTACAGAAGGTTCATGCGCCTAGATAAGGCTCATGCGCCTGGAAATGCTTTAGAAATATTTAAGTGTGACCCATGCACCTGAATAGTGGTCCATGCGCCTAGAAATATTAGTCGGATGCGCCTAGAAATATTAGTCGGGTGAGTAAGTGTAGGGCCATGCGCCCCAATAGTGCCCATGCGCCCAAGTGTAGAAATATTAGTCGGATGAGTAAGTGTAGGGCCATGCGCCCCAATAGTGCCCATGCGCCCAAGTGGCCCATGCGCCTAAGTGTCCATGCGACTGATTAGTCCATACGCCTAAGTTCATACGCCTGAATAGTACCCATGCGCCTAGAATTGGGCTGGAATTGACTAAGTGTCTAGACGTCCAGGATTCCCATGCGCCTGTATAGTGCCCATGCACCTGAAAGTTGCTCCTACGCCTAAGTGTTCCCCATGCGCCTGCATAGTGCCCATGTGCCTGCATAGTGCCCATGCGCCTACGGACTTAGAATATTTTCTGATTTTTGGGGGAAAAAGTGTAATGTAGGCTTTGACTTGGGAGGTTCCCGGGGGCTATGTAATTTGACTTTTTAAAGTCATAACTGTTGTGATTGATGATGTTTGATGCTTATGCATGATTGTTTGATATGTTCCTTATGATGATGTATGTTTATCTTTCTTATGGTTTTACACGTCATGTTAATGAATGAATGAATGAAGTATTATGTAACGTAAAGTGAAAGATAATAAAAGAGGAACATGAAGTAAGAATGTATGCATTTTTGAATGATGAATGAACGAAAGAAAGGCTTGCAAGCACATATATGAGGTGAGCAACCCAGTTGTTGCAACAGACTCGAACAACATGCTATCGTGAAGTTGCCATGAGGTGAGCAACCCTATGGTTGCAACAGACTCGAGTAGCGTGCTATCGTTAATATTGGCAATTGGGGTGAGCAACCCTATGGTTGCAACAGATTCAGATAGCGAGCTATCATGAAGTTGCCATGAGGTGAGCGACCCTATGGTTGCAACAGACTTGGATAGCGTGTTTTCGTTGAAATTGGCAATTGGGGTGAGCAACCCTATGGTTGCAACAGACTTGGATAGCATGCAAATAGTTGTGATTGTTAATGAGGTGAGCGACCCTGTTGTCGCAACAGACTCGAAAGGACGAACGTATAAAATGAACGAAGTTAACGAGTGTAATGGAAGATAATAATTATATTATCAATGTGTACGTATGATGTATGATCACGAATGAATGTAAAGCGCAGTATGATTTGAAAGAAAGTAAAGAACGGTTTTAACGATTGAAATGTATGTTTTATTATTAACTAGAACTCACTTAGCGACGCTGACTTTTATACATTTTTAGTTGGCAGGTAAACGTTGTTAGAGATGGCACGAGGCGGCTACTCAGCTCTGTTGGATGGCATTTTTTTGTTAATGTTTTTGCATTGTAATGCGAACGAATGATGTTTTGAAATGAACGCTTGTATTAACTTGCAAAAGCATTTGTAATGTTATGAAAAGTTATTTTTTTATGTTTCCGCTGTAATATTTTCATAAGGCAAATGTAATTATATGTTTTATGTGCGATGAGGATCCAACTGTAAGCGTCCCGGGAACGGGGCCTTACAAGTTGGTATCAGAGCCAAAGTTTAAGTAAAATGGGTAATTTTCAAAATAAACCTTAACTTAAACTGAGAATGGGACGGAATGGGAATGGGATGCCAATCTGTGTAGCTGTGTGCCATCAGGTATTTTCGTAAAGTTAACAGGTTTTATGTGCGCATGGTATGTGGTTATGTGTTGTATGTAGATTTAAATACTGATGTAGTCAGGACAGGTAATGCTTGGGGTATGAAGAGTAAAGTAAGTGGCTAATTACAACTAGCCACTGTAATTAGGGACTTACTATACTTGACATAAATTGGGTTGTTCCCTTGAATGACCGTGTTGGTGTTTGAATCTTTCAGTGTGCATATGATGGTCGGTGGTAGATCTTCGAAAGCCTCTCGTGGTGGAGGTCACGGTGCTGCTCCGCGACCCAAGAGAGGGAGACCCAGAGTTAAGAAGGTGGTTCATGAGGAACCCCTCATCCGAAGGTGGTGACGAGAGCGGCAATCTGAGAGGCTCAGTAAAGGAGGCTGTGGTGGAGGAAGTTTATCAGGTCATGTAGACGATTCTACCGTCTGTGGTGACCAAAGTGATCAAGGTAGTAAGGGAAGGGGAAAGAAATGAGAGAAACAGGTCCTCGGGAGGACGGGAGCAACCAGAGCCAGAAACGGTTCTCTCTGATGATGAGGAGGAGGAAGAAGAAGAGCCTACGCCGGAGGCGGCCCGAGGCTGTAACTACAGGGCGTTTATGAGATGCAAGCCCCCTACTTTTGATGGAAACAGCACTGCTGTAGCTGCTCACTAGTGGGTGAGGGAATGGAGGTTTTCTTGACATCAGTGAGTGCCGTGAAGACCAAAAGGTGAAGTTCGCTACCCACTCTTTCGTGGACTCGGCTTTGTGCTGGTGGGACAACATTGTCCAAGCCGAGGGTAGCAGGGCCATTGGGAGAATGAGATGGCTTGAACTAAATAAGTTAGTGATTGAGGAATTCTGTCCTCATAGAGAGACGGATAAGGTAGAAAGAGAGTTCCTGCAGCTGGAGGCGGGAACGATGACACACCAGCAATACACCACAAAATTTAATGAAATGGCGCGGTTGGTGCCAGATCAAGTGACACCACTGTCACGAAAGATTAAGAGATACATCCAGGGGTTGCCAACGGATATCCGTAGGCATATGATCGCTACCCGGCCGAGCACTTTTAGGTCGGCAGTTGATTTGGCTAGTAGATTATATGATGAGCGTGAGGTGATAGTGGCTGAGGTGAACAAGAAGGGTGGTAGTGACCAGAACTGGAATGGGAAACGGTTTGGACGTGGTGGAACCGCTCCAAACAATAAGGTGGCGAAGGTGGGTGACCGACGTGTGGTCACATCTAGTGTAGGGTTGAAGAAGTGTGGCAAATGCGGGAAGGAGCATTCGGGAGAATGCAAATGGGGATCAAATAGCTGCTTCAAGTGTGGGAAGCTTGGCCATATGGCTAGAGATTGTGGGGTTGGCAGTGTTATAACTGTGGGTAGAATGGTCATTTGAGCAGAGATTGTAAGAGGCCAAGGGCGGATAGTTCGGGAGCGAAGAAGGCTGGAGGAGAAAGGCAGAAGGCAAGCGCCCGAGCTTTCACGATGACTCTGAAGGACGCTAGGATAGACCCCGATGTGGTGTCAGGTATGTTTCTAGTAAACCAAACTCTTGCATCTATCTTGTTTGATTCTGGTGCTAGTAGGAGTTTCATTTCTGCTGCCTTTTGTGCTAAGTTTCCCATTAAGAGTAGATGTATTGGTGAGCCTTTCGAGGTAGAAAATGCCATAGGTAAGTCTACAAGGATTTCTAGGTGATAGAAGTTGTGACATAGAACTAGACGGTCATAAGTTTCCTGTTAGACCATTCGTGATGACCTTAGGTGGTTTCGATGTAGTCCTAGAAATGGATTGGTTGGCGGACTACGAAGCGAATATAGTGTGTCGCAAGAAGATGATCTAATTGACAGCACCTGACGGGAATAAGGTGACGGTTTATGGTAATCGAGTCACGACGATCCCGAAAGTGATTTCGATGGCGTGGCGGGAAAGTGCATGAGGCGTGGATGTAGTGCCTACTTGGCCTATGTAAAGGATGTGGATGCGCCAACATCACAACTATTTGATGTACCAGTTGTGTGTGACTTTCCGGATGTGTTTCCAGAAGATTTACCAGGTGTGCCACCGGACCGTGAGGTTGAGTTTCGGATTGACGTGATACCAGGTGCCTAACCGGTAGCTGAGGCACCGTATCGGTTGGCTCTGACTGAGGTGAAGAGTTAATGGAGCAGTTGCAAGAGCTGCTAGATAAGCGTTCATTAGACTGAGTATCTCTTCTTGGGGTGCTCCGGTCTTATTTGTGAAGAAGAAAGACGGTAGCATGAGGATGTGTATAGACTACGTGAGTTGAATAAGCTGACAGTGAAGAATCGGTACCCCTTACCAAGAATTGATGATCTGTTTGATCAGCTCCAGGGTGCCAGTTGGTTTTCAAGGATAGACCTTCGATCTGGCTACCATCAGTTGAAAGTAAAGGAGCAAGATATTCCTAAGATAGCTTTCCGCACGCGATATGGTCACTACGAGTTTCTTTTCATGTCTTTTGGTTTGACCAATGCGCCGGCTGCTTTTATGGATTTGATGAATCGTGTGTGTCGGCCGATGCCGATAAATCAGTGATTGTGTTTATTGATGATATCCTGATTTATTCAAAGAGCGAGAATGAGCATGTCGCTCATATTCGGGAGGTTTTGGAGACGTTGAGAAAGGAGAAGCTGTATGCCAAGTTCTCCAAGTACGCATTTTGGTTGTGTGAAGTTCAGTTCTTAGGTCATGTGGTGAATTCTGATGGAATCATGGTGGACCCGGCAAAGGTGGAGGTGGTTGTGCAATGGAAGACACTGAAGACGCCATCCGAGATTCGTAGCTTCTTGGGTTTGGCGGGCTACTATAGAAGATTCATTCAAAACGTTTCCTAGATCGCCTCTCCACTAACTAAGTTGACCCGAAAAGATGTAAGGTTTATATGGGGTCAGGCTCAAGAGAAGGTGTTTGAAGAATTGAAGGAAAGATTGATTCAAGCTCCTGTTCTGTCATTACCCGATGGAAGCGAAGATCTGGTGGTCTATTCTGATGCTTCCTACTCAGGGTTGGGGTGTGTGTTAATGCAGAGAGGGAAGGTTATAGCTTATGCATCCCGACAGTTGAAGTTTCATGAGGTCAATTGTCCTACTCATGAGTTGGAGCTAGCAGCCGTGGTCTTTGCACTGAAGATTTGGAGGCACTATCTGTACGAGACGAAGTGCACCATATTCACTGACCACAAGAGCTTGAAGTACTTCTTCGAACAGAAGGATCTGAACATGAGGCAGAGACGATGGTTGGAGCTTATAAAGGATTATGATTGCGAGATCCATTACCATCCGGGCAAAGCCAACGTGGTGGCTGATGCCCTTAGCCGAAAGGAGAGGCTCGATCCGATTTGGGTGAAAGCATACCAACTGATCATGACCTCTGATGTAATGAAGCAAGTCAAGGAGTTTCAAGATGAGGCATAGAAAGAAGATCATCTAAACTCTAAAAGAATGAGAGGTCTGGTTGGGGAATTGGGTGAAAACACACTCGGTTTTAAAACCCGATTTGGACGTGTGTGGATCCCTCGTTTCGGGGATCTAGGCATGAAGATCATGGATGAAGCTCACAAGACGCGATATTCCATTCATCCAGGTGCCGCAAAAATGTATCAAGATATGAAGAAAGATTATTGGTGGCCGGGTATGAAGCGCGATGTGGTGGGGTATTTGAGTAAGTGCCTTACTTGTTTGCAAGTGAAGGCCGAGCATCAAAAGTCGTATGGGAAGATCCAACCTTTGGATATACCGGAATGGAAGTGGGAGCACATCACCATGGATTTCATTACGAAGTTGCCGCGTACTCCGAAAGGGTATGATGCCATATGGGTGATTGTCGACCGTCTGACGAAGAGTGCTCACTTCTTACCAATCCGCAAGACATATTCATCTGAGAGGTTGGGTGATCTATTCATTAAAGAGACTGTGACTCGTCATGGTGTGCCAGTGTCTATCGTGTCTGACCGCAACACCTGGTTCACATCCAAATTCTAGAAGAAATTCCACGACACCATGGGGACGAGGTTACATATTAGCACGGCTTATCATTCCCAAACTGATGGTCAGTCAGAAAGGACCATTCAGACACTGGAAGACATGCTTCGGGCATGTGTGATTGATTTTAGGGGAAGTTGGGATAACCACTTACCGTTAGCTGAATTATCATTCAACAACAGTTATCATGCCAGTGTGGGCATGCCACCATACGAGATGCTATACGGTAGAAGATATAGAACACCCGTATGTTGGGGAGACACTAGGCAGAAAGAATTGGGAGGTGTCGAGGTGATCGAGGCTACGACTGAGAAGCTAGAAAAGATTAAAGCCTTCATGAAGGCAGCCAAAGATAGATAGAAGTCGTATGCCGATAAACGACGCAGACCGATTAAGTTCCAGGTGGGTGGCCGGGTTATGCTGAAGGTCTCACCTTGGAAGGGGATCATCCAATTCAGGAAACGAGGTAAGTTAAGCCCGAGATACATAGGACCTTTCCGAATCATCACTCGAGTAGGAGAGGTGGCCTATAGATTGGAGTTACCAGATGAGTTAAGTGGAATTCACCCAACATACCATGTATCTCATCTGAGAAAATGCTTAGCTGATGAGGACATGATTGTCCCACTGGAGGATATCGAGGTAGACGAAAGGCTCATTATGTGGAGCAACTGGTGGCAATCATCGATCGTAAAGAGAACGGGCTGAGAAATAAAGTGGTTCCTCTTGTGCGTGTACAGTGGAAGCACAGGAAGGGATCCAAATCTACATGGGAGACCGAGGAAGAGATGAGGCAGCATTATCCTCATATGTTCGAGGAATAACAGGTTTCAGGGACGAAACCCAAATAACGGGGGTGGACTTGTAACACCCGGTTATTTTTTTAAAAAAGAAGGGTAAGAAATGAGGAACAAAAGAAGGAAATGCAATTAAACCCAAGTTGAGGGGTTAAAAGAGTCAAAAGGACAAAATCTTTCAAAAGTTGGTGTAAAGGTGGGCATCGCCGCCCACCCTCCCTTCACATCACTTTTCATTCGGTTAGAGAGAGAGAGAGAGAGAGAGCAAAACTCTCGATTGAAGAAGAAGAAGAAGGTTGAATTTAAGGTATGAATTCGTGGTTTTTAAGTGATTGTGTTGGGTTTTGGTCTCGGGTTTATGCTTATATGTTTGTGTGTGTTCGGGTGTGTGTGTTTGGTGGGGTTTTTAGGTGTTTGAACTCATTTGCAAAAGGGTTAGAAGGAAGATACACCCAAGTTGCACCAGGTGAGTTTCTAGACCCCGATTTCTACTTCTTTTAAACTCTTTGGGGCTGAAAATGTATTAAAATGATTTTTACAATGTTTATGTATGTATACCCGAATGTATTATGCATGTTGGATGATGATTCTTAGATGCTTATAGGTTGTTCATGTTTAGAATAGCCTTGGTAAGCTTAGAACAGATGGATTTGATGATTGGGTTCGAAAACATCCTAGAAACATGTTGTACAAAAGGTTCATGCGCCTAGATAAGGCTCATACGCCTGGAAATGCTTTAGAAATATTTAAGTGTAACCCATGCGCCTGAATAGTGGTCCATGCGCCTAGAAATATTAGTCGGATGAGTAAGTGTAGGGCCATGCGCCCCAATAGTGCCCATGCGCCCAAGTGGCCCATGCGCCTAAGTGGCCATGCGACCGATTAGTCCATACGCCTAAGTTCATATGCCTGAAAAGTACCCATGCGCCTAGAATTGGGCTGGAATTGACTAAGTGTCTAGACGTCCAGGATTCCCATGCGCCTGAAAGTTGCTCATGCGCCTAAGTGTTTCCTATGCATCTGCATAGTGCCCATGCGCCTAAGGACTTAGAATATTTTTTGATTTTTGGGGGAAAAGTGTAATGTAGGCTTTGACTTGGGAGGTTCCCGGGAGCTATGTAAGTTGACTGTTTCAAGTCATAACTGTTGTGATTGATGATGTTTGATGCTTATGCATGATTGTATGATATGTTCCTTATGATGATGTATGTTTATCTTTCTTATGCCTTTATGCATCATGTTAATGAATGAATGAATGAATGAAGTATTATGTAACGTAAAATAAAAGATAATGAAATAGGAACATGAAGTAAGAATGCATGCATTTTTGAATGACGAATGAACGAAGGAAAGGCTTGCAAGCACATATATGAGGTGAGCAACCTAGTTGTTGCAACAGACTCGAACAACGTACTATAGTGAAGTTGCCATGAGGTGAGCAACCTTATGGTTGCAACAGACTCGGGTAGCGTGCTATTGTTGAAATTCGCAATTGGGGTGAGCAACCCTATGGTTGCAACAGACTCGGACAGCGAGCTATCATGAAGTTGGCATGAGGTGAGCGACCCTATGGTTGCAATAGACTCGGATAGCGTGCTATCGTTGAAATTGGCAATTGGGGTGAGAAACCCTATGGTTGCAACAGACTCGGATAGCGTGCAAATAGTTATGATTGTTAATGAGGTGAGTGACCCTGTTGTCGCAACAGACTCGAAAGGATGAACCTACAAAATGAACGAAGTTAACGAATGTAATGGAAGATAATAATTATATTATCAATGTGTACGTATGATGTATGATCACGAATGAATGTAAAGCGCAGTATGATTTGAAAGAAAGTAAAGAACGGTTTTAACGATTGAAATGTATGTTTTATTATAAAACTAGAACTCACTCAGTGACACTGACTTTTATACATTTTCAGTTGGTAGGTAAACGTTGCTGAGGATGGCACGAGGCGGCTACTCAGCTCTGTTGGATGGTATTCTTTTGTTAATGTTTTTGCATTGTAATGTGAACGAATGATGTTTTGAAATGAACGCTTATATTAACTTGCAAAATCATTTGTAATGTTATGAAAAGTTATTTTTTTATGTTTCCGCTGCAATATTTTCATAAGGCAAATGTAATTATATGTTTTATGTGCGATGAGGATCCAACTGTAAGCGTCCCAGGAACGGGGCCTTACAGCATCCAAACAACAAGAAGAGACCAAGAATCCAGGTAAGAAACATCATTTAATCGTTCCTTTAGATGTAAACCCGGATTCTAGGGCTTGGGTTTTTGAAAGTGGCAAAGATTCACCCAAAACTCACATTTTTGTGTAAGAAAATATGTAAGAAGCTTACATATAGCTTATTGGGTGATGAACCAAGATTTTGGATGTAAAATATTGAAGTTTTGGGTCAAAAATGGGTTGGTTCGTAATTTTCAGCCCGTTCTGCGAAACTGGGTGTTCATCCAGCGAAATTATATATTCATCGAGCAAAACTATGGGTCTTCTTGTGAAACTATAGTTTTGAAGGTAGTTTCGCAGACATAATTATCCAATGAAAGTTGGGCGAAACTGGCAGCGAAGATGCCAGGGAAACTAGCAGCGAAGATGCCAACGAAACTGCAAGCGAAACTGCCAGCAAAAGCGAAACTGCTAGCGAAAATGCCAGCAAAATTAGCAGCGAAATTAGGCAGAAATTAACTCCTTTTGAGTGTTAACTTATCTGCAGGCTGTGTAGTGCAACCCTTGCTTTGAAAGTTTGATTGAGAAGCAACTTATCGAGTACATCATGACCGCAGTTAGGGGCGTTGCCCCTTGGACCCCACTTTGTTGCCCCTAGGACGCCGCTGTCAAGGGCTACCGCCCCCAAACCCCCGCTGTCCCATGGAGGTTCAGTTATGTTTTATGATGACTTATGCTTGTGGTGCATAAGTTTATGTATGTGAATGTATGATGCATGATGTTCATGATGTGTGATGGTGTATGTTATGTATCATGATGCGTGATGATGTTATGCTTATGTATGATATATTGTCTTATGTTCCTTACTATGTATTATAATGTGACTTTACGTGGTGTGATTATGATAATGAACGTAAAGTATTATCTTAAAAAAGTGGAAGATTTAAGATAATGAAAGTGGAACATAATGAATGAATGAATGAAAAGCCTTGCAAGCAAATAAAAGGAGATTCACAACTCATTGAGAGTTGTTAGCTCAATTGTGTGTGTTTACAGCGTGTGATTTTGGCTAACTCATAATGCTTCATACACACAGTAAGAGTTCAGTGTTGGTAACTACTCCAATACATGTGATTTCCTAATTACTATGTGCTATGCAGTCATTAATATATGAAACGGATTTTAATGTATTCCGCTGCAATATTTTAGCAAATCTAAATGTATGTTTTATGTGCAATGATTTACCAGCTGTATGCGTCCCGGGATCAGGGCCTTACAATATTCTTACAAGAATAGAAATATGATTCTATAAGGTTCATCCATACACTATAGTCTAGTCACCATTTCTAATAACCTAAATCCCTATAGTTATGGGCTCTGATACCAATCTATCACACCCTAACCTTGACGCCGGAATCGTCGAGATGTGAGGGTTAAGATTGTTCACAACCACGTAATGTTATTATTTAATCCAATTATAATAGTCATAAGTTTTAAAAGTAAAATACAACTATAAGTCCCAAATAATAAGTCAACATAATGTAACATGAAATAATCCAAAACGATTCATTTATTAAACTAGGTCCATTCCTAGATGTGAATAAGCTTCAATGATGACAATCTAACTTGCGTGTTTCTTGAAACATGTTAAAAATAAAATGTCAACATAATATTAGTGAGATTTTCATAGTTTTCATACATAAGTATATAATAAATGGAAATTCATGTCATAAGTTAGTGAACAAAGTAACTAGGGATGTATGACATATGAAACAATCAAACTTTGACAGTTTGCAAGATTCCACGTTTACAAGATTATATGATTTAGCTAAGTGTACTTGGATTAACCAAGCAGGCTTGTCAAGCATAGATCTATGACGTCGCCAGGCTAGCAATAATGAACGATTGCACATATAATAATCAATACATGATAATTACTAAAGTTCAACTAACCATAACATACGAGTAAATTGCCCAAGTGTTTACAAGAATCAAACGAGTTTACAAGTACAATAGTTATAAGGTAACATGTTTCACCCAAAATGTAAAAATAATTAAAAGGGGTATAGAAATACTCACATGTCAATAAGTATAGGAATGATGATTATTAAGAAATATAAATAAACATTCCAACGTAAACCTTCACAAGGTACCTATATATATATATATATGTATATATGTATGTATATATTTACAAGATTAAAGTTGAATTATAATGAGTTTAATGAATCAACGAGGACTAGGTTCCAATTTAGCATTTGGGGTTTTAATAGTTAAATCCAACTAAAATGGTATATTTGATTATGTTTTGAGACAATGGAAATGAAATACACTATCTAAATATTTTAATAAAAAAAACCATTTGTAATAAAGTCTAAGTATATTTTAAACAAACTTTTTAAATTTTTTAAAAATAACCATCATTTAAACAATAATAATATATATAGTTAATGTTTGAACAAATAATAAAAATTATTTAAATTCTATTTTATAAGAAAATAAACTAAATATATCATTTGTTTATAAATAATTAATAAAAATATTAAGATATTTTAAGAAATAAATTTTCAAAAAATAGTTAGGTGGTTTTAAAAATTAACAAAGTTCATAACGAATTTTTTATAATTTTTATAAATATTCCGTATTTTTATTAAAGGCCAAAAAGCCTTAAAAAATATTTGAGATTCCCCGGCTTTGAAACGGGGACCTACTATTTAAGGGGGCGGGTAAGTAACCAGTGAACCAAGGGACTCAACTGCGATTTATGTTGGTTTTAAAATCTTAAAAACATAATCTAAGTAAATCCTCAAATCCAAGAACCCTAGAATTGTTCTTAGATCAAATTGAACAACAATTCGATGTTGTGAATCAAATTGATTTTATTCGAAAACGATGAGGAAGAAGTTGGAACGATCGCGACCAAGTTTTGATTCGTTTGATATGTAGATGGTGACGAAACTCAAATTAACCTTGTGTATAGTTTCAAAGGGTTGTGTTCTTCGAAAACCCCCAATCAATTGCGGTTCCAAGTGTGCAGAAGATGGAGTTCGACTTGATTGCAGGTCATGATGAAAATGGAACTCGTTGGGATGTTTGATTGTGTTTCTAATGAAATAATGTTGATTACAATAGATAGATGATTGATTAGGTTGAGTTAATTAGATTTTTATAACTTTTAATGGCTCAACGGCTCTATGATTAAAGAGCCTCAGTTATTCACTCGAATGGGTGGTAACCGGCGCTTTAACTTCGATTAATTGATGTAATTATGCTCGAACCGTGCCCTAGAACGATTTGGAGACATTTTTAAATCATAAAACAACAATATTTGGAGATTTTGGAGTGGCCGGAGGGCTGCTGGAGCTTCGCCGGTGCCGGCTGCCGGAAACGCGGGGAAGAGGAAAAAAAATAGAGTTGGGTTTTAATAATTTACAAAACGATCCCTGTGGTTTGTACTTTGTTATTTTATGCACAAAACTTTCATTTGAAGTTTTAAAAATGACAACTAACCCCCCTAACTTAATTATTTCAAGTTTTTAAACATTTCTAAGATTAGTAATTTTTATAAATTGATATTATTATTGGTATTATTACTATTATTTTAGTTATTGTTATTAGTATTGTTATTATTATGACTTATTATTATTATTACTATTATTACTATTATTATTATTATTATATTATTATATTATTATTATTATATATTATATATTATACACCATACTATTTTAATTATTAACTTTCATAATTTAAAATTTTAATTACAACTAAGAAATTAACATAGATAACTTATAAGTTTCATTGATGTCAACAATGGCCCTAACAAAAATTTAACGATGCTAACTTATAGATAACTCTAAAATACATGATGTTACATACACCATTGCATATTTATATCATTGCCTCCATCTATCTACACCACTTCAAGGTAGCTATCACATTATTTTTCCAATCAAATTCTAGGGGTTTGCATGTAGAGAATGTCTTATAATTACTTCCTTTTTTTCTTTTTGTTATTATTCACTTCTGTTAGGTGTCCCTTTGCCTTACTCTTTACAATGGTGTTCTCGTCCTCTCCTTCTATTTTGTTATTCATATCATTAGCTACAGTTCCTTTAGGTGTCGGGCCCTAATCATGTTGTCTGGGGCTCCCGTTTATTTCCTCAAGCTCAGCAACAACTGCACGTATTGCAACTTGTATCGCTTTAGCAACTTCTACTGCATAGTTTCTCTGAGCGCTTGATTAGTCAAGCATATTCATCCACCAGGTCCTATTAAAAATGGACATTAGTATTACGGTATGCTATCAACCTATGTTATTCCAGATGCATTGTGCCTAGGCGAGCAACTCATTGCGTGAAAACAAAACCATGAGTTTCTGGATGGGCAACCCATTAGGGAGGAAACATATAATATCTTGTTATGGTTTATGTGATCTAATTCAAATGGTATCAGAGCCAGGGTGGGGATGATGTGCCAACGAGAACACTACTCTCCCAGTAAGAGAGGATGTAACATCCCATATCAGTTTGGAAGGGGGATGAAAGTCTCCTTATATAAGGGTGAGATACCTTTCTTGTTAGACGTGTTTTAAAACTATAAGAGGTGGTTGCCTAAGGACGTGTTGGTTGTCAAAGCGGGCAATATCTACACTGTGCTTGGATGATTACGTTATCACACAATTAATGAGATTTAACTAGTTTTATGTTATGGTTAATTTTTTTGAAACTTTTATTCCAAGCTTGTGTGTATTTCCGATTGTCTAATTCTCGTATGTTATTGCTTTTAGTACTAACTATTACTATATAATTAAACACAATGGGGAATGAATAGTAACTTACAAATAGTAACACTATTTTTTTAAAATAATGTTACAATTTGATAACTTGAGTTTTTGAATTATTTTTTGAATTTTATTTTAACTATTATAAAATATGTAGTATACGCATTAAATCAATTTGCCTTTCCACTAATTTCGTTTTTCTTTAATAAGTATCATTTGGAAATTTTTATTAAAAAGACTAAATGCGCGATAGTTTTTTTCCTATATTCAAAATCAAGTGTTTTTTTTATCATAGGCTATCAGTATTGATGTTAGTTTCGCACTATCGTGACAGATCTAACGGTTTATGAGTGAGCACCATCGTTGTCATTTTTTGTATTATCAAAAACAATATAGGTCTTCGTTGTTTTGGTTTTGACGAGCCGAACCGATAATGACTAAACACTTGTAGTCTAGCACGGGAAAAAGATAGATTTAAGGCACGAAGCTTGGTGGGAAAAAATAATATTAAAGTACAATTATTTATCCATAGGATAATGTTTGACTATAAGTGCTTTAAGCAGAAAGGTACCATCGATTTTTGCATAGTATTGTTCCAATTAATTGACTTTAAGTTTTTGTATTTGTATTTGTATTTTTATTTTTTTATTTTTCATTTTCACCTCTTATAATATGTATTGGATTTGATCTGCTTAGTTTTCTACAAATTTCGGTTTTCTTTAGTAAGTTTCGTTTGGTAAATTATATATAAAACCTAAGTTGTGATCAACACGAACATGGTTTTCCGATCATACATTCATGCCTCTAATGTTGTTTACTAAAATGCGTCATTTAGTGCACAAACATTCACGAACCTTTTACGTAATGATAATTCGAATAATTGCCGAATCGCACAAACGTCTGTCCCCGAACGTTGATGATTTATCAAAATGATTTTAAAATGATCATAACTGAAGTGAAAATATTTTTATATGATAATGTGATTTATTATATAGAATGGTTGTGAAATTGGAATTTTTTTTAAGATTTATGCGTTTTCGCGCCTTTTCGGCTTTTAAATCCTAACCGTTATAAAAAGGCTTGAAATTAATAAAATAAATGTTATTTGGTGTTTTTAAGGTTTATTAGGTAATATTTTATCAATATTTAAGTTTTGGGGTAGAAATGATCAATCGCATAAGCTTTAACCAATTTTATAAAATTAAGGGGTAGTTTTGTAAAAAAAATAAAAAAGTTAAAATCCTAATTCCCACCCGATACCCCATTCACAAATTCATCCACTTCTCCAACTTTCAAAAACACCCCACACACATACACACATCAATCAAGACTCCTTCAAGCAATTGAGAAGAATTTAGGACATCTCTTACATCATACGAGTGTTTGTGATCATTCATTGCACACAAAAAGTAAGTTTTATGATAAAAATCATTGATTTTTTTTCTTGAAGTTCTTGAAACACTAGATTATCCAAACACACACAAGATCCAAACTTTATTGAAATTTAATCATTGATTTTGTGTTAGTTTACATTGATGTAATGATTTCTTGGATTTAACTTATAAAAATCATTGATTTTGATTTAAAACCCTAGGCTTACCAATAAAGAAAACTTTTTTTCTAGGTAGTGTAATTATAGCATGAATTACATGAAATTAAAGAGATTTTAAGGTTTTCTATCATTAGTTGTTGTTAAAGAATGAAACTTTCGGGTTGAAGTTTTGAAATTGGGTTGTTTTTAAATAACCTTCCAATTAAGGTAACTTTTTTTAGAATCTTTAGTTCTAGATGATGAATTTGACATACTTGATGGGATTTGATGATTCACTTGAAATGAATAGAACATAGAAAAAGATTAGAAATTGCTAAATTGGAAAAAAAACCGCCACGCGTGATGAATATATACTATATAGAAACTCACTAAATATAGAAACTTTTGGAAAGTGAAAATTACATATAAACGTATGTGTAACTTTATTTTAACTAATTGAATATTATTAAACATGTTTTACGTAATTGAGTCACCAATGGGTCGTTTGGTTAGTCCGGACAACTTTGGTCAAAAAGACAACTTGGTTAAACATATCAAACATTTCTCGAATACGCTAACATTTACATTACTTGGATATAAGAGGGTTCATCTTGAACATTATGTACACATACTAATGGACCTACATTTGAACATTAGTGTTGCGCTACGGTGACAGATCCAACTGTTTATGATATAGCATCATCTTTATCATTCTTTTGTATTATCATAAGCAATACCGGTCTTCATTTTTATGGTTTTTGATGGGTCGAACCAATATTGACCAAACTCTTATAGCATAGCGTTGGAAACGAATGTTAATTATATCTTAAAACAAGAATAAAACACGGACCCCTAATCATGTTGATTCAACCCCAAATATGAAACTAAACATTAAACATAAAACTTACTTGTCGATATAGAGATCTTTGGTGATGATGATGATGCCATGATCGTGAGATTTGTTCCCGTTATGATGTTTAGAGGTATTTATGGATGATCTTTAAAGAATAGGTTATTGGTGTGTTCTGGTTATCTTCCTATTTCTTTATTTATAACATCTAAAGGAAAACCCTAATTATAATTATAGGGTATTTCCATCAAATAAACCCGTCATACTATAAAGGACTAATTTTATCATTTGGTGAAATTATTTAAATGATCAGGGAGGCCACATATTGCATGTTATTTCTAGCATTCTCCTATTTGGCCGAGTGATCATTTGTGATAAGTATATACAATTTTGGCCAAGTTAAACACTCATCAAGTTTCATATTGAAACTTATAGCAAATAGTTAGAATCATTCGAAACCAAAGTCTCAATATAAAACATTAAACATAAAACCAAAATGACTTATATAAACCTTAAATGTAAAGTATTCATCTATACAAATTTTCTATAGATCATTAAGCGTGCGTATAAGTTATAATAGACAAAATCAATATGTGAGGAAATCACATAAATCATTAACGCACACTTGATATGTGTTATATAAGGTCTCTAGTAAAGGTCATCCATGTTACGAGTTTTTGGAAAGTTTTGGGTGGTAAACCTTTAATCATCGGATCCGCAAGCATATCTTTTGTGCTAATTTTTTTGATACAAAGATTATTTTCCTATACTCGTTCTCGTATGAAAAAATGTTTTGTTTCGAGATATAAACAAACTCCACTCGAACTGTTGCTATTCAAGAAACTAATGGCAGCTGAGTTGTCACTGTAAATCTTCAGCGGTCATGATATGGAGTTAACAATTTGAGTCCGGTAATAAGATTTCTTAACAACATCCTATGACAAGTTTCATTATAAAGCACAACATATTCTGCCATCATTTTTTAGGTTGTTATCAACTGCTGCTTATGACTCCTCCGTAAAATAGGTCTGCCTGCTTTCATAAAGATATACCCTAATGTTGATTTCTTATCATCTTTGCATTTAGCAAATTCAAAATCAGAATAGCCCACTGTAGGATCGGTGTTGGTATCACAACACGGGTTTTATCTCTCAAACTCACTTAATCTCACTTGTTGGTGAAGTAGAATCTCTAACTAAGTTAACAATAATATAATAAATTAATAAACACAAGAATTGATTTCAAGATACTTGCATATATTACTTCTCAACTTAATATTACAAGACTCTTACAAGCATAACTTAATGAGTTACAAAGAGAAACTATACATACTACTATTTACAGCCGATTATACTTGGATAACCAGTTGGAATTTACAACTAGACAAATACTACATTGCTATAAGTAAAGCATCTAAGATAAAAATAATATCCTAGATTATGTAGTCATGACATATCCATAACTTACCTTTTATCACCAACTAAAGGTGGTAACTATACTAACTGATAAAGGGTGAACAATGGAATTAAGTATGGTCAACTACATGGGCGTGGGAAAGCACTATGTGGTATATTAGAAATGGTTGCAGGTGTCAAACGGATCACATTTATGTCCATTGGTTCATAGTTGATTCTTCCAAAACTTAAATGGCTTCGGAAGAATAAGTTCTTCCGAAGCTTAAATGGCTTCGGAAAAATAAGTTCTTCCGAAGCCTTTTATACTTTAGAAGAAACAACTTCTTCCGAGTCTTTTGCGAGTCTTCATAACTTTATTATTCAAAAGACTTTGCCTTGGATCTTCTAAATGTGTACACTTTTGAAAGAGAACTACTTAGTCTTGGAAGACTGATTTCTACCTTCAGAAGTTCTTCATACTTGAGCTTTGGAAGATCTTTGACTTGTATTCGGAAGAGCATCTTTGTCTTTGGAAGACCTCTTTAATTTTACCTTAAAATATTCTAAGTGTTGTTTTGGTTGCATCAGCCATATATGATCCAAGACCCACCACTTCTAAGTTATTAGTTCTTCTATATGTCAACTTATACTCTTTTGTCCCTTGAAGGTATCTCAATTTTTCTTTGTTGCTTTCCAATGATTTAAGCTAGGATTAGATTTATATCAGCCTAGCATTCCAGCAGTATATGCAATATCAGGACGAGTACATACTTGAACATGCATCAAACTTCTCTTTATTGAAGCATAAGGTATCAATTTCATATGCTCCTTTTCATCCTTTGTTTTTTGGACACTGAAATGAACATAAAATGTCTCCTTTAACTATTGGAGCAATTGAGGGAGAGCAATGTTGCATATATAATGTGTAAGGGCACGTTGAATATACACTTTTGAGTCAATTCTAATATCTCATTGGCTCGATCTCGATATATTTCAATCCGTATTACATAATAAGCTTCTCTGAGATCTTTCATGTCAAAATTACGCGAAAGTAATTGTTTTGACTCATGCAACAAATCTAAACTATTACTTGCCAATGGAATATCATCTATGTAAAGGACAAGTATAGCAAAATTGTTTCCACTCATTTTAAGGTAGGTGCATTGATCCACTTGATTTTTTATGAAACCTTGTTTCTTCATTACTTCATCAAATTTTAAATACCACTGATGTGATGTTTGTTTTAACCCGTATATGGATTTCTTTAACTTATAAACTAAGTGTTTTTTACCTTTAGGTTTGAAACCTCCAGGTTGGTTCATGAACACATCTTCATGTAAGTCACCATTAAGGAAAGAGGTTTTGACGTTTATTTGATGTAAATCTAAATCAAAATGAGCTACCATAATGTTCCTTAGGAATCCTTTCATGAAACAGGTGATAGGTTTCCTGATAATTAATTTCCTCCTTTTAAGTATAACCTTTAGCAAACAATTGTGCTTTATTTTGTTCAATATTACCATTTGGGTCTAATTTGGTTTTGAAAACCCATTCACATCCTACGGGTTTAACACACTTGGTTAATTCAACCAATTCCCAAACAACATTCTTATACATGGAATCAAGCTCATCGATCATAGCTTTATTTCATTCAGACTATTGATAACTACTAATGGCTTCATTATAGGAGGTTGGATCATTACACTTTCCTAATTTTAGATTAGCTTCATTAAGGTAGGTTATATAATCATCAAAATTATTAGGCCTTCTATAAAATTATTAGGCCTTCTATGCAGATGTAAGTTTTGACGTAAAGGTTCACGTAAGATGACTGTTGAGGCCTTAAAGAGCATGTTGGGCATGATGATGATGTTGCATGTTTATGCATGATGTATGTTATGTATGTATGATGTTGCCCTGTATGATGTTGATGACTGTGTATGTTACGTTCCCTCTTATGATGTATGCTTATCTTTCCTGTGGCTTTACGTGTTATGTTAATGAATGAAGCGAATTATTATATAACGTAAAGTGAAAGATAATAAAAGAGGAACATGAAGTAAGAATGCGTGCATTAATGAATGATGAAAGTAATGAAAGTCTTGCAAGCAATGTATGTCGGGACATGCTATTAAGGTGTTAGCCCAACGGTGTGCGGGTTCGCTATCCCGGGAGGATGCACTTCGGGGTCTTTCTTTGTGATTGACCATATGTATGGAACCATTGTTGCTTGCCTTAGGTATTGTGACCAGAGGTGCTGGGCACCGTGAATGAAGGTCTATTATAGGCTTAGGTCCAGTATCACGAGCATGAAGGGCATAGCACATGACAATGGTATACCTGAACTTTATCTTAGGTACTGTGGCCAGAGGTGCGGTGCGTCGTGAATGAAGGTCTAGGTTAGGCTTAGGCCCAGTATCATGAGCATGAAGGGTAAAGTTCATGGTGATGACGAAATGAAAAGATGTGATGATGAACGAACAAATGAAAGTAAGAATGAATGAATGAACGGAAGTTAATGAACGATGAAGATAATAATTATATTATCTATGTGTACGCATGTTGTATGATCGCATGAATGTAAAGAACGGTTTTAACGAAAGAAAAGTATGTTTTATTTTATAAAACTAGAACTCACTCAGCAACGCTGCCTTTGATGTGTTTCTAGTTGTCAGGTAATGATTGCTGAGGATGGCACGAGGTTGCTACTCAGCTCTTTTGGGATGACATCCATTTATATAACGCTTTTGTGATGTAATGCAACAATGTATTTTGTAACCGATTAAACATGTATTATTTTGAAAAAGCTACTATATTGAAATGAAATGTCATTTTTAAATGTTTCCGCTACGATGCTTTATGAAATACAAATGTGTTGTATGTTTTACGTGCGATGATGATCCAACTATAAGCGTCCCGGGAACGGGGCCTTACAAGTTGGTATCAGAGCCAAAGTTTAAGTGAAATGGGTAAATTTTCAAAATAAACCTTAACTTAAACTGAGAATGGGACGGAAAAGGGAAGGGATGCCAATCTGAGTAGCTGCGTACCATCAGGTATTTTCGTTAAGTTGACCAGTTTTATGTGCGCATGGTGTATGGTTATGTGTTGTATGTAGATTTAAATACTGATGTAGTCGGGACAGGTAATGCTTGGGGTATGAAGAGTAAAGTAAGTGGCTAATCACAACTGGCTACTGTAATTAGGGACTTACTATACTTGACATAAACTGAGTTGTTCCCTTGAATAACCGTGTTGGTGTTTGAATCTTTCAGTGTGCGTGTGATGGCTGGCGGTAGATCTTCGAAAGCCTCTCATGGTGGAGGTCACGGTGCTAAACCGTGACCCAAGAGAGGGAGACCTAGAGTTGAGAAGGTGGTTCATGAGGAACCTGTGACCCTCATCCAGAGGACGGGGATGAGAGTGCAAACCTAAGGGCCTCGATGAAAGAGGCAGTGGTTGAAGAAGTCCATCAGGTCATGCAGACAATCTTACCGTCTGTATGACCGAAGTTATCCAGGCGGTATGGGAAGGGGAGAGGAAGGAAAATCATAGACCTACGGGCAAAAGGAGACAGCCCAAGACTGAGATGGTTTTGTCTGACGACGAAGAAGAAGAGGAAGAAGAAGAGCCTGCATCGGAGGCGGCACGAGGCTATAACTACAGGGCATTTATGAGATGCAAGCCCCCTTCTTTTGATGGTAACAGCACTGCTGCTGCTGCTCACCGGTGGGTGAGGGAAATGGAGGTTGTTCTCGATATCAATGAGTGCCGAGAGGACCAGAAAGTGAAGTTCGCTACCCATTCTTTTGTGGACTCGGCTATGTGCTGGTGGGACGATATAGTCCAAGCCGAGGGTAGCAGGGCCATTGGGAGAATGAGATGGTCCGAACTGAAAAAGTTGGTGATTGAGGAGTTTTGTCCTCATCGGGAAATGGACAAGGTCGAAAGGGAGTTCTTGCAACTGGAGGCGAGAACGATGACGCACCAACAGTACACCACCAAATTCAACGAGATGGCACGTCTGGTGCCGGATCAGGTGACACCTCTGTCTCGAAAGATCAAGAGGTATATCAGGGCTTGCCGGTAGATATTCGCAGGCACATGATCGTTGCCTGGCCGAGCACGTTTAGGTCGGCGATGGATTTGGTGGGGAGACTATATGATGTGAGAATGGTGGTGGTGACTGAAAGTAGCAAGAAGGGTGGGGGTGATCGGAACTGGCATGGGAAGAGGCTTGGTCGAGGTGATGCCTCGACGGGTAACAAGAAGGCACAGGTGGATGACCGTCGTGTGGTCACATCGAGTGCGGGGTCAAAAAGGTGTGTGGCAAGTGTGGAAGGGATCATAGTGGGGAATGTAGGTTTGATTCGAACTTGTGCTTCAAATGTGGAAAGGTGGGGCACATGGCAAAGGACTACCGTACGGTCCGGTGCTTTAACTATGGTGAAGAGGGTCACATAAGTAAGGAATGTAAAAAGCCAAGGGCTGAAGATTCGGGGCAAAGAAGACGGGGAGTGAAGGACCGAGGGCGAGCGTTAGGGCATTCACTATGACACAGGAGGAAGCTAGGACGGACCCTGATGTCGTGTTCGGTACGTTTCTAGTGACCCAAACTTTAGCTTCTATGTTATTTGATTCGGGTGCCAGTAAAAGTTTTATTTCTGCTGCTTTCTATGCTAAGCTGCCTGTTAGTAGTAGACGTGTTGATGCGCCCTTTGATGTAGAAACTACCATAGGTAAGTCTACCAGGATTTCTGAGATGATAGAGAACTGTGATGTGGAACTAGAAAGTCGTAAGTTTCCGGCTAGACCGTTTGTGATAACCTTGGGTGGTTTTGATTTGATTATTGGGATGGATTGGTTGGCGGACTCCAAGGTGAACATTATGTGTCGCAAGAAGATGATTTGTTTGACAGCGCCCGACGGTAGTTCGGTGACAGTTTATGGTGATCGGGTTACTACGATTCCAAAGGTGATTTCGATGGCAGTGGCGGGAAAGTGTATAAGGCGTGGATGTAGTGCCTACTTGGCTTATGTAAAGGATGTGGATACGCCCGCACCACATCTGTCTGACGTACTGGTTATGTGTGACTTTCCAGACGTGTTCCCAGAAGACTTACCAGGAGTGCCACCTGACCGAGAGATCGAGTTTCAGATTGATCTGATACTGGGTGCCCAACCTGTTGCAAAGGCACCGTATCGGTTAGCTCCGACAGAGATGAAAGAGTTAATAGAGCAGTTGCAAGAGCTGCTTGATAAGGGGTTCATTAGACCGAGTATCTCTCCTTGGGGTGCTCCGGTCCTGTTTGTGAAGAAGAAGGACGGTAGTATGAGGATGTGCATTGACTACCGTGAGCTGAATAAGTTGACGGTGAAGAACCGATACCCCTTACCGAGAATAAACAATTTGTTTGATCAGCTTTAAGGTGCCAGTTGGTTCTCGAGGATAGACCTTCGATCTGGTTACCATCAGTTGAAGGTGAAGGAGCAGGATATCCCTAAAACAGCTTTTCGCACATGCTACGGTCACTACGAGTTTCTTGTCATGTCTTTTGGTTTGACCAATGTGCCAGCTGCTTTTATGGATCTGATGAACCATGTGTGTCAGCCTATGTTGGATAAATTAGTGATTGTGTTTATTGATGATATCCTGATTTATTCGAAGAGTGAGATGGAGCATGACGGTCACATTCGGGAGGTTTTGGAGACGTTGAGAAAGGAGAAGTTGTACGCCAAGTTCTCTAAGTGTGTGTTCTGGTTGCACGAGGTCCAATTCTTGGGTCATGTGGTAAATCCTGATAGGATTATGGTGGACCCGGCTAAGGTGGAGGCAGTGATGCAATGGATGTCTCAAAAGACGCCATCCGAGATTCGTAGTTTCTTGGGTTTGGCGGGCTACTACAGAAGATTCATCCAAGACTTTTCCAAGATTGCTTCTCCACTGACTAAGTTGACCCAGAAAGATGTGAACTTTGTATGAGGTCAAACTCAAGAGAAGGCATTCGAAGAATTGAAGGCAAGATTGACTCAAGCTCTTGTTCTGTCATTACCCGATGGAAGCAAAGATCAGGTGGTTTATTCTGATGCTTCCTACTCAAGGTTGGGGTGCGTGTTAATACAGAGATGGAAAGTTATAGCCTATGCATCCAGACAGTTGAAAGTTCACGAGGTCAACTACCCTACTTATGACTTGGAGCTAGCAGTCGTGGTCTTTGCACTAAAGATTTGGAGGCACTATCTTTACGAGACGAAGTGCACCATTTTCACTCACCACAAGAGCTTGAAGTACTTCTTTGAGCAAAAAGATCTGAACATGACGTAGAGACGATGGTTAGAGCTTATAAAGGACTACGATTGTGAGATCCACTATCATCCCGGCAAAGCCAATGTGGTGGCAGACGCCCTTAGCCGAAAAGAGAGACCCGAGCAAATTTAGGTGAAAGCGTATCAGCTAATCATGACCTCTAATGTGATGAAGCAAGTTAAAGAGTTTCAAGATGAGGCATTGAAGGAAGATCATCTTAACTCTGAAAGAATGAGAGGTCTGGTTGTGGAATTAGGTGAAAACACATTTGGTGTTAGAACCCGATTGGGACGAATGTGGATTCCTCGTTTTGGGGATCTACGGGTGAAGATCATGGATGAAACTCACAATACTCGATACTCTATTCACCCCGGTGCCACAAAAATGTATCAAGATATGACGAAAGATTATTGGTGGACGTGTATGAAGCACGATATGGTGGAGTATGTGAGTAATTGCCTTACTTGCTTGCAGGTGAAGGCCGAGCATCAAAAGCCGTATGGGAAGATCCAACCTTTGGATATACCGGAATGGAAGTGGGAGCACATCACCATGGATTTCATTACGAAGTTGCCGCGTACTCCGAAAGGGTATGATGCTATATGGGTGATTGTGGACCGTCTGACAAAGAGTGCTCATTTCCTACAGATCCGTGAGACATATTCATCTGAGAGGTTAGCATTAAGGAGATTGTAACTCGTCACGGTGTACCGGTGTCCATTGTATCTGATCGTAACACCCGGATTACATCCAAATTCTGGAAGAAATTCCACGATGCTATGGGGACGAGGTTACATATTAGCACGGCTTATCATCCCCAAACTGATTGTCAGTCAGAAAGTACCATTCAGACACTGGAAGACATGCTTCGGGCATGTGCAATTGATTTTGGGAGAAGTTGGGATGACCACCTACCGTTAGCCGAATTCTCATACAACAACAGTTACAATGCCAGCATCAGTATGCCACCTTATGAGATGCTATATGGTAGGAGATGCAGAACACCCGTCTGTTGGGGTGATATTGGTCAAAAGGAACTAGGGAGTGTCGAGGTGATCGAGGCTACGACTTGAAAAGATTAAGGCCTTCATGAAGGCAGCCAAAGATAGACAGAAGTCGTATGCTGATAAACGACGTAGACCGATTGAATTCCAGGTGGGTGACCGGGTTATGTTGAAGGTCTCACCTTGGAAGGGCATTATCTGATTCAGAAAGTAGGGCAAGTTGAGCCCAAGGTATATAGGCCCTTTCCGAATCATCGCTCGAGTAGGAGAGGTGGCCTATAGACTGGAGTTACGAGATGAGTTAAGTGGAATTCACCCGACATTCCATGTATCCCATCTGAGGAAATGCTTGGCAGATGAAGATATGATTGTTCCACTAAAGGATGTCGAAGTAGACGAACGGCTCAATTATGTGGAGCAACCAGTGGTGATCATCGATCGGAAAGAGAAGAGGCTGAGGAATAAAACGGTTCCTCTTGTGCGTGTACAGTGGAAGTACGGAAAGGGATCTGAGTCAACGTGGGAGACGGAGGAAGAAATAAGGCGTCATTACCCATGTTTGTTCGAGGAATAACAGTTTCGGGGATGAAACCTATTTAAGGGGGGTGGACTTATAACACCCGGTTATTTATTTATTTTGAAGCCGACGAATGAAGAAAAAGAAATAAAGTCCTAAGTCGAGGGACCAAACTCGCCAACGAGAGAAAGTTAGGGAAGTGGGAGTATTTAAGGGAGAAGGCAACTCTTACCCACTCCCCACACCCACCAAAATCAGCCAAAGAAGAGAGAAAGGGAGAAAGGGAAAAAAGTTAGTTCGAGTTGGTTCAAGTGAGAAAAATCATTGAGAAGCAAGTCGAATCGAAGCTCTTCTCGTTGTGGTCGTTTATGTGAGTTCTAGGACCTCTCTTTTACACGTTTTTGAATGATTTCGGGGCTGGAATACATCTGAAATCAGGTGTTTGAGTGTGTATGTGTTTGACCCATTTGTGTATGTGTATGTGTGTGTATGATTCATTTGAGCCTTTCTTGTGAGCTTGTGTGTGCTTGAATGATGTTGTGGTATGCATTCCTAAGGTTTAGGATGGTTGATTTGGGCTTAGAATGGGTTTAGATGAGCTTGGAGGTCGAAAATGGCAGATTAGGTTCCAGATGAACTGCATTCTGCACCAGCTACGACTAGGCGACCGAATGGAGGCCATACGGCCGAATGAGGTGCGATTGGGGTTCATTCGCATGATTGAGAGTCCATTCGCATGATTGGGGTCAGTCGCACGGGGAGTCATGCGACTGAGGTTCCAGTCGCATAAGTGCTCATCCGCATTAGCTTCATCCGCATGAGAGTCCATTCGCACAATTGGGTGTTCATTCGCATGGGTGTTCATCCGCATCGGTCCATTCGTATGACGTTTAGTCGCATGGAGGCCATACGACTGAAGGGTGTCCATACGCCCGGATAGGGGTGTTGCACTCGAGGAAAAGTGTAGTTTAACTTCTGACTTTCGGGGGAAAGTGCAGATGTAAGTTTTGACGTAAAGGTTCACGTAAGATGACTGTTGAGGCCTTAAAGAGCATGTTGGGCATGATGATGATGTTGCATGTTTATGCATGACGTATGTTATGTATGTATGATGTTGTCCTGTATGATGTTGATGACTGTGTATGTTATGTTCCCTCTTATGATGTATGCTTATCTTTCCTGTGGCTTTACGTGTTATGTTAATGAATGAAGCGAATTATTATGTAACGTAAAGTGAAAGATAATAAAAGAGGAACATGAAGTAAGAATGCGTGCATTAATGAATGATGAAAGTAATGAAAGTCTTGCAAGCAATGTATGTCGGGACACGCTATTAAGGTGTTAGCCCAACGCTGTGCGGGTTCGCTATCCTGGGAGGATGCACATTGGGGTCTTACTTTGTGATTGACCATATGTATGGAACCATTGTTGCTTGCCTTAGGTACTGTGACCAGAGGTGCTGGGCACCGTGAATGAAAGTCTATTATAGGCTTAGGTCCAGTATCACGAGCATGAAAGGCATAGCACATGATAATGGTATACCTGAACTTTATCTTAGGTACTGTGGCCAGAGGTGCGGTGCGCCGTGAATGAAGGTCTAGGTTAGGCTTAGGCCCAGTATCATGAGCATGAAGGGTAAAGTTCATGGTGTTGACGAAAGGAAAAGATGTAATGATGAACGAACAAATGAAAGTAAGAATGAATGAATGAACGGAAGTTAATGAACGATGAGATAATAATGATATTATCTATGTGTACGTATGTTGTATGATCGCATGAATGTAAAGAACGGTTTTAACGAAAGAAAAGTATGTTTTATTTTATAAAACTAGAACTCACTCAGCAACGCTGACTTTGATGTGTTTCAAGTTGGCAGGTAATGATTGCTGAGGATGGCACGAGGTGGCTACTCAGCTATTTTGGGATGCCATCCATTTATATAACGCTTTTGTGATGTAATGCAACAATGTATTTTGTAACTGATTAAAGATGTATTATTTTGCAAAAGCTACTATATTGAAATGAAATGTTATTTTTAAAGGTTTCCGCTGCGATGCTTTATGAAATACAAATGTGTTATATGTTTTATGTACGATGAGGATCTAACTGTAAGCATCCGGGGAACGGGTCCTTACAAAACACAACATGACGAATTATAACGATTCAAGTAGTATGAGAAGGACAATAAAATCTATATCCCTTTGAATGATCAGTATATCCTATAAAGAAATAACTAACTGTCTTCATGTCTAGGTATCTTTGTTGAGGATTTTAAAGCTTAGCATCGGTCGAACAACCCCATACTTTCATATACCTTAAGCTACATTTCATTCCTGTCCAAATTTCAAATGGAGTTTTAGGGATAGACTTAGAAAGAATTCTATTTAGTACATGAACAACTCTCTTTAATGCCTTTGTCCATAAAAATTCAGGTAAAGAGAAGTTCGCTAACATACTTCTAACCATGTTCATTAGGGTATGATTTCTTCTTTTAGCTACAATGTTCTGCTGAGGAGTACTTAGCATAGTAAATTCGTTTACAATCTCGTGTTCTTCACAAAAGTCAACGAAAGCACCGAGAGCTTGACCAATACTAGTATGTCTACCATAATATTCATCACTTCTATCTGATCTCACTACCTTTATTTCACCATCAAGGTGATTTTCAATTTTAATCTTAAAGGTTTTAAACATGTCCGATGATTCGGATTTATCCTTAATTAAGTACAAGTACATGTAATGTGAGTGATCATCTATAAAAGTGATAAATGATTTATTAACTGATACTTCAATAGGATAAGACCCACTAATATCAGTGTGTATGGGTTCTAATATATCAGAACTCCTTACGGCACCCATTTTAGATCCATTAGCCATTTTACCTTTAAGGCATTTAACATATGTTTCAAAATAAGAGAAATCAAGATTTGGTAATACTTCATCCTTCACGAGTCTTAACGTGCGATCTCGTGAGATGTGGCCTAAACATTGATGCCACAACATGGATGATGTTTCCCAAATATCGTTTTCATTTGTTAATGTTTTCATTTACATTATATAATAACAATGATTTAGAAAATTGATCATCTAATTCTAACTTATAGATATTTCCATCCAGATAACCACTACTATAGACATGAGAGTTTAAAGTAATAGTTACTTTGTCATGACCATACAAAACTTCATAACCATCATTGTCTAACTTTGGTATAGATACCAAGTTCCGAGTTATAATGTATTATAAGGTTTAATACAATGACCAATTTTTATTATTAATTGTGCGGTTCCTACGAATTCAACGTTATGTTCATCACCATCTTCCACCTTAATTGTCCTTTGGTTTCTTTCCAGCTTCCAGATTGTAAGGAATCCCTATGTTGAGTTAGTAACATGAATCATAGAACTAGAATCAACCCACCATGTGTTACTTGGAATGTTAACATTAAAGGACACTATTATATAGATGGTTACCTTTTTTAGACAACCACTCTTAGACTTAGGGCAATCTCGTTGGGTTTGTCCCTTATTGTTGCAGAATTTGTAGCGAATTAGGCATTTGAGTTGGAAGGTGCACTTGTACCAGCCTTACGGACTTTGGATTTTTCCCATTTAAAGTTTCTCATCCTTTTAAATGGTTAATACCAGTAACATGAATAATATCAGGTTTTTCTAGCTTCAGACGTTCTTCCTCCACACACACACACATTGCTATCAATTCACCTATTGACCATTTTTCTTTCTGGGTGTTATAGTTGATCTTATAAGCATCAAATCATGTAGGAAGAGAAATCATAATGAAGTGTACTAAAAACCATCACTGATCTTCATGTCTAAGCTCTTGATTTTATGAGCCATGTCGTTCATCATCATTATTTGCTCACGCACATTATTAAATCCATCATACTTTGTAGTAAGCATCTTCAAAATTAGTGCGCTCGCATGTGTTTTAAAAGATCCTTTGAACTGTCCCTCCATTGATTTTTAAATAAGTTTTGGTATTATTTGAATTAGGTATTTCTTTTAAGATTGCAACAGAGATGGAGTTCTTGATTACCATCAGATACATTCATTATGTTAGACCTCTCCTACTTTGCATACTCTTGTTTTTGATTTGCAGTACTTTCAACAGTAAGAACAGCAAGAGCGTCATGTCTCAAGGTATAATCAATATCTAACATGCCAAAGTAAGTTTAACAGAATCCCTCCAGAAGACGAAATTTGCCCTAGTTAAAACTTCAATTCTAAATAGTGGATGCTAAATTGATACAAGTAGTAGAAGAGTTAAGTGAGTTAATTAGGATAATAAAAAATAAATAAAGCATACAAGATTAATACGTTGAAGATAAAACCTATTGTAACACTAAAATAATAGGCTTAAAGTAAAGTTCTAGTTAAATTTTGACTTTGTGTTGGCTTTGACTAAAATTCAAATGTTATGAACAATTTAAAGTAATGTTCTACTTGCCCTATGGCTTTGCGTTGGCTATGACCTGTGTGCAAATGTAATGAACAAACTAAAGTACGGTTCTAAATGAATGTTGGCTTTGCATTGACTATAAATAACATTCAAGTATTATGAACATGATTATAGCAAGCACATAAATACGACATATCACAATTGGGCAAAAGTGTAATATTTATACTAACTTGTTAATATTAATCATATATATTATCAAACAACTAGACTTTGGGTTCATCATTTGAAAATACATATAATTATATAAAATGATAACGTTAAATTTTAATGTCAAATCAAGTGACGTACCGTTGGGGTTAATCACTTAATCTTTCAATGAAATTATCAATTTTTTTAATATGATTTTAAGATATATAAGTAATTGATTAACTTATTTGCATGGTAAATTATTTCAAGAAGCTGTATTTATAGATTTAAAATAATGCACAAAACTTATAGAAAGTTTCGTATGTAATTAATGAAAACATACGGTTACCATAATTACAAAGAAAGTTTTATTTTGTGCATATAAATTTAAAATCGTTTACCTTTAATCATGTGTCATTAATGTAAAATTAAATAGTGAGAAACAATATTAAAACATGACGCTTGATTATTTATACGAAACCTCAATTTGTCAAATTGGGGTTCAAAAGTAAATGAAAAAACAATCTAATAATAACTAAAGTTCATGGATTGACTTAATATTATTAAAATCAATCAATAAAAAAATTTACAAATATCCCAATTTGATTTTGTGAAAAATATTAATTGATACCGAAATCGAATTTTGAAGTGATGTTATTATCTTTATTTCGGAAACCGATTTGCATGAATCAATATTAATTTTATTGATTGCAATAATGTCTCAAAAATGATATTGAAATTAAGGAAACACATAACTTGTTCTATATACAAATCATATCCCAAATCATATAGAGTAATAATGGAAAGTGTAGATCAAAGAAAAACATAATGTTTAATTGTAACACCTCGAAAAATCAAAACGAGTAATCAAAGATAATATGCATAACTAATGGGTATTTAGTAAAGAAAAGAACTGGTCATGGACTAAATTAGCCTTATTGGGTAATAACCTAAGGGATTAAAGGCTCATAATTAGCTTATAACCCACCTAATCAGTCATCATCTTCCTCTATTTGCAACCCTAACCTCCAAGTTTTAGAGAGAAAAAGTAGAGAGAAAATAAAGAAAACTCTAGATTTGAAATTATTTTGGAGAATGGATTGAAGACATGGGTGTTGGAGCATCAAATCATAAGAAAAAAAAACAATAAATCCAGGTAAGAATCAGTCTCTAAACCATTTTGTAGGTCAAACCCGAATTCCAGGGTTTTGATTTTTGAAAATTTACAAAGAATCGCATAAAGGTCATATTTTAACGTATGAAAACATGTAAAAAGCTTAGCTATAGCCTCATGGTTGATAAACTAAGAGTTTGGACATAAAAAGTTGCAATTTTGGGTTAAAAATGGGTTGTTTCGTATTTTTTATGGGTTCTGCGAAACTGTTTGTGCATCCGGAGAAACTAGGTGTTTAAGTTGCGAAGTTGCGAGTTTTCTCCGAAACTATAGTTTCGCAGATAATTTCGCAGCCATAGAATTCCAACGAAAGTTGGGCAAAACTGTCATGCGAAACTGGTAGTGAAGCTGCCAACAAAACTGCTTATCTGGCAGTGAAATTAGGCAAAATTTAATTCTTTAAGTGTTAACTTATCTTCAGACTATGTAGTGTGATCCTAGCCAATAAAACTTTAGTTTAGAAGTAACTCACGGTATCCAGGTTAGTTCTAGATCCTTTTGTTTATAAGTTTTTCCATGTTTTGGGCTATTATGCATACTAAATATATGCTTTTAAAGGACAAGATTTTAACCGGAAAATTGATTTTTCTATAACAAAATCTGCTATATAAATGTTTAAAAATAAAAAAAAATTTGCACTGACCTAACAGCCCGGCCCCAACCAGGGGCGTTGCCCCTTGGACCCCATTAGGGGCTGCTGCCCCTAGGACCCCGCTATCAGGCGCTGCCGCCCCCAACTCACGTTGTCCCACGGAGGGTCGGTTATGTTTTTATGATGGATTGTACTCGGTATGTTGTGTACTCATTAAGCTAAGTATTATATATTAAAGTAGAATGTAACGTTAATGAAAAGAGAACTTAATGAATGTACCCGGACCCATTTAATGATGAAAAGTCTTGCAAGTATTATGATAGACTTCACTTATGTGAGTCTGATGTATGATAAATGATTCGTATTCATGAGCGGGCTATATGTCTTGCCATGTGGATCAACTGTTGGGGGTTAGCTACCATGATTATGTGTACCAATAAGGATCGATATTCGTTGTCGATCAACATGGAGCTATTGCGTTGTGCCTTCTTGTTTATGAAAGAATGAAAGATATTAAAAATGAGAAATAATGAACATGTTTATTATGATACAAGAAATGTTATGTATTATGATGTAGGCATGGTTATTATCTGAAGCATAAAGTTCACATTTTTTTATCTATCAAAAAAATAGAACTCACTCAGCAAAGCTGACTTTTATGCATAATAGTTGGCAGGTAAATAATGATGCTGAGGATGGCACAAGATGGGAAGCTACTTGGATGACAATGGATGACAACCTTGTTTATAAAATCTTTGATTTTATTTAAGACAAAGTGTTATGTTTTTATTTTATTTGAAAGACAAATGTATGACTACAATATGATTTACAAGTTTCAAATGAATGTCTATTTAATTTCGTGAAAATGTTTTGGTTATTAAAATGATTTTATGATATGATTAACTAACTGTGAGACTTTCCGGAAACAGGACCTTACATTAATAACCCGATTCAGTGATGGGTTTCAAAATCACTTAATTGAATTTATATTGAATATGAATGTAAATTTAAATCATACATTAAATAGTTGTAATGTTAATATACGAGTCTATCATAACTTAAAGTAATTATTTATATGTAATTATAATCATAGTTTATTTTCAAGCATGATTTTATAATGCATAAATTTAATTATTAATTATTTAATATTTTATTTATTAATTCCATATAATAACACATAGACTAACCTAGTTAAATAAATATAATAATAACACAATTCCTTGTGTAAATTAGCTTTAGATATCAATAATGTTTTCTTTATTCATGCCGAAAGTAAATGGAAAACTTTTATTTTTTTAATTTTCTTTTCTAGGATGGAAAAATTATCCACTTGAATTCATCGAAACGATAATAAATTGCTTATTTAAATTCATATAATAAATTAGAATAATTGCATGCACCACATACAATTCATATGAATTTAAAGACTAACTGGGTTTTATACATCAACTAGGTTTATTACCGTCGTACTTTACTGCGACGATGTACGTGACGTGATAAAGTATAAATTACAATCAATTCGATTCGTTTCCGAACTAATTTTACGTCAATATGTAGAGTAACTTGAGTTTATACCATTGAACAAAAGCGTTTAATATTTGACCAAACTACTTTCCAAACAAAATTATTATCGAAACATAGACTTATAATCGCTATGATCGTTACCGAACTAAATTTACATTCAAATGTATAGTAAATGAATACGATTATATTGCCCCGAAGGTTTCCAAATTTATCGAAACATTGACCAACTCAAAACGTACATAAAATTAGCACGAAAATATTTTATATTTAACCCAACTCATTTCTCAACAAATATTACATCAAACATAATCGAAACGACAATTTTTGTTAAATAAATTAGTAATAAAGAAAAGGAAATAGTTTAGAAAGACAAATATAATACGATAAATTCGACAAAATAATCAAAGAAAAAAAAAAGAAGACAAAAAAAGCACCGTAAGACTCGATCTCGGGTTCAGTATCTCTAACCAACCTGCCAAAATCAAATCTTTGTATTATTTTCAATCAATTGATATATATCTAGAAACCAAAGTCGTGCGGCACAATTTAATTTTTTAAGTTGAAGTAAATTTAGTTTAAATGTATTTGATGTGGGTATCAAAAACATATTTCCAGAAGATCATGAAAGAAATCCACATGTAATTCGCTGAACAAAGAAAACTCTAAATCAATTTTATTTGTAAAACAGTATTCGGATGATTCAATTATAAATTTAAATTCATAATTTCCGATTTATCATAATCGTTTAAAATGATTTATTTGTTATAATTAACATAATGCTTTGATACCATATGTTAATCATATCTTGAAACATGAATCAAAATATGGACCCTTGATTATTTTGATTCAACCCCAAATTTAATATATACTAATTACAAAATTAGCTATGTTTTATGGGTTGTACACTATGTTTAGTTGGGTTGTACCCAATTTTGTTTTTTTTAATCTTTAATTTTTTTATTTTGGTCAAATACTTTTATATATTTTACAATTTAATGTCAGCATTTTTTTACTTTCAACTTTTGTGTCCTATACTTTTTATATTTTTACAAATTTTCTCTTTTACGTTTTGGTATAAAATTTGTAAGTTAACACATCGCAGCGTATGTTTGTGGTTCAACGTTTTTAAACTCATTTCCCATGTTCAACGGCACCGTCGCAAAGCACTGGTCCTAGATAGACTTATTGTTTTATATGTTTTTTTACGTTTTCGCATACGTGTTTTAACGTTTTTATGTCTACTTTTTGTTCGGTTATATTTTTTATTTTTTATTTCTTTTTTTAATAAAAGCTTTTTGGGTGTAGATGGTCACTCGCAGTGTGTGTTGTTAGTGCTACTTGACATTATTTTACATTATTTCCTACAACGCGGGAGGTTTAATAGTAGTATGAAACTAAACATTAAAATGATAAAACTGACTTGTTGGTATAGAGATCTTTGATGATGATGATGATGCAATGATCGTAAGATTTGTTTCCATTATGATGTTTAGAGGTATCGACGGATAAGTTTGAGAGAATAGATTATTGGTGTGTTTTGGTTATCTCCGTACTTTTCTATTTATAACATATCAAGGGAAACCCTACTTATAGTTATGGGGTATTTCCATCAAATAACCCTCTCATACTATTAACGACTAATTATATCATTTGGTGAATATTATTTAAATGATCCGTAAGTCACAAATTGCGGGTTATTTCTAACAACGAATAGATTCCAGCCGCGAAGCGCAGTTGGGAAAAAAACTAGTTAAGATTATTTGATTTTGTTGGTGAATTTTTAATTGCTCATTGCTCATTAGTTGATACTCGTCTAATTCTTTATTTGTTAAATTCTTTTATTGCTCTTGTTATACCTTTAATTCACAAATTATTACAGATGAAATTAAAATTAAACTCACAAATTCTAGAGTTTACTCTAAACATCTTTAAGATTTGATTCGCGTTGTTACGTTTTGATACTTACAAACTCCGGCATGCGAAAGCACAAATGAGACATACATATAAAACAAATCTATAATTTATATGTATAACTTGTAATAAAGTAATGTTTATTTTGTTAATTGTCCCTTTTTAATACATGTTTTTGTCACTTGTCATTTTTTAGATATCCACAAATTAATTTTCTCTCCAAAAGGTTATTATACTAAATTAAATATTCATACAAATTTCTCTCTATTATTAAAAATAAATCGTATTAATTGCTATGTTTCTCTTTTTTATCTTTTTTCTTAAATCAAACTATCTTTTTTAGAATAGATTTTATAAAACAAATTAAAAATCACATCTTTTAATCAAAATCTAAATAGCAAGAAACTAAAGTTTTATATAATATGAAATTTTCTAAAACACTAAAACATTTTTAAATAAAATATTTTAAGTCGTTTTGTTTTAAAAAAATATAAATAGGTGAAATATTTTAAAACAATCTTATTAAAACAATCAGAATAGTTACAAATTAATTTTTTTTAAAACAAGATTTTTATAAAAAAAATACTTTTTGTTTTAAATCTTAAAAGGAATGTGTGAAAATAAAACTTTACATAAGAGAGTTAAAATGGTATTTTTTATTTCTTGAACTAAAGTATATATAACTTTAGTTATATTTTACATTAAAATATTATACTTAAAATAGTTATTTATATGTAATTAACATCATATTTATTTTTAAACATGATTTTATTTATTCAATCAAGAACTTATAAATAAAACATATTTACTTGCAATATTGTTCTATTAATTTTATTTCATAAAAGAATATCTTTAAATACTCCTAAATCTGCATCATCATCATCATCCTTTAATAAAACTAAAGCGATCAACCACTTGTAATACATATTAATTACTAGATTATAAGCTCTTTGGTATTTTATTTAATATATATTAATTAACAAGTTAGTTATACATTATGAGTTGTATATTGTGTTTAGTTGGGTTGTACCTTTTTTTTCTTTTTCTTTTATTCTTTCTTTAATCTTTAATTTCTTATTTTAACCAAACACTTTTATATATTTTACAAGTTAATCTCAACATTATTTTACTATCAACTTTGATGTTCAATGCTTTTTATATTTTTACAAATTTTCCTTTTACGTTTCGGTATTAAATTTGTGAAGTTAACACATTGTAGCGTGCGTTTGTGGTTCAGCGGTTTTAAGCTCATTTTTTCTCCGTTAAACGGCACATTCGCAACGCACTGGTCATAGATAGACTTATTATTTTATATGTTTTACGTTTCGTATACGTGGTTCAACGTTTTTATGTCTACTTTTCGTTCGGTTATATATATTATATATATATATATACATTACAATTTTTTTCGGTGTACGTGGTCACTGATGGTGATGTGTCATTGGTGCTACTTGACACAGTTTTACGTCTCCCGCTGCAACGCGGGGGACTTAATACTGGTTATATCCAAAAACTAATATAACATCTATATATTAGACCATGATACGGTTAAGCTACTAGTATTTGTTTAAGTATTCTATTACTAGGTTAATATCCCGTGTATTACACGGATTGAATAAATAAAATAATAAATAGTTAGTAATAAAAATATATGAATTATAAAACCATGTATGAAGATAAAATTGATTATAATTGCATATGAATAGAATTTCAAGTAAATAAACAATAGATAGGTTATATATATATATATATATATATATATATATATATATATATATATATATATATATATATATATATATATATATATATATATATATATATATATATATATATATATATATATATATATATATATATATATAGATATATATAGTCTAGAAACCCATTTATTAAACGGATTATAGTTAATAATAAACACGAAAAGTTACAGTACGATATCTTAATATAAGATATGTTTAAAATTATATACATACTTGTTCAAGCGATAAAACAATATATTATTTTTAATTCTCTTATCTAAATAAATTTTTTTTATAATATTGTTTTAGGATTTTCTTATAAAAAGTTATTGTTTATTAAAAACTCAAGTTTTTAATTATTCTGGTTGTTTTAATAAAAACAACTTTTAGAAAATTCTATATTTTTTATAATTATTTTAATAAGGACTTATTTAAAATATTTTGTTTCAAAAAGTTTAATGTTTTAAAAAATATACGAATTTTGATTGTTTTAGTAAAATTTATTTTAAAAACATAGTTTGATTTTAAAAATATAGATAAAAGAGAAAAATATATCAATTAACAAAATTAATTTTTATGAAGAGAGAAATTGTTTTAGCGTTTTTTAATTATTTTAATACTCTTTTAGAGAGAAAATAAAATAAAAATGTTTAGAAAAATAACAAGTGTGAAAAATATGTTTTAAAAAATAAAAAGTGATAAAAAGAAATTTTTTTATTAGTATTTATGGACATAAAACACGATATGTAATATAAGGTTCTAGAAGCAAGAAACCTCGTGATGAATCACGGTTCTGTTTATGACCACTCAAATAAATTGGAGGCGTGGAATGTGAACATAAAAAATGTGGTCTACTTCCTATCAAGTTCGGTGGCGAGTTCGGACGAAAAAGAGTTAGTGGAGGACTATTAATATTCAAATCATGCCAAAGATATAGATCAATTGAAAATAATAATGGTAACCATTATTTTACATTAAAGATTTCTACTGGTTTATTATTTCGTGTGATACACGGGTTAAATAGATAAAAATATTAAATATTTTGTAATAAAAATTTAAAAAATATAAAACAATATTTTTAGATATAGTATGATTGGATTGTGTAAAAATAAGTACTTCAAGTAAAACAAAATTAATAATAATATTTTAGACTTTTTTCTATATGAGTTTTTTAAGGTTGGTGGTCGCTAACGGTAGTGTGGCTTTTGGTGCTACTTGATATGATTTTACCGTGAGTGGCTTTATACTATTTATTACCAATCACTATATAAGTGAGAATTTGAATAGATATCTTTGTTTGTTTTGTTTACTTCATGAGTTAATCGAGCACAAATACAAGTACCAATGGTTGATGGGATTCTAATTTGAGGACTCAAATGCCCATGCGTGTGGTCTCTTATAAATTGAGGCAAACGTGGGGAAAAGTAGGAATTTACTTCTAGACAATAAAAAACACAAAAGAAGTAATACAAATTATGTTTTTCCTTTGTGGGAGATGCTATTTATTTTTTTGTACCATAGTAACTCATGCATCGAATATGCTTTTGATTCTACATCATATGTAATTTATATTCCCAAATCCTAGATCAAATAATTTAGGAGGCACCTCATGATTTTTTAAAATGAAGGTCATGGGTTGGAGTCTTACTAGGTGCAATATGTTTTAAGTGAGCCAAACGTTTTACCACAGTGGGCTTTTGGGTGATGGGTTTCCCTTGGAATGGTGGGCGAGTGAGGTCACCAGCGCTGTCTGTGTTCGCAGACGAGGGTGGCCTTTCGCCAATAGGTTTACTCGGATGACCAGGCTTAATAATTATTCGTTGGTTGTTAAAAAAAAATTATATTAATTTGAGATTAGAGAGACTCGAACTTTTAACCATAAAAGGAACTTCTTCACTGTAACTCTAAATATTATTTTGGAAAAACTTTATATAATAGTAAGCAAGTTTTAAGATTTGTTTCAGTTACGCCACTTATATTTCCCTTTGTCTCAGTCAGATCATTGATCATTTTATTTTTTCAATCAGGTTACTAAAGGTTAAAAAGTGTTCTAATTAGCTCACTCATGTTTTTTTTTAACTTTTAAATAATTCACAATTTTTTTAAAATGAGTTGATTATTTAAAAAATATTGTTAATATATCTAATTGGAACAAAAAGAATTTATAAGTGACCTGATTGAGATTAAAAAATTTATAAGTAACCTAATTAAGACACATAAATTTATAAGTGATCTCATTAAAATAATTTTAAAACTTAAACTACTATTTTACAAAGTCATTCTTATTTTTTCTATTAGATCGAACTTCCCATACCAAGACATGAGATTTATAATAATAAAACAAAAGAAAATATAATATAAAGTAGAAAACAAATTACAGTATTTTCTTACAACTAAAATATAAAACAATGTAAAGAAAACAAGAAGGAAAAGAGAAGTGGTGTATGTGGATTTGTGTTTAATATGGGTCTTTTAGCACGGATCATGTCTCTCCTTTGAAAAAACACATCCTCCTCTCAAGCTAAAACAATCAGAGTTCTATGTATCGTGGGAAAGTACTCGAAGTTGTAGGGCTATAATAGACGAAATAAATAATTAATTGATGTTTAAAGTATTTAATCTATGATTGAGATTATTTAGTGACTTGATTGTAATTTGTAATTAATTGATGTTTAAAGTATTTAATAAAGCTTGTAGGGGTATAATAGGTAAAATAAATACAAATCATAGAAAAAACCATAGATGCAACACATTAAATTATATATATATATATATATATATATATATATATATATATATATATATATATATGCATACACATACATATATATGCATACACATACATATATATACATATATATACATATACATATACATGTATATATGTATGTGTATGCATATATATATGTATGTGTATGCATATATAATATATATATATATATATATATATATATATATATATATATATATATATATATTATATATATATATATATATATATATATGCATATATATATATCAATGTTGTAGAAATCGCTAGACGCTAGTTGGGCGGTCAGGTAGGGACTATGGATTAATCGGATTGGAATTTTCATATATAACTTTTAATTTATATATAATACACACATTTTAGTATGTAGTTTTAAGAAAAAAGTTCAGGGTTTTATATATAAATATACATATTGGCCGGATTTTCTAAGTTTTTGCCGGATTTTCCAAATTTTGGCTGGAATTTTTGAAAGTCGTCGGAATCTCGTCGGAACCCTACTGGAAATTCGCTAGAATCACCGATTTTTGGCCGATTAAGACCGCCTAGATTCGATTTTGACCGGTAAATGATTAGTGCCTCCGATTACGTGAAATTGCCAAGGTGGACTCTTGATTTGCGATTAGTCACCAATTAATTGGTACCTAGCATCGATTTTTGCAACACTTATACATACATATATATATATATATACATATATATATATATATGTATATATATATATATACACATATATATACATATATATATATACATATATATACATATATATATATATACATATATATATATACACACAGGGATCTATTCATATGGAAACCAAAGTTTTGAAAAAAACCAAAAAAACTAATTGGATCCATAGATTGAAAAACTGGCCTAGATTGATTCTGATGTAACCGTAATAAATAATTTTTTTATTAATTCCTAAAGAATATAAGGGCATATTTGGTACTTGCTTTCTAATTCTTAAATTCATATTTAATTTTGGGAAGGCAAGAGGCCACGTTCGAATTTGATCCACGTGTTCATCAACCAAAGTTCATGTTTTTTAATCAGTTATTGTAGTTTCTTTATGATGCTTATTTTCTAGTTTTATAAATTCTTGTTTTTTAATTAGTTATTGTACTTTCTTTATGGTGCTTATTTTCTAGTTTTATAAATCCTATTTAATGAATAACTAAGAGAAATTAATTTAAGGAAACCAAGCTCCATAAGGGGCAGTTCGAAGGTAGGTTTCGAAAAAGGTGACGACAAAAATAAAGAAACGATAACTTAATACATGAACATGATATAATATGCTTGTTCTAATTTGACTTTCAATTTTTTTTATTTTAAGAGTTCTAGAGAACCGAACAACATTTTTTAAAGGTATAAAAATTTATTATATTTATTATATTCTTAAGTATTTACATTCCATTCTATCGATATCTATAGAGATATTTAACATTTAAATAATTATATTTAACACTTTCTGAAATTTAGGATTAAAATTTATAATTAGCGACAATTATGTACATACCTTACACCATAGAATTTATTTAAAACACAAAAAAATGAATTGTGCATACATGCATTACTCGATTATGGATATATGCATTATTGTAAAAGTGCATATGTGCATTATCACGTAATGCATTATGCATATATGCTTTATTGCAATAGTTCAATACCCAACTTACTTTATATTACTGAATATTTTAATTACAACATATATGCATTAAAAGATATGTAAAATATATGTGCAACTTGTTATGCCTATGGTTCTTTTGTTCAAAATAATACATATATTGCCATGGTGCTTCAAAACTGTTTAAAATCATTGCTATTTGGTTGAATTCACATGTAACTTCATCCGGTAAAATTGGTTAACATGTTATTGCATTCAATATGACTAAAAGAAGCGTTATCCAATCATAAAGCGTGGTAAAACTCCTAGTTTGCAATATATACAAATTGCAGATCTTGAACTATGCCAATTATTCCAAAATCACCACAAAATGAAATAAGATCTAGCATATCCGTGACTATTATTAGAAGAAAATGGAGTCCACGGCGTATGAAGGTGGAATGAAAAACTTTTCTTCCATTAGATGAAGTTTCTAGATTTTCTACATCACTAAAACCAAATAGTTGAAGGAATTTTTTTATTGATGCTTAAACAAATAACTCCCACATTTAATTTAATAAATTCCATCCGAATGTTTGTAAAGACTAATGTAAAAACCAATTGAAAACAGTTATTCATGACATGACATATCAGATGTTAAAAGTATAATATTGCCCTTTTAATTTAATAGAAAAAAAATACTAGGAAACAAATAAGTCTCACATGTTAAAAGTACAATATTGCCCTTTTAATTTAATAAAAAAAATACTAGGAAACAAATAAATGATTGAAAATAGTTCTTATGGTTCTTTACATTTTTTGGTTTTCAACTGAATGTCCCTCTCTATATATATATGTATATATATATATATGTATATATATATGTATATATATATACATATATATACATATACATATATATATATATACACATATATATATAACACATTTATATAATCTATCATATCATGGAGGGTGTTATATTGCATATATGTTATATGACATATTTCATATAAGGATATAAGGTCAATGAACTATACTAGAAAAGAAAACATGAAGGTAAAGATCTTCAATATTTTTGTAATAGCCAAGGTTAGGACCTCAAGCACAATAAGTACATCATAACTCGCAACGTACCATCGTTTCAACCTAACATACTATCTCACAACTCTATCTCTTCTCTTTAAGAATCCATTATATATATTACTCTATAATAAATAACCTATGGGTAGATTTGTAATTCTACATTTATATGATTGGGTTTGAACTCAGTTCTCCCCGAGTCACTATTAATATAGCAGTTGTCGTTTAAAGTAGTTGGTCTGATCTCGTCTGGTTTTAAATCACATGTTAGCACAACAAGGGATGTTTAGTCAAATATACAAAGTCTTACAAACTTTTATAGCCCGCCGCATCGTGCGATCACACACATTATAGCTCAAAAGTTTAAGACACGTCAAAACATGTGGTTGTATTTTGTACAAGTGTCGATGCATAATTCGTTGTACATGTACAATTGTGTCCCTAAGTACTATAGTTAATGTTTCTATCCCGCATCTGTTGTGTAGAGAAGCCAAAACAGGGCCCAACTCCTATATAATGAGTTTTTTTCGAAAGTAAAAAAAAAGAGTTGTGTTTCACGTGCATGCCTTCTTATATGTCATTAACATAAAATCAAATTGGTAAAAATATGTTTTTAGTTTTTGAAATGGTGGTACTGGTGGTTCTTGGTTAAACCCAGTTGAACCACTTGATTTAAACCATTAGCTAAAGACACAAAGTGCTAAAAAAATTTATACCCCCACCGCATTGCGCGGGTTTCACCTACTAGTTGATTGTTATGTAGAAGGTTGATCGCATAAGGCAAACTTCATGTCAAGACTAATGATCTTCTTGTCTTAGATGTAAGGCATATTTTTATCTCACCATCTACCAGACATGATGTCTATTTTTTCTTAGAGGTAGATAGAAACCGCTTTGGATTTCCAAACTGATTTCTAAGCCGACTCGAAAGTAGAAATACAGGTTTGGTCAAAAGTCTGACCCGAACTACAAGTTCCTTTACTAGTTTATACCCCTGTGGGGTTGCGCCACCAACACTCAGTGACGGATCTAGAAATATATTTCAGGGGTAACGTAATTAAAATTTTTTTACCGTACATGAATATAAATAAATAAAAAACTTGATAATAATGAAATACCTAATTAATCTCAGAATTCACCTCTTCGTTTTTTCATAGCTTGAAAACAAAACATTACATCCTCATTGTCACTTCATCAAACGTTTCCCTATCAACCGCACATACTAGAGCATTGTTCAAATATCCCTCCCCCATTCGATTCAGTAAATCCGTCTTGATAAGCTTTAGTTTTGAAAAACATCTTTCAACCGTTGCGGTTGCAACTGGTAAAATCAATGCTAACTTCAAAATCCGATAAAACAAAGGAAAAGATAGATTTTTTCCGGTTTCCACCATTAGCCGAGCAAGATGACACTTTAAGCTCACCCAAAATACATCCTTTTTCATTCATATTAAAATCAACCGGATACATCTCAGATAAAGCCGCTATCTTAGATATGTCAAACTTTGAAAATCCATTACAAGGATTTAAACCCGACATATTTTCTACCAATATAGTTGATACCTCATTAAACCGATTTCCCAATTCTTGAATTTGCATATCCAAAACCGTATTAAAAATCTCAACCTCAAAATAATGTCGATTAGTATTGATATTCTTTCGGTTTCTTGGGTTACCATAACTTTCCATCATATCCAACACCTTAATATGATTTTTTCATAAAAACAAATCACTTTTTCCAACATAGCTTCAAACCCCTTTTGTCTTAAATCATTCAACGCTTGCTTTGTTCCGTTTATCAACTTAGTCGCTTATAATAAGTCTTGACTTTTTTTGAAGATGTTTAGATAAAACATTTGTGTGTCCCAAAATATGTTCCATCAAGTGTGCATAAAAACAACTCAAGTTTTTTAAAATACAATAAAATACCTTTTGCACTAGTTCGTTGTTGAGTGCTATCTCCCTTTTTAACATAATGAAGCACGTCAACAACTTCCGGAAATAATTTAATCACACTTATGATTGTTGCACTATGAGAACCCCGTCTTGTATCTTCGGGTCGTACTATGGAACTCTCTTCATTTAATCCTTTTCCGGTCTTAATTTCACCTGAAAGAATCCCTTCCTCCAGACTTTTTTTGCCTCCCGTAACATATCTTTTCGTTTGCAAGAAGCAGAAACCGTATTAACAACCACGTTAAGATAATCATAAAACTCTTTAACACCTTCATGTTTTTTTGCAACCGCCACAATCACTAGTTGTAGTTGATGAGCAAAGCAATGTATGTAGTGTGCCAATTGATTATCTTTAATAATCATTGCTTTTAAGCCATTAAACTCTCCTCGCATATTGCTTGCACCATCATAACCTTGACCCCTAACCTTTTTAAAAAATAAACAATTGCAAAATAATAATTAATTTATATTAAAGTTTAATTGCAGAAATTAGAAAAGTATAAAATTTAGTACTTACTTGATCAATACTCAGCTGGTTATTTGCTAACAAAGAAAGAATGATGTAAAGCCCCGTTTCCGGGATGTTTACAGCTGGTGATTCATCGCACGTAAAACATATACTTTACATTTATTCATCAAAACATTGCAGCGGAAAACATAAAACAAATGACATTTCATTTCATTCTAAAAACTTTTGCCAAATAATGCATCGTTTGTTGGTCACAAAATTACATTGTTATATTACATCACAAAAGCCTTAATTAAATGGATGCCATCCAAAAGAGCTAAGTAGCCGCCTCGTGCCATCCTCAACAACGTTTACCTGTCAACTGAAAACGTATAAAAGTCAGCGTCGCTGAGTGAGTTCTAGTTTTATAGTAAAACATACATAAAATCATTATTTATTTCTTTACAGAGTCCATACTATACGTTTCATTCGTTCGTGGTCATACATCATACGTACATACAAATAATATCATTATTATCTTCCATTACGTTCGTTAATCTTCGTTACATCTTGTGACATGTATAATACCCCGAACATTGTGCACGAAGCTGGTTACTAGGCCTGAGGTCTATCATAGACCCCAAACATTGTGCACGAAGCTGACTCCAGTACCTAGGGCAAGTACATTCACCATTCATATTTTCTTTTCATTCCGGATCAATGCCATATGCTATACCCCGAACATTGTGCACGAAGCTGGTTACCGGGCCTGAGGTCTATCATAGACCTCGAACATTATGCACGAAGCTGACTCCAGTACCTGGGGCAAGCGGAAAGGATCCCATACATATGGTCAATCACAAGGATTGGACCCCAGTGTGCATCCTTCTAGGGTAGCTAACCCGCACACAGTTGAGCTAACACCCTTCATTAGGTGTGACCTCCATACATTTGCTTGCAAGACTTTTTACGTTCATTCATTCGTTAATGCATGCATTCATTCATCATGTTACTCTTTCATTATCTTTCACTTTACGTTACATAATACTTTCGGTTCATTCATTAACATAACACGTAAAGCCATGGAAAGATAAATATTCATCATCAAGGAACATATCAACATACCATTCATACATCATCACACAGGGCATCATACATACATAATATACATCATGCATAGTCATGCAACATCATCATCATCATCATCATCATCCATAACATGCCCATCATACTATCTATGACCCCAAAAGTCAACTTATAGTCCCCCGGGAATTTTCCCAAGTCAAAGCCTACTTTACACATTTTCCCCAAAGATCAGAAAAACATTCTAAGTCTTAGGCGCATGGACACTATTCAGGCGTATGGGGAACACTTAGGCGCATGGGCCACTTTCAGGCGCATGGATACTGTTCAGGTGCATGGGAATTCCTGGACGTCCGAACACTTAGTAAATTCCAGCCCAATCTAGGCACATGGATACTATTCAGAGTAGGGTAGTTGACCTCATGAACCTTCAGCTGTCGGGATGCGTAGGCTATAACTTTTACTCTTTGCATTAACACACACCCCAACCCCGAGTAAGAAGCGTCTGAATACACCATCAAATCTTCGCTTCCATTGGGTAACGACAAGACAGGAGCTTGAGTCAACCTCGCCTTCAGTTCCTTGAATGCCTTCTCCTGAGCCTGACCCCATACATACTTTACATCCTTCCAGGTCAACTTAGTCAGTGGAGAAGCAATCTTAGAGAAGTCTTGGATAAATCTCCTATAGTAGCCCGCCAAACCCAAGAAACTATGAATCTCGGATAGCGTCTTTGGAGACTTCCATTGCATCACTGCCTCTACCTTAGCCGGGTCCACCATAATCCCATCAGGATTCACCACATGACCCAAGAACTGAACTTCGCGTAACCAAAACACGCACTTGGAGAATTTTGCATACAACTTCTCCCTTCTTAACGTCTCTAGAACCTCCCGAATGTGACCGGCATGCTCAATCTCACTCTTTGAATAAATCAAGATATCATCAATAAACACAATCACCGATTTATCTAACATTGTCCGACACACTCGATTCATCAGATCCATAAAAGCAGCTGGCGCATTGGTCAAATCAAACGACATAACGACGAACTCATAGTGACCGTAACGCGTGCGAAAGGCTGTTTTAGGAATGCCCTGCTCCTTCACTTTCAGCTGATGATAACCAGATCGAAGATCTATCCTCAAAAACCAACTGGCACCTTGGAGCTGATCAAACAGGTCGTCTATCTTGGTAGGGGGCATCGGTTTTTCACTATCAACTTGTTCAGCTCTCGGTAGTCAATACACATCCTCATACTACCGTCTTTCTTCTTCACAAATAATACCGGAGCACCCCATGGAGAGATACTCGGTCTAATGAACCCTGTTGGACCAAAAGAACCAATGAGCCTGATCAAAAAAACCTCTAAGTCCCAAAGACATTACAACTGCTGAAGAAGATCACAACAGCTGAAGACATCAGCTGATTACAAGGTCTGAAGAAAAAGTCTGAAGACAAGATCTGAAGATTTCTACTAAAGACAAAGTCTGAAAGTAAAGTACTGAAGACAAAGTCTGAAAGTGAAGTACTGAAGACAAAGTCTGAAGCTATCAGCTGAAGACAACATCTGAAGTAAAAGTCTGAAGAACAAAGACTGAAGACAAAGACTAAACTTCAGTAGTTGTCACAACAGCTGAAGTTATAACTTTAGTAGTTGTGATGGTTTTCTTTTTCAGTACTTGTAATTTACCTTTCAGTCGTTTATAGTTTCAGTAGTTTTATGTTTTTGTACTTAGCATTCTTTGAGATGTGATCAGTTGTTGAGAACATTCTCAGTAGTTTGCATAGTTTCAGTTGTTTGTATAAATCCGTTAGATGTCACTATCAAGTGACATCAGCAGACGTCACATTCCTTATATAAGGAATGTTGACCTAGTTGTAACGCGTGACATTCAGCCACCACGAAAGCATTTGAATGAAATATTCCTTTTACAGAATTCTCTCTCTCTATAACCGTGTGCTTTTCTATTGAATATCATTGAGTTCTTGCTAAATTGTCTAATTCATTGTTCGAATTCCGCTGCAATCTACTCTAATTGATCAAACTTAGATCACTGATCCTAACAAATGGTATCAGAGCTGGTTAATCATTGATCGATCTAACAATTGATCATTGAAACTGCTATTTCGATATCTAAGTTTGATCTAATTAGCATATTTGCAAGAATTGGTTATAGAGATTGAATTTCTGCTGCTTTCGGTTATTTGCTTTGAGATTCCTCTTGGTTCGTATTGAGTTTGTTGTGTTTTGCGCTAAATTGGTTAAAACTTAATTGAATTTGATTGAATCTAAGAATGACTACTCCTTCTAATGACCCTCACAATACTGGCTCCTCAACCAAGCCTCCGATGCTGGTTAGGACTGAGTATAACATATGGCAACGAAGAATGCTCCATCACCTGTTTGTTAACAGTTCAGGTTGTTGGACATCTGTGGTACATGGTCCACACAAGCCTATGGTGAACAATCCGAAAACCAACCAAATGGTTCTGAAGAAGAAGGAACAATACTCAGATGAGGATCGAAAACTGTTTGAGATTGATGCTAAAGCACATGGAATTCTGGCCATGGCACTACCGAATGAAATCTATTTTGGCTTATGCATCATGAAACTGCTCATGACCTCTGGAATGCATTGAAAGAACAATTTGGTGGAACAGATGAGGTCTTAGCAAACAACAGAGAAATCCTTGCCCAACAATATGAGACATTCTCTCATAGGAAGGGTGAGACACTGACTCAACAGTTTGAGCATTTTTCTTGTTTGATCTCTAAGCTGTAAATGGTCAAACATGAATACACTAATAGCCAGATGAACAACAGATTCCTCAGATCACTGCCTGAGAGATGGGACACATATACCATTGTCCTACGCTCCAGTGCAAATCTGGATAGCCTATCTCTTACCTAACTTCATAGGAAACTTCTTACATTTGAAAGAGAGATAGAGCAGAAAAGGAAACTGGCATCATCAGGAAAGCTCACTGATGACTTTGTACCAGGGAAAACTGCCTTGGTTGGTTATGAGTCAGAATATGCTGCATCAGAAAGCAATTATGATGAGCATATAGATTTCTCTTCAAACAGTCCTGATCATGCATTTGTTAGTGTTGATAGTCAGTCAGGCTGTAATAGTGACAATTTGTGCTTCATTATGGATGATTTGAAAGGTATTGCTGATGATGACTTAGAATAGATGGATATTCTAAGCCAAATGGCCTTGATTAATATCAGATCTCAAAAGTTCTACAAGAGAACTGGTAGGAAATTTCTAGGACTCTCTGGCAAAACCAAAGTTGGTTTTGACAAGAGTAAGTTAAGGTGTCACAAATGCCACAGGTTTGGACACTTTGCAAGAGAGTGTAGATCAACTGGATCTAACTCCTCTGCACCCTTTGTGACTTTTCCAAGCAATAGTTCACAAAACAGAGGGCAACATCTTGCTAGTTCTGGTCATCACTCACAACCTCTATCTCCTGCATATTTTGTCCCTTAGGGTCCAATGCCATATCCATATCCCTGCTATTACATGCCATAGCCAAATCAAGTTCAAGTTCCTATTGCACAACAACCTCAAGCCTTACCTGAGCCTCAACCATCTCAACCATCTCTATCACAACCTCATCACAGTTTCTTCACCCCTAGTGTTGTTGACTGGAGCAGTTTACCAGATGATCTTTCTGGTAATGAGCAATTATTTGCTAGTGACAACTACTGATGATCTCAGTAAACAAGTACTGATGACCATTAGTAAACATGTCACAAATATGTACTGATTCTGTTAAAAGAAACTAATGCAGTTACAAACTACTGATGTAGTTATAACTACTGATGTCAGTAAAAACATATAAGTACTGATGTCCTATGAAACAACTGAAACAACTAAAATGTCTAATGAGTAAGTGTTGAGGACAGTTTGAAACAGCTGAAAAGCTAAGAATTGGCGAAAACTACTGATGAGAATTTTCTCTTCAGTCGTTTCCACAAACTGCTATTTCACCTTAAACAACTGATGACAAAACCATGTCTTCAGTAGTTTCACAACTACTGATGACTAACACCAAGTTCTCAGTTGTTTCCTACACCTGAAGACAAAACCAAGGTTTTCAGTAGTTTCATAACTACTGATGACCAAAACCAAGTCTTCAGTTGTTTCAATTGTCTGATAGTTAAAACCAAGTCTTCAGTTGTTTTCATACAACTGATGACAACACCAACACTTTCAGTCGTTTTCTTTTCAGCCTTTTCTTAGCCTATAAATACCTGCACTTATAGTCGAACGTTTCATTAGTCGTTTTCTATCCTTCTCTCTCTCAACAATGGCGACCATGAAACTCAAAACCCAGACACAACTGTGTTGCCTACCTCTCGAAATCGGCCTTTTGGAACAAATTTGAAAATGCCATCGATCTTATGGTGGATTCCCAATACAGAACCGCCTTTCTTTTGAATCCTACCATATACCCCGATTCCTTAAACCAATTCTGGACCAACGTCTCTGTCACAACTAGTGAAAATGATAGCCAAATCACTCTCCAGTCGTTGGTTAACCAGAAACAGGTGGTAATCACCCCTGACATCATTCACAAAACCCTAAATTTGCATGATGCCACCTGTATTATAGAATACCCGAAAGGAACCATTGATATGTCTTTCATCAACAACGGGTATGAAGGAGACTTAAGTGCTACAACCATTCTCAAAAAGTACTTCCATGATGCTGAAAGACTTATCTTCCACATGGTGAATGTCTGTCTTGCTCCAAAGACATCTTCATGGGATCAGATGTCCTCAAGATGGCAATAGGTATTGTATTCTATCTTTGAACGACAAACTCTAAATTTTTCTGAGATAGTGTTTATGGAACTAAGGATCTGGCTCAGAAACCTATGACAAACAGATGGCTACTATATCCCAGGTTTCTGATGGCCATAATTTTAAATCAATTAAAATCTGAAGGCCTTGTTGGTCTTGGAGTCCCTGCTCCAGCTATTTTAGCTGAGGTATACTCCAGACATAACTCTAACCCTACTCTCAAAGGGGCTGCCCGGCTGCTCTGTAAGGCCCCGTTCCCGGGACGCTTACAGTGTGACATCCATCACCTTAAGGTCCGTCGAACGACATAAATAAGCATAGAAATATTTTAATTATTCTTCATTTTCTTTATGAACTCCTGCTTTAAGGAATCATGTCTGCTTATTTTCTCTTGTGCCTGTACTTCTTCCGAGAACGTGTGTTAAGCATAAACCTTTTATAAATTTCATCACCATTACCCCAAATATATCATTTTTAATTTCAACATTTGTCATTAATAAAACCGTTTTAGACTATCAAATGCCATTAAACACGCTTTTAACCTTAATATAATGAACATTTTAAGATCGTAATCAACCGAAACAAATTTTTGGGAAACTCGAGGGTTAAGTGCAGGGACTAAACTTGTAATTTTGCAAACTTGACTGGGTATATAAACCCCATTCCCAGCCATTTATCCTCATCTTCATCTTCTTCACCTCTTCACTCCCTACACACACATTTTCTTCATTCGAGCACCAAAATCTACCCGTGTGGTCTCGTTTTCGTCGTCTAGTCTTCATCTACAACCTCATCTACTCATTTCTAGCAGGTAGACGACTTTGGTTGTCTCTTTTCTGTCTTTTTACTGCTGTGTTTTCTAGGGTTTCGGGTGCTCGGGTTCATCCGAGCACATGAGGTCGTGTGGGTGCGTGTGAGGTCTTTCTGCTTGTGTTTCATGTTTGTGTATGTTTGTTGAGTGTTTCTGGAAGTCCTCGTGGTATAAAACTCGCGTTAGAGCAGCTCGGGGGCTGCTCAGCCCGACCACAATTGCGATTCTTCAATTCAGCCGATTGGGTCTGTCATGCGATTGAGCCATGCGACTGAGTGAGTCGTGCGACTGAATCATGCGTCTAAGTCAATCGTGCGACTGAGTTGTGCGACTAGGCATGTCGTGCGACTGGGTGTTTGTATGCGATTGAGTCAATCGTGCGACTAAGTTGTGCGACTAGGCATGTCGTGCGACTGGGTGTTTGTATGAGATTGAGTCATGCGTGCGAATGAGTGTATACGATTGAGTCATGCTTATGAATGATTGTGTGCGATTGAGTCGGGTGACCGACTGAGTGTATGCGATTGTGTGTGTTTCGCACGACTGGAGTCCAATCGCACGAATGAAGGTTCAATCGCACGAATGAAGGTTCAATCGCACGAATGAAGGTTCAATCGCACGAATGAAGGTTCAATCGCACGAAAGTAGCTAATTCGCACGATTGAGGGTTGATTCGTGCGCATGGAGGTTGGGTCGTGCGAATGTGTGTGTTGTGTGGTGCGACTGAGTCCAATCGCACGAATGAAGGTTCAATTGCACGAAAGTAGCTAATTCGCACGATTGAAGGTTGATTCGTACGAATGGAACGTGGGTCGAACGTCTAGTCCTGTTGTGTGACTGATGATGAGTGTGAATTTCCCTTGAACGTCTGATGATGCTAAGGCAACATCAGTAAAAATGTCATTGCTTGACCCCAAAGATTAAAGTCAACGCTATCAACATGCACATACTATTTCAATTGAAATAAACCTAACATTTTACAATTACCGACAACCCATTTGAAACTACAAATACTTAACAAGTGTCATCTTTCATAACAATGAGATCTTTACAAGGATGTCATAAGCAATGACGACTACTCGTAGTACTTGGATCATACGTGTGTCCGCTTGTGTGTGTGTGCCACCCACGACCGAACCGATACCACCCGAACCGACCAAACATTACTATACGCTTTATACATGTCATTAATGCTTGACAATAACTGTCAATAGGTGTTTGACCGATCATTGCATTCAACTGTTGGAATCTCGACCTTTCATACTTACCACTTAACATGTGAGTTTCGTGGCCCCTTTTTATGCTTATACTATTTTACAAACATTTACAAACATGGGGGAAAAGTATGCTCGCCTGTTTTCTATGCTGTACAACATACACACAATTTTCATACAAGGAATCAACGTGATACTGTGTTGCAAGTACTTATCTGATACATGCTTGGGTCTGCTGTGTGGTTCTATCTTTGCAACTATTTAATTCCAGTGTGGGAACCGACGGTTAGGTATTGGTAGTACTACTGGGTTGACACCCCCACCCTCGTGTTGGTATACTAGTTAGTACCAACAATAGCCAGGTACGGGCCTTGGGTGAATATATGCCGACAATTTCTTTGTGTACGTCGTTAGGTTTGGTTGCAAAGCTCATGTCATGTGATTTTACTTGTGTATATAACTGTATTCACGGTATTCCATATCATTTACTTTATACAGCATCACTTACACTTTTATTACTTAAACCTGCGAGCTCACCAACAATTTTGTTGACCATTTTGAGCATATCTTTTCAGGTGATCATGCTAGCTGAGGTTCTAGGTGTGCTGTCTTAGTGGAGACCCTAGGATGCATTTTTCGGGTCAAACTTGTCTTTTTGAAAACAATTGTTGTAACTTGTTCCCGGGTTGTGGGAATTGCATACAATGTTATTATCTATGTTTATCTCATATCATGTTTATGCTTATGGCTATGTTGTCGTGAATACTGACTAAACACGACACAAGTCCCCTTGTTGTCGGGTGTCGTCATGACACGCATGTCATCATTATTATAATTGCATCTCTATCGCTTACCATGTGTTATGACGATTCCCGTCTCGTCGCAACCCCGTGTTTCCGCTCTTAGCGGGGGTGTGACATACAGTTGGGTCGTCCTTGCACATAAAACCTATAATTACATTTGTGTTTCATAAAATCGTAGCGGAAAACTAAACAATCTTTCATTTCCATGTAAATGCTTTTGCAAATTAATACAACATTCATTACAAAATAGCTTGATCGCATTACAATGCAAAAACATTAATCAAAAGAATGCCATCCCAAAAGAGCTGAGTAGTCGCCCGTGCCATCCTCAGCAATCATTACCTGCCAACTGGAAACACATCAAAGTCAGCGTTGCTGAGTGAGTTCTAGTTTTATAAATAAAACATACTTTACTCTACATTCGTTCACGATCATACATCATACGTACATACAGATAATATCAGTATTATCCTCATCATTCCGTTCATTAACTTTGCTCATTCACGTGTTACATTATCATTCACTTCTCTATCTAGATCCGGTCAGACTTTACCCTCTTCGTGGCACCCGGCCACGATTGCTGAGGTCGAATGACAAGGATCCTGCTCTGTACATTATTCCGATAATTCGTTCACGTTCATTCATACTTCGTTCTTTCATACAAAATCTCTCGTTCATTTATACTTTCGTTCCTTCGAGTCTGTTGCGACAACAGGGTCGCTCACCTCATTAACAATCCCAACGACTTCGCGCCATTCGAGTCTGTTGCAACCATATAGTTGCTCACCCCACTTGCCAATCTCAACATAGCATGCTATCCGAGTCTCTTGCAACCGTAGGGTGGCTCACCTCATGGCAACTACACAATAACGCGTTGTCCGAGTCTGTTGCAACCGTAGGGGTGCTCACCTTATAGCAATCTCAAGGATTGCATACCATTCGAGTCTGTTGCAACAACAGGGTTGCTCACCTCATTGCCATTCTCATCGATGGCACGCTATCCGAGTCTCTTGCAACCATCGAGTTGCTCACCTCATAGCAATCTCAAGGATTGCATACCATCCGAGTCTGTTGCAACAACAGGGTTGCTCACCTCATTGCCATTCTCATCGATGGCATGCTATCCGAGTATCTTGCAACCATCGAGTTGCTCACCTCATATATGTGCTTGCAAGCCTTTCCTTCGTTCGTTCATCATTCACTAATGCATGCATTCTTACTTTATGTTCCTCTTTCATTATCTTTCACTTTACGTTACATAATACTTCATTCATTCATTAACATGACACATAAGGCCACAAGAAAGATAACATACCTCATATTAAGGAACATATCATACACATTCATCATCATCATACAGGGCAACATCATGCATACCTAACAAGCCCTAACATGCAACATCATCATCGTCATGCCCAACATGCTCTCTAAGGCCCCAATCGTCATCTTACATGCTCTTATAGGAACCTTTACGTCAAAACTTACATCTGCACTTTTCCCCGAAAGTCAGAAGTCAAACTACACTTTCCTCGGGCGTGACAGCCCTATTCGGGCGTATGGACACCCTTCAGTCGCATGGCCTCCATGCGACTGAACATCATGCGAATGAAATAATACGGATGAACACATATGGGAATGAACATCCAGTCATGCGAATGGACAATGCGGATGGACCTCATGCGAATAGGATTAAGGCGGATGAGCACTTATGCGACTGGACCTTCAGTCGCATGACCCCATGCGACTGGCCCTTCAATCGTGCGAATTGACATTCAATCGTGCGAATGGACATTCAATCATGCGAATGGACATTCAATCATGCGAATGGACCCCAATCGCACCCTAATCGACCGTATGGCCTCCATTCGGCCTCCAGTCAGTCGCCTAGCCCTAACTGATGCAGAATGCAGTTCATCCCGACTGCAGCCGAGGGTTTTCGGCCTCCAAACTCCTCTAAACCCATTTTAAGCCCAAATCGACCATCCTAAACCTTAGGGATGCATACCACGACACCATTCAAGCACACACAAGCTCACAATCAAGCCACAAACGCATCATACATACACATACACATACACAAACGGGTCAACATACACATACTCAAAAACCCGATTTCAGATGTTTTCCAGCCCCAAAATCGTTTGAAAACAAGTAAAAGTGGGGTTCTAGAACTCACATAAACGAGCACAACGACAAGAGCTTCGATTTGGCTTGCTACACGATGATTTTAGCGACCCGAACTAACTCGAACCAACTTTTTCTCCTTTCTCTCTTCTTCTCTCTATGAAATCTGAAATGTGGGGTGAGTGGGGAGAGTGGGCTGCCCTCTCCTACTAATATCACCACATTTCCCAACTTTTCTTTGTTGGCGAGTTTGGTCCCTTGACTTTGAACTTTATTTTCTTTTCTTTCTTTACCGGCTTCAAAATAATAAATATTCGGGTGTTACATGCTCAAACCCAACCAGAGGGAACCTACAGCCTCCACCTCCAGATCCAAAGTCTCCACCAAACCCAAACATCAAAAGACCAAAAAGGCTACTCAGGAAGATGAGTCCCCTGAGGATGCCCCTGTACCACCAATACAGGATACACATACTGGTTCTAACCCCCTAGTCATGTCAAAGACTCAACCAGCTGAAACCGCACATGTATCCTCTCCACAGGATCCTGTTGCAACCAAATTTGGGGATACCACATTACTGGAACCTATCTCATTTGAGAAGGTTACCATTGAAGAGCATCTCTCATTCCGGGTGCAATACCAATCTCCAAATGCAACCGCCCCTCAAAGCCCAACCCTTATAGTTGCTAAAGTGCTGAGTCAGCTGCATTCCTCACCCCCTCCCCAGAAACCAATTAACACTGGGAATACCTCAACAATTGAGGGGGAGGACCCAAATGCTACTGATAACCCACAGCACAGGGGTTATAATGTTTAATCTCCAAGTGTAGAAGAGGAGGTTAGAACATCTGGTCAGGCTGCCATTTCTACTGATTCAGCAAATGAACAGGATGAAGTTGGTACCATATATAAGACCTCACTAGAGGCAACTGCCAATGAAGGACAAAGTCCTGAGGCAGGAAGTCCCTAGAAACAAGAACAAGAGGCACATGCATATACTGATCTACACTCAGGGCATGTACATCCTTATTTAATCAGGAGGTCAGATGATTCGGCAAAGACTGATGATGACCTGGGCTTTTTCTTTGATGTCTTAGCCCATAACACAATCCTAGAGACTGAGGTGAGCAGACTCAAAGAGCTGCTAGCCAAAATGTCTCAGGATGAAAATCCATCTACCCCCATTGACCCACAGATGGCACCTTCATTTGAAGGTTCACCAAACACACAGCCAATACACTTAACTAAGCTACCAGCCACTGCTTTTGGCACCACCTCTCAGGGACAGAACCCCTCTGAGCAGATGGTTGCAACCTTTCAAAGCTCCTTACCTCTCATCACTCCCATCATCACTGAGATAGTACATAAAGCCATTGATGAGAGGATCTCCTCAAATCTCCACACACTTATTGATGATGCTGTTCACAAGTCACTTTCTGCCTTTCAAGCCCCTAATCCCAATGCACCCAAAAAGGGGGAGACTACTAAGTCTACAGCAGTGAAAGAAAGGAAAAGGAAGAGAGTTGAAGATGAGAAAGAACCAGAAAAAGAAAAGGAGTTGGAGAAAGAACAAGAACTGATCTCAGAGAAACAGCTGATCATAGTGCAAGAGCTGAGCACAGACAGAGAGCAGAAAGATCAGCTGATCACTTACAAAAGGAAGAGAAGTGCTAAGTCAAAGTCTGATGGAGAAAAGTCCTTAGAAGATCTAGTCAAAGAAGCTGATGAAGCTCACAGCAGATCTATGGACAAAATAATAGATCAGCTCTTCAGACAGGGTCATGACACAACCACCTTAGATGTTAAGATCAAAAGGCTGGAGATAAATGAGATTCAAGCAAGATGGGCTAGTTATAGTGTGATGGATAGGGAAAGATTGGAGATTATGATCAGGTTTATTGCCAAATATCTAGGAAGATCATTGATAGAGATAAAGTCTTGGTCCAGAGACAGTATCTTGGAGATAACCAAGAAAATCTGTTCTGCTGGAGGCTACAACAAAGGGTTGATCATCGAAGCACTGGATGAAGCAGGTGCTGGGAAGAGATCTAAGATGGCAAAGCTCTCAAAAGCCAAACTCACCACTAAACTACTAGATCAGCCTTCTCATACTCCCACTCAAAAACACCCTCAAAGCAATCATCTCTAAAATCTGCCAAGTCTATCCCTAAACCAAAACCACCCACAACTCAACCCACAAAACCAATTCCATTACCCCAAAAACCATCTCAAACCATACCCAGTGATACATCCAGAAGGAGGAGAAGGGTGTTGAGGGTAGAAGAAGAAGAGGATGATAATGAAGACAGTTTGTAAATCTCTACTGTTCTCAAACTTAAAACACCCGAGCCCAGAAGTCAACAGATGATCGCACCTGACTTGCAAATGCAAATGGTGAAAGTGAAGATTGAAGAAGCAGAACAACAAAAGCAGCATGATGAGCAATTTCTCAAAATGGTTGACAAGGACTTCCCTCAGTCCTCATCCATTCAAGAAATGAAGAAACAAGCTCTGAAGTTGTACACTCTTAGACATACATTCCAACATCAAAGAGAAAGAGTGAGAATTTGGCCAGACCCCAGGGTAAGTTCTAGAATTCACAAGAAGAACATACCAAGTAGATATCATGGCCAAGTGAAAAAGACTTTGAATGCTGCAATTATGTTGGCTATGGTAGTCTCACCCTGGGAGATTCCAGAAGAATTTAAGAGAGCACACAACTCAAAGACAACCCCTCAATCTATACTTGAAAACAAAATGATCAAGAAGGGGCTGTTATACAAGAGACTTGAAGATCTTCAAAAGAGTGAACTCCAATTGTTGCTAGAAGGCTCTCATCCAGATGAATTCGTATACAGAGAGATCACACTGTTGAGTTGAAGAATGGAAAGATAGTAAGGTATCTGTCTGAATATTATGGCCCAGAGTTCTTCTTTGAGGGAGAAGTAGAAGAACTCACCAAGGAGGAAAAAGTTGTTCTCCTTGAGGCCTATGCAAGTGAGTCTTACAAACTCATCAATGGGAATTAGGTTTCATGGTTGGGACAAGACTCTGTGTCCAGTTTCCCCAAGACAAAGTTCCCTTCCACACTTAGCCAATCAAAAGATCAGAAACCTTTTCTTGGTCTGTGCTTACATGATTACCTCTGAAGCTGATCAAGAGGGTGTTCCTGCCAAAGAATAAGTGGGATCATCAATAAACTTAGAGGTTTTGGCTGCATTGGTTTAGGGGGAGTTTGTTGGACCAAAAGAACCAATGAGCCTGATAAGAAAAACCTCTAAGTCCCACAAACATTACAACTGCTGAAGAAGATCACAACAGCTGAAGACATCAGCTGATTACAAGGTCTGAAGATTTCTACAAAAGACAAAGTCTGAAAGTAAAGTACTGAAGACAAAGTCTGAAAGTGAAGTGCAGAAGACAAAGTCTGAAGCTATCAGCTGAAGACAACGTCTGAAGTAAAAGTCTGAAGAACAAAGACTGAAGACAAAGACTGAAGACCAGAGTGATTAGTAGTTGTCACAACAGCTGAAGTTATTAACTTCAGTAGTTGTGATGGTTTTCCTTTTCAGTACTTGTAATTTACCTTTCAGTAGTTTATAGTTTCAGTAGTTTTAGTTTAGTAGTTTTATGTTTTTGTACTTAGCATTCTCTAAGATGTGATCAGTTGTTGAGAACATTCTCAGTAGTTTGCATAGTTTCAGTTGTTTGTATAAATCCGTTAGATGTCACTATCAAGTGACATCAGCAGACGTCACATTCCTTATATAAGGAATGTTGACCTAGTTGTAACGCGTGACATTCAATCACCACGAAAGCATTTGAATGAAATATTCCTTTTGCAGAATTCTCTCTCTCTCTCTCTCTCTATAACCGTGTGCTTTTCTATTGAATATCAATTGAGTTCTTGCTAAATTGTCTAATTCATTGTTCGAATTCCGCTGCAATCTACTCTAGTTGATCAAACTTAGATCACTGATCCTAACAAACCCCTTATCCAGCAGTTCTTTCAACTGCTCCATTAACTCTTTCATCTCAGTCGGAGCCAACCGGTACGGTGCCTTGGCAACGGGTTGAGCACCGGGTATCAAGTCAATTTGGAACTCAACCTCACGATCTGGTGGCACACCGGGTAAGTCTTCTGGGAATACGTCCGGAAAGTCGCGCACCACTGGTACTTTGGATAATTGCGGTATCGACGCATCCACATCTTATATGTATGCCAAGTAGGCACTACATCCGCGTCTCATGCACTTTCCCGCCACCGCCATCGAAATCACCCTCGGGATTTGTCGTGACGCGATCACCATAAACCGTCATCTCATTTTCGTCAGGCGTTGTCAATCGGATCATCTTCTTGCGACACACGACGTTTGCCTCATAGGTTGCTAACCAGTCCATCCCTAGTACTACATCAAATCCACCCAGGGGTATCACGTGTAACCTAGCAGCAAACCTATGGCCTTCTAGTTCTATGACACAGTCCTCAATCACCTCAGTAATTCTAGTGGACTTACCAATAGCAGTTTCTACATTGAATGGCTCACCAATACATCTACTCTTATTGGGAAACTTAGCACCAAAGGCAGCAGAAATGAAACTCCTACTAGCACCAGAATCAAACAACACAGATGCAAGAGTTTGGTTTACTAGAAACATACCTGACACCACATCGAGATCTGTCCTAGCCTCTTCCCGAGTCATCGTGAAAGCTCAGGCGCTTGCCTTCCACCCTTCTCCTCCGGCCTTTTCACCTCGGAACTCTCGGCCCTCGGCTTTTTACACTCCCTACTCATGTGACCACTTCCCCCACAGTTGAAACACTTCACACCTCCACAGTCTCTAGTCATATGACCAGGCTTCCCACACTTGAAACAAATATTCGACCCCCATCTGCACTCACCACCGTGCTCCTTCCCACACTTGCCACACTTCTCCAACCCAGCACCAGCTGTGACCACACGTCGGTCACCTACCCTCGCCACCTTATTGTTTGGAGCGGCTCTACCATGGCCAAACCGTTTCCCATTCCAGTTTCTCCCATCCATACTCGTCTTCTTCTCCTTAGCCACTACCACCTCACGCTCATCATATAGCCTACCAGCCAAATCAACCACCGACCTAAAAGTGCTTGGCCGGGCGTCGATCATATGCCTACGGATATTCGCCGGCAGCCCTTGGATATATCTCTTAATCTTTCGTGACAGTGGTGTCACCTGATCGGCACTAGTTGTTCCATTTCATTGAACTTTGTGGTGTACTCTTGGTGTGTCATAATTCCCGCCTCCAGTTACAGAAACTCTCTCTCGGCCTTGTCCATTTCCCGGTGAGGACAAAACTCCTCGATCACCAACTTCTCCAACTCCGACCATCTCATTCTCCCAATCGCCAGACTACCCTTGGCTTGGACTATATTGTCCCACCAGTACAGAGCCGAGTCTACGAATGAGTGGGTAGCGCACTTAACCTTCTGGTCTTCTCGGCACTCGCTAATATCAAGTATCGCCTCCATTTCCCTCACCCACCGGTGAGCAGCAGCGGTAGTGCCGTTTCCATCAAAAGTAGGGGGTTTGCATCTTATAAACACCCCGTAGTTGCAGCCTCGGGTCACCTCTGGCGCAGGTTCTTCTTCCTCGTCCTCATCATCGGACGAAACCGTCTCAGTCTCGGGCTGTCTTCTTTCGCCCGTAGGTCCACTCCTTTCCTTTCTGTCTCCCTCTCTAACTGCCTTTATCACTTCGGTCACCACAGATGGTAGGATCGTCTGCATGACTTGGTGCACTTTTTCCACAACCGCCTCCTTCACTGAGGCTCTCAGGTTAGCACTCTCATCTCCGCCTTCGGATGAGGGGTTTCTGGTTCTTCATGAACCACTTTCTCGACTCTGGGTCTCCCCCTCTTGGGTCGCGGTTAAGCACCATGACCTCCACCACGAGAGGCCTTTGAGATCTACCCCCAGCCATCTACTAACACACTAAAAGATTCAAACACCAACACGGTCATTCAAGGGAACAGCTCAGTTCATGTCAAGTATAGTAAGTCCCTAATTATAGTGGCCAGTTGTGATTAGCCACTTACTTTACTCTTCATACCCCGAGCATTACCTGTCCTGACTACATTAGTATTTAATCTACATACAACACATAACCACATACCATGCGCTCATAAACCGGTTAACATTACGAAAATACCTAATGGCACGCAGCTACTCAGATTGGCATCCCATTCCCATTCCGTCCCATTCTCAGTTTAAGTTAAGGTTTATTTTGAAAATTTTACCCATTTCACTTAAACTTTGGCTCTAATACCAACTTGTAAAGCTCCGTTCCTGGGATGCTTACAGCTGGTGATTCATCGCACGTAAAACATATACTTTACATTTATTCATCAAAACATTGCAGCGGAAAACATAAAACAAATGACATTTCATTTCATTCTAAAAACTTTTGCCAAATAATGCATCGTTTGTTGGTCACAAAATTACATTTTTGTATTACATCACAAAAGCCTTAATTAAATGGATGCCATCCAAAAGAGCTGAGTAGCCGCCTCGTGCCATCCTCAGCAACATTTACCTGTCAACTGAAAACATAAAAAGTCAGCATCGCTGAGTGAGTTCTAGTTATATAGTAAAACATACACAAAATCGTTATTTATTTCTTATAGAGTCCATACTTTACGTTTCATTCGTTCGTAGTCATACATCATACGTTATACAGATAATATCATCATTATCTTCCATTACGTTCATTAATCTTCGTTCATTCGTTACATCTTGTGACATGTACAATACCCCGAACATTATGCACGAAGCTGGTTACTGGGCCTGAGGTCTATCATAGACCCCGAACATTGTGCACGAAGCTGACTCCAGTACCTAGGGCAAGTACATTCACCATTCATCTTTTCTTTTCATTCCGGATCAATGCCATATGCTATACCCCGAACATTGTGCACGAAGCTGGTTACTGGGCCTGAGGTCTATCATAGACCCCGAACATTGTGCACGAAGCTGACTCCAGTACCTGGGGCAAGCGGCAAGGATCCCATACATATGGTCAATCACAAGGATTGGACCCCAGTGTGCATCCTTCTTGGGTAGCTAACCCGCACACAGTTGAGCTAACACCCTTCATTGGGTGTGGACCTCCATACATTTGCTTGCAAGACTTTTTACGTTCATTCATTCGTTAATGCATGCATTCATTCATCATGTTCCTCTTTCATTATTTTTCACTTTACGTTACATAATACTTTCGGTTCATTCATTAACATAACACGTAAAGCCATGGAAAGATAAACATTCATCATCAAGGAACATATCAACATGCCATTCATACATCATCACACAGGGCATCATACATACATAATATACATCATGCATAGTCATGCAACATCATCATCATCATCCATAACATGCCCATCATACTATCTATGACCCCAAAAGTCAACTTATAGTCCCCCGGGAATTTTCCCAAGTCAAAGCCTATTTTACACATATTCCCCAAAGATCAGAAAAACATTCTAAGTCCTAGGCGCATGGACACTATTCAGGCGCATGGGGAACACTTAGGCGCATGGGCCACTTTCAGACGCATGGATACTGTCTAGGCGCATGGATTCTATTCAGACATGTGAGCACTTAGGCACATGGGCCACTTGGGCGCATGGGCACTATTGGGGCGCATGGCCCTACCCTTAGTCATCCGACTAACATTTCTAGGCGCATGGGCCACTGTTCAGGCACATGGGCTGAACTTAAGCATTTCTAAGGCAGATTTTGGGCGCATAAGCTACTGTTTAGGCGCATGACTTACACTTAATTCTAAGGCAATTTCAGACGTATGAACACTTATCTAGGCGCATGAGCATTCTGTAAAACATGTTTCTAGGATAATCTCAATCCTAATCATCGAACCTATCAGTTCTAAGCATTGTAACATCCTGTATTTTTGCATTAATTAAAAAGTTAGCATCGTTACTTCTTGTATGGGCTTGTTTGTCGTTTTGAATCTTTGAGGACTTGTTCTGCTTAGTAAACTTATTGTTGGTTAACAAATTTAGTTATTGGTGATTAATAACAAAGTGTTATACAAAACTTAATATTATAATGCTTAAAATGATTGTAACCTTACAAATAATAGTTATCAATATTATCAATGGTAATAATAATGCTTAAAATGAATTTAACAAAAAAAAATGTTAATAATAATAATAAGAATTATTAAAAAAATAATATCTCTAATAATAATAATAATACTAATAATAACTTTTATAATAATAATAATAATAACAATAATAATAAAAACAATCTTCTTTAAAACTCAAAGTATGGGGGGTGTTTGGTAATTTTTCAAACTTGTAATCAAAAGTTTAAAACTCATGCGCCCAAACTTCGGGAGTCAATATGTAACCCCCAAACTGCAGGGACTGCTGGTGTAATTATCAAACAAACCCCCCCCCCCCCACACCCCCCCCCCCCCCCCCCCCCCCGATTTTCCGGCTGCCGGCTCCGGCGAGCTCCGGCAAGTCTCCAAACCCCATTTTAAAAACCGATTTGATCCAATTAAACCGCCCCTCGTCTTCGACTATGGGTTTCAAACCCAACCCAACTCCAATTTGAAATTCCCGCTCGTTCCTTTTTTTCAAAACCGAACCCGTGCCTAAACCTTACCAAAATCCGAATCGAATCTTGCCAATTTCACAAAATTGAATCAAATTAATCATTTCTAAACTTAATCATTTCTAAACTTAATATGCGTCCTAAACAATCAATCAATCAATTATATTACACAATTACAGCTCGAATCTCTCAAATTGGTAAACGGGAACGCGGTTTCAAAATCAAACGAGTTAAGCTCGAATCCAGGAAATCAAACCTATATATTGTGGCCTTTCGGTTCATTGTGGGGTTCCTAAACTCCCTGAACCTCCAATTTCACCAAAACCTCCTCGATCAAGAAGCCCCAATTCGCGAACACCCGAAGTTTGAGTCGATCTTGAAATCACACAAAGCTTAATCGAAACAGGTAATTAGAACCTGTTATTGACTCGATTTGGTCCAGGATCAAAAGCCCCATGATTATTGGGTGTTTAACATCGAATCGGAGGTCAATTTTGACCCTGTTGAACCTAGGGTTCATACAATTTGGGGGAAACCAGAGAGGCAGAGCTTAAATTCAATACAAACCAAAGTGAAACCAAGGCCTTGGCCCTGGTTCACTGGTTCCCGCACTTCAGCCCTCCAAGGGAGACCCGAGTTCGAACCCCGGGCAGCCCCTTTCCCCTTTTTCTTTTCATTTTTCTGATTTTTTTTCTACTTTTCTTCACTTCTTTTTAATTATTTAACTTTTTTTTTATTTCTGAAATTTCTAAAAATAATTTTATAAAATGCAGATTATTCTTTTTATTTTTGTTTAATTAATTTGTGACTAAATGAATTTTTATAAAATACCTTTGTATTTATAAATACATTATTGTATTTTAAAAAAACAAAAGAAATGTGTGAACATAATACTTGTATATTTATATATATATATATTCAAACAATTAAATTGTTTAGTTATTTATACCTATATATATATATATATATTTTACATAGCTCTTTATAATAGCTAAATCACTTATTATAATATACAATATTATAAATCGATTAAACGTACAATTAAATCAAGTTGTACTTATTCTTTCTCACACGCGCAAATAATTAATTATTTCAAAGTATAAAAATCCACTCGTTCCATTTATCCGAAATCATCAATAACATAATAATACGAATAATTATTAAATCCTATTAGACCTACAATTAATCATCAAACAAATTATAACGCGTTACTTTATTTCGTTTAGGTGTGTTGTGACATTTGTGTTGGATCTTATTCGTGGTTATTCTTATTTCATCTTCAAACCCTTATTAACAAGTGAGTTCTTATGCCCCGTTTACTTATATTTTACACCTTTTGGGGTGAAACATGTTGGTTATACAAACATACTCTTACACGCTTGATACTTATTATGCACGTGCAATTCTTTACATAGTCGTGGTTATTTGAATGTGTTAAGTTATATATGAGATGAGTCATATGTGTGCAATCATTAACTATGTCTAGCCTGGCGAAGTCTTAGATCTTTGGGCCTGACAAGCCTATTTGGTGCTAAACTCGATGTATTGCCGACTCCTAGGAGCCGTATGCTTGTGCACTAGGGAACCAAATACACTTAGCTAATCATGCTTATTCATATGTTGTTCAGTCAAGGTTTGGTTGTAACTATGCATGTTTTATATACTTACTTATTCTGTGACCATTGACTAGAATTGCCACTTTTCGAGATACTTATTGTACTTAAAACCATGGGAACTCACCAACTTGTTAGTTGACCTTATTTTTCAACATGTTTCAGGTAATGTGCAAGTTTAAAGATGATTGAAGGAAATGCTTAAATTTAGGACTCGGACTTAGACTTAATAAAGACATTTGAAATTTCCTTCTATTTTTTTTTTGTTGTTTGGGTTGTTTTGAGACATTTATGTATGTGGTGTTTGAAAACATTTAATTAATGGCATTTACATTTTAATCATAGCGTTATGTGGTTGTGAACAATCTTAACCCTCACACTTCGACGTTTCCGCCGTCAAGGTTGGGGTGTGACAAGCATAATATGGCTATTCTAAACATGAACAACCTATAAACATCCAAGAACCAACATCCAACATACACAATGCATACGGGTAATCACACATAAATTTTGTAAAATCATTTTAATACGTTTCCAACCCCAAAGATATTTTAATACATGTAAAAACCAGGGTCTAGAACTCACCTGGTGCAACTTGGGTGTTCTTCCTTTTAACCCGCTTGTAAAGAGTTCAAAACACCTAGAAACAACATCCAAACACATACACACGAGCACAAACACAACACATAAGCACATAATCACATAACCGGGCTAAAACCCGTCATAAACACATAAAAACCGCGAATTCTTACCTTGAATTCGATTTCTTCTTCTTCTTCTACAAAACCGAGAGTTCCTCTGCTCTCTCTCTCTAAAACCAAAGAAGATGATGATGTGAAATAAGGGTGGGCGGCCATGCCCACCTACACCAACTTTTCAAAGATTTTTGTTCTTTTTACATTTTTAGTCCCTCCACTTGGACCTTTTTGCCTTTCTTGCTTTTATTCTTCATATCTGACTTTTTTGAAAAAATAACCGGGTGTTACAAATGACTTTTTTAAGAGTAGAAGAAGTTGTATCTTTTACATGAGAAATTCTAATAAAACTTTCTCTAACAACCCCAAGTTTATCTACATATCTCAAAACTACCGCCATTTGTTTTTTTAAAGATACATCACTAGACTCATCTACTAACAATCCAAACACATTTATCCTTGATTTCTTCACAAATCTTTTTTGTTACCTCTTTCGCAAAGTAATCAATAATCTCCTTTTGTATTGATGGAGCCGTTAATTTATTATTCTTCTTTGCATTCCCTAATGTGTACTTACCAATCTCCGGATTATTCTCACTAACAACTTTAATACTGAAAGAAAACAACCCTTCGAACGAGATTTCTCCGATTCATCATGACCTCGAAATGGTAAAGTATTTTCTAGGCAAAATCTAGCGCTAATAACATATCCCAATAATCTATACCAGTTTGTAACTTTTTCTTGATCACTTATTGTATTTAACTTAACATCAATAGATTGTTTTTGTTTCAAGAGTTCATCACATTTTTGCATTGCCTTATTATGATGACTGTTAACTGATCCAACATGATCTTTTAAGGCACCCGGTTTACTCTAATTAGAAAAACCTTCACTTGAACTTGAAAAAGTTATCTCTTCTACCTTGATTGCCAACATTTTCTTTTAGCAAATAACAATATAAACAATAGGCTTTGTCCATTTTAGTACTATACTCTAACCACGGATATGCATCAAACCATTTAACATTAAAACGTCTTTGCCCACTAGAATACTCTTTGAATGGAAATTTATGATTTCGTGGTTGAAAAGACTTTTTAACAAGATAGTGTCTTCTTATGTCATCCATTTGATTAGGATGATAACTAGCAATAGGAGGCCTATCAAAAGGGTCAAACGAAAGATCATTCAAATCAAATCCATTTGGGATCAAAGGAATTGAACCTGAAGGAATTGAACCTGAACGAATTGAACTCGAAGGAATTGAAACCGAGGGAATTGAAACCGAGGGAATTGAACTCAAAGGAGTTTTTGATCCAATATTATCATCATTTTAGAACAATATCTTACTCTTGAAATTTTCTTTTAAAAAAATTTCCTATAAGAATTTGTTTTTTCATCTTTCAAATCCCTAATTCGTAGAAAATATCACATAATCAATCTTCTACTCTAGAAATAATACAATTCAATCTTAAATCAAACACAATTCAATAACAATAATTTCAATTTCAATGTTCTACTCTAGAAATCTTACAAATAAATCAAATAACAATACAAATCTCTAATTATCAATAAAACCTAAACATTAAATCAAATAACCTATAAAGCTTCAAAGTTTGAACAATCAAATAGCAGCAGGTTCGATTTGAGCTTCAAAGTGAAAGATTACCCTCGATTTGAACAATCAAACAAGCTGCAATCAAAAGCAACAAACAAGCTGCAATCGGTCGCCTGTCGTTGTGGCACAGAACGACAGAAGGGCAACCGGTCGGTGTGGAACTGACTGTAGAAGGGCAACCACAACACTGCAACAGGCTTGATTGAGGGTGGAGCCGTGGAGAGGGGGGATGGCTGTTGTTTGTCGATTTGGGGGTGAGAGGGGGCGATACTGAGAATTGTCGATTTGGGGGTGGGGGTGGGCCGATTATTGTGATTTTTATATTAAATGAGTTTTTGAGTTATAGAGTAAATTGGGCTTTTTATAACTAGTTTGGTTTTATAATAAATTGAGCTTTTTAAAATTAATTGGGTTTTAAATTGAATTGTGCTTTTAATGTTAATTGGGTAATTGGATTTTATAATGTTTTTATAAAATTTAATATTTTTATATAATATTAGACTAATTTTATCAAATTTAAAAATATCTATAAAGTTTTGAGTTTAAAAATATTTTAGGGTAACTTAAAAAATTCTTAGGGGTAACTTAAAAAATTCTCAGGAGTAACGTAATATTTTCTTAGGGGTAACGTAAAACTGTGATTTTTTTTACATAAAAACATAAATATTTTTACACTACGCGTTAAAAGTTGAGGGGTAACGGAGGCTAGCCCTCGAATGTATGTAATTCCGCCCCTGCCAACACTAGTTTCAAAACCATATTCAATCATCAAACTATTTTCGTAAGCAGTTTAACAAAAAAAAGCCTTGCCATAACTAACGGTAATATAGTAGTTTTTCTCTTAGAGGTTAAAAATTGTCTTTTATGTTGTTTTGTTTTTTAGCATTTTACCCCATAGGTTAGTACTAATATACATATAATAGGTGTTTTGGTTTTATCACCACACTCAAAAACGTTCTATAAAACCTCAAAAAAATTATTATTCTTCAAACATTAAAAAAATCTCTTTATGAGATAGGTTAGTACTCAATTTTTTGTTGGTTGGGATGTATCTTCAAGAGGTCTTCTCGCTTGATGCCAGGAAGATATGGTGGCTTGAGTTATTTCTATGAAAAAAACCAAGAAATTTGTTGCAACTTTGATCTTTACAAGATGACGAGCGGTTCGAACATTGCTTGCCGCAAGTTTTGTGGTAAATTTTCTACAACAGATGCAAACACAATTTTAAATAACCATATTAACTTGAAACATTACAAGTCGTTAAAAAGTAAACCTTCTCGAGGTCAAGATACAATAAAAAAAATAAACGTAATTTATGGGCTTATAACGCGGCTCAGAGCATATCCACATTTTGTAAAGAATTTACTTTGGAAAATCTGATTTGTAAACCTCTACTTTTTGCTTTTTACATCAATAAAGGTACTTTACTTTTTGATTTAAATAACAATATGCTTTTGTAAGTTTGCAATCATTATAACCGGACACCAAAAGGATAAAACAAGTACAACCATAACATGTCACGTGATTTTCCCATGCCAACCTCATCTAAACAACATGTTGACGTTGATTTTTTAATTTACATCTGATCAATGGTTTTAATAAAATTAATATAGAATTGAATAATATATTGAACGAGAAATGGGCTCCTCGTAGAAATAAACTGGGCCACATGGGATAGCAAACTTGAAGCCCATTACTATGAATTGACTTGCAATAAAGACAAGCCTGAAAAGGCTCTACCAACGAGGCCCAAAATGTGCAAAAATTGAAGATAACTAAATTGGGCTTTCAGCAAGAAATGATCCAACTTGAGGAGATAAATTAAAAAGGAGGATGATGAATACTTAAGTAGCGTTCGGTATGCAGCAATGAAAGGATGAATGGAATGAACCATTAAAAGTAAATGAATAAAAACATGTTTGATTGGTGAAGGGAATAAAATAAACCATTAGATAGTTGATTTCATTTCTTCAAACTCATTTCATCCACCACCCCTTCTTTTTTTTCATTCCATCCAATTTTCCATTATTAGTCACCACACAACTCACTCACTCACCATAACAACCATCACTGCCGCCGGTCACCACCGCCTTGGGAACATCATCACCGAAGCCCGCCGCCATTGGAAACCATTGAAGGTCATCGCCGCCACCAGGAACCACCACCGGTCACTTCCGTCGCTAGAAATCATGACCACCAGAAACTATAACCGACCACCACCGCCAGTAATGATTATTTATTCCGAAATGGTAACCAAACAAGACAATGAAATGTAATGATTCTCTCATCCATTCCATTCATTTATTCATTCCATTACTTTGTTCATTCAAGACAATGGTTTTTTTATTTATTCTGGTTCGATCGGTTTGATGGTAATAATGTAATCTTATTGGTTGAAACAATAATGTAGAAGTGATAAATTTTAGATTAAACCGGCTAAATATGTTGTTGTCCCGAATAAATAACCAAAAACTAGTTTGACGGTTCGGATTGATTTATTTTTCTTAATGTTTTTCACAAATACGTAGGTATGTATAACGACGGAGAAGGAGAAGTTTGATTTAAATACAAATTTTTTAAACGGCAATTAAAAAACAGTTATAAGTTGAAACCTAAAAATATTGATCTTCAATTGGGTAGCGTAATATTACTTGCTTAAGTCCGTTTAGTAGAAGTCTCAATTTCAAATTCCGCTTATATTAGTTTTTTGTTCTCTTTGATTTTATTCAATAGCAGAGCTTTGATGGGTCGTAAATATTTGCTCAAATCATCATTGTAGTGTGATAAAATATCCTTTGAAAAAGGTTGTAAAGCTTGAAGGATGCTTAATTAAGGATTGAATCTAGAGCCTTTTCAAGTTTAAGGTATGAACTTCAACAGATCGACATATTATTCACCAAGTCTTAATTGCTGACATGTGTGACTAATATGTTCTTGTGTGAGAAATTTTTTTTCAAACAACAAATATACAATCCTGTTTAAAATAATAAATGTTATTTTATTTGGGTTCAAACTATTGTTTCTCAATTGGAACCACATCCCAACCCAACATAACAAAACCCACTATTAGAAAAACTCTATTTGAGAAGTTTACTAATTATACTATACATTAAAAATTGGCAAAGTTCTTTCTTCCAGCATGAATTTATTTTATTTTATTTTATTTCCCACAAGTTTAATTATATGTATAATTTATACCCTATACTTATGATTTGTTTCATTCTAATTATTATTCCTTTTAATTGACAACATTGTATAAAAGAAAACACCCTTAGCATGATTTGTTTTATTCCCTATACTCATTTTTGGTTTGCGGTTTGGTTGGTTGATTTTCTTTTGAAAGATTTTTTTGAAAACATAATATTTGCTTTACTTTTTTGTTATTGGAATTTCAAACTGTACCTTTAGTTTTTCTCATCTTCTCTGATTTCTTTTCGAGTATCGTACCCTAACTTTTTTGGCAAAATAATGCTTCTATTTGTAATTTCCACCAACCAGAATCAATAGCATTGAACTTTCTTATCACAATCTTCCTGTCTTATAGCAAATAGAGATAAATTAATAAACTTGATACATCGAACGGTTGATAACCAATCAATACGTATATATATACACACACACGTATATATGTATATATACGTGTATAGACGTGTATATACGTGTATAGACGTGTATATACGTGTATAGACGTGTATAGACGTGTATAGACGTGTATACACGTGTATATACGTCTATACACGTGTATATACGTGTATACGTATACGTATATACATGTCTATACACGTATATACATGTATATATACGTGTATAGACGTGTATACACGTGTATAAACGTGCTAACACGTGTATACACTCATGTATACACGTGTATATACACGCGTATATACACGTGTATAGATGTGTATATACACGTGTATATATGCGTATTATAATAGTAAGTTACTTCTACAATACATCTATTTATATATTTTTTTAAACGCATCTTCGAATACTGTATAGCTTTGCTACTAAAGTAAATCTATTGGCAAAAAGGCTTGCACGTCCGACGAATACTAGAACAATGTTGATAACACGGTTAGCTTATCATTTTTAGAAAAAACCCACTGCTCGAAGGTTCATCATAATAAAATCTATGGCCCACCTAGAACGTATTATAACAAATGAGATTTAAAAATATGACTTTCACACTAAAAATCCATAGGGTTGGCTCATCTCAAACAAATTGATCCACGTAATATAATATAATAAATAAAATACTAAAACCATAATATTACATTATCCAAATAACTTAGACCGTATCCAACACATTTTTTGTTGAGAACCATTCTGTCAGAGATGAACTAGAAGGTTCAGTAGATATGGCAATTTCAGAGGAATCTAAACATTAAAGTGGTTCATAAATTTTGCAATAAATAAAGAGAAAATATTGCTTCAAATTCGAGAAGATCACGAGAAACTTGCAATGGCCCAAAGATTGATACAAGGATCGACCATATTTAATATTGTGACAACTATGTTGACTTTATAAAAGAAGTAATAATATGCAATAATTTAATTACTTTCTCATACATTCATTATTGCATTTCATACTATTAAAAAACAGAATGAATAGTAATGTGTTAAATCAAATAAGCGGAATGAATAGTAGTGTGTTAAACCCTAGCCATCCAGTATCTTATTTACGGTTAACGAAAGAAGAATTTGCTTTGCATGTCACGTACTCTTTGTCTGCCACGTCTTTTATCTTATCACACTCGTAGGGAACACTGAAGAACAAAAGAAAGATAGAAGATATCGGGACTAGTAATCTCTATCTTTTGTACCAGAAAAAGAGAGATGAAGACAAAACATGGTAACAAAAAGAAAGGTGTTACCAGGCTATGTGTTGTGTTTTGATACACAAGTATGTTATCTAAAATGACTTTCAAGTCCATGCGTTGTTACACTGTGAATAATACTTGATTAAAAACCATAGTAACAAATTGTATGAAGGTGTTTGGTTATGTGACTAAAGTGATGTTGCGGTTTTAAAACTACAAGTATGTTACAATCATTGATTCACTCATTTTAGTTTCAAATTATCAGTTAATGATAATCAAATCCTAATATTCACTTGTAAAACAACATATCCAAACACCCCTATCTACTTATCTTAGTAAGGTTTAGATAATTAAATATTTATATTTGACATAGGTTGATCTGTATAATTTATCTACAAGTTTAACAAAAAATAAACACTATAAAATCAGAGGTTATCATCATTCAATTGTTATTTTTTGCAAGGATGTAGGGTTCTCCTAATGATTATTGAGAAGCCTTGGTCAGTTTAAGGAATCAAGAAGGTTCTTCTTATAACTTTTTTTAAATATCCATATTTTTTAACAGCTTTGAAAATAAGTCTATAACTAGTCTTTTTAACCCGCCACGTATTGTGACGTGGTCGTACACGACTTGTATATCCTACAATCAACCCGACTCATTTTTGAACTAAATTTAGTTCGAAACGTAGAGTTACTCGAATTTGGACGTTGAATGAAAGCGTACTTTATTTGACCCATTTTCTTGAAACAACTTATATTGAAATGTAAATCAACTCAAACATACATAAATAACAAGTATGCAACATGTTAAAATTTAGATTACAATCGCCCCAATTTGTTTCCGAATTAAATTTAGGATAAATTTATACCGTGGAATAAAAACATATTACATATGTTTAGAACCGATGACCTTTGGTTTGTGAGGCAAAAGAACAAAACCAACTCCACTACTTTATTTACAATATAATATATAAAAGAAATTTTATATAACATTTTCTAGTTTCGTAGTTGGAGCAAGTGATTGACCACCGACCTTGCAAATTAAGGTATAGTAATGTCTTTGCCATCAACCAATACTTATGTGAATCAGTGAGGACATGCGGATCAAATGTATTAATATGAATGAAAAATTAACTATTTGAAATCTTGTATTGTTCTTATGAATCACAATAAGCCTAGCAGATAGACCAATGAGGTTTTTTCTTTCCTTTTTATAAAATTATTACACATGTTGTAACATATTACTAATTTTTTTACAACTTACTAATGTGAAGCTCATTGAAACGAGGTTTTTTTCTTTCCTTTTTATAAAATTATTACACATGTTGTAACATATTACTAAACTTTTTACAACTTTGCTAATGTGAAGCTCATTGAAACAAGGTTTTTTTCTTTCCTTTTTATAAAATTATTACACATGTTGTAACATATTACTAATTTTTTACAACTTTGCTAATGTGAAGCTCATTGAAACGAGTAAATTAATCCAAGATCATCCTATCAACGCATGTTAGATGACTTTTATTTTCATTAGGTAAAACGGTAATGGCTGATCTCAGAAGCTTGAGTAAAAAAAATTTTGTTGCTTATATCTTTATGGAATCATACAAGGATTGCTATTTTTATTTTAAAAACAAGTTTAAAGACATGTAATTGAAAACACAAACTTTGAGCTCTAAGGGTATATTGCTATTAAATTTTTATGTTTCTAATTTTGCCTATAACGTGCAAAAATGTTGTTGGGAAGCGCAAGTGCGTATCTGCTAGTTTAAAGTTAAAATTTTGAGATAAACAAAATCTATAATCTATAAACTGTAATTTATAGTAAAAAGTATCTTTTTCCAATGATCTTGTACTAGTTTGTTCATCTAGATGTCATATAAACATTAACACATGTCCTTAACTCATTCACTCTTGAAATGTTGACATACTTCTCATGCTTTTAATATTCTCATAAGAAATTTCAATAATATTTATCATTACTAATATATACTTGACATTTACTTTTAAATAGTTTTCATATGTCCATAATTTTTTTAAATTGTATCGTTTTTAAAATAACTTTTCAAATTGGTATAGTTTGTAAATTATATTTATATATCTTTTTATAGAGATTAATGAAGAGGCTGATGCAACCTAAACATCTTTAGTCTTTTCTGCATGCTGCACAAGTGCATTAAAGAAGAAGCTTAGGAAGTTTCACACATGAAACTAGAAAATACTCTAAGTGTGAAATCTTCCGAAGCTAAGACCAATATCTTCCGAAGCTAAGACCAATATCTTCCGAAGCCAAGACCAATATCTTCCGAAGCCAAGACTAATATCTTCCGAAGCCAAACATGAAGTCTTCCGAAGCCTTAGAGACAAAGTCTTCCGAAGCTTCAAGTTCATGAAGACAGATTTCTTCCAAAGACTTTTAGTAACATGCTTTATCTGATGTCTTGTTCCATAAAGTTGGACACCTTTCCGCTGTGCCTCTGCAAGTCACCAACTTACATGGTTTGGTGAAAAGGTCCATGCTTTTGGTAACTGTACATTGAGGTCTTGAGTCTGTAACTTTCTACGTTATGTACTTTATCCTTTTTGTAATAGATAAGGATGGGAGCTATGGCATGTCATAGTCACAAGTCAAAAGGCAATCTGCCTTTTGACTCTACAATTGATTTTGTTTGTGTCTAGTCAATTGTATCCAGCTGGCTTTCAAAGTATAGCCGGCTGTAGGATGTAGTATAAGTATCTCATGTTCTTGTATCTTTAGAATATGCTTTGTAACACTTGTAATAGAACATAGAGAAGGCAATATACTGCATTCTTGAAAATCAAACACTTGTGTTCTTTGTGTTCTTTGTCTTCTGCATTACTTGTGTTCTTAGTATCTCAACACTTGGTTAATCCAGTTTACTGTTTGATTAAAGTTTAGTTAATCTTCTCTTTATGTTGTTGTGTTGTAACTACCCTTCAACGATCCTGCATTTGGTATCAGAGCTTCTCAGGCTCTTGTTATAATATCTCACCATCTTAAGATCCCTCACACACACAAATACTAAAACTTTTCAAATGGAAACCATTTCAAAAACTGATATTGAAACTGGAACCATGAACAAGTCCCCACTGATCACTCTTGATGAGTTTGAGACCTGGTGTTTAAGAATAGAAGGTTTCATTAGGTCTCTTGATTCAAGAATGTGGGAGTCTATTGAGAATGGACCTTTCATACCCAACACCCCTTCTACTACTGGTGCTGGTATGATTCCCAAAGATATGGCTAACTACTCTGATGAAGATAGGAAGAGAGTAGAGATAGACAGAAAAGTCATGACAGCTCTTCAAACTGCCCTTCCAAACTCTGTATACAGAGGTTTCAAGAAGTGCAAAACAGCCAAGCAGCTGTGGGATGCACTGAAACTGGTGTATGAGGGTTCTTCTGAAGCCAAGGAGAACAAGAAGGATCTCCTGAAGCAGCAGTTTGAAAACTTCACCTTCAAAACAGGTGAAGCCATGACTCAGCAGTACTTCAGGTATGTTGAGATTGTGGATACCCTAGTGGATGGAGGAGTTTCTCTTGAAAATAGAGACATTGTAAGGAAGTTCATGTCCTCACTTCCTAGGCAATGGACACACTACTGTGTGGTGATCAAGAGAACTGAAAATCTCAAAAATCTAACTCTGACAGAGTTATATGGGATTCTCAGTGGCTACCAGATGGAGATGAACATGCAAGGTTCATCTGGCAACTCCAACAATCAGATGGGTTCTGCCCTGCATGTGATTGAAAGGGATAGCATAGAACCCAAACATCATCTCTTATGCTACCCTGACAACTCACCAAAGGGTCCTTTCATCACCTTCCTAGAGACACCAAAGGAGAACTACACTCAAGGAAGCCCATTCCAAGAGACACGCTCTTCTCAAGCTTTTGTGTCTTCTGATGAAAGCTGTGGCAACTCTCTTTTCACTCTTGAAGATCTGGATTGTATCTATCTAGATGATCTCGAATACATGGAAATAGTCCAGTAGATGGCTCTTCTCACTCACACAGCCAAGAAGTTCTACAAGAGGACTGGAAGGAAGTTTCCAAGCAATGCAACCAGTGGAAAGTTTGGACTGGACAAAGGCAAAGTCAAGTGTTACAACTGTAACTTGATGGGCTACTTTGCCAGAGAGTGTAAGGCACCTAGAACAAATGGTGGCCAAACACAATCCAGACCAAACTACACTGACAAAGCTCTCCATAATGAGAAGTCAAAGCAGCAAGCTGCTGTTGCTGTTGAAGAAGGAGGCTTTGACTGGAGCTTTCAGGTGGAAGATGCTTCTCTAAACCAAGCACTAATGGCTGATCATGATGAAGCCAAGGTATTAGAACATCTCTGCACTCCTGAATGCATTGCAAAAGTTAACAGGTACAGGTCCTACAACTTGGAACTGAGATCTGACCTTGAGTCCTTAAACAATTTAAAATCTGATTTTAGAAAGTCTGAAAATGATTATAAGCTGAAAATAGAGGACTTAAAGAAAACCATTTCAGTTCTAAAACATGAACACACAGATTTTAGGACTCAGATCAAAGATCTCATAACCAAGTTAACTGAGTGCCAGGCTGAGCTTGTGATCAGCAAAGCCAGGGCAGAAAAGAGTGTTCTTGAAGAGGAGACCTTCAAGAACATGATATCCTCATCCCTGCACAACAAAGTTTGCTATCAAAACAGGCAGGGACTGGGATCCAATGATATAGCTCCTCCACACACAATCTTATCAGTAAGATCTCCTAGGTGTGGAACTTGTGAAGATGAGCTTCCTCTCATAGATCCTATGAGTGAAGAGGATGAAGAAGAGATCATGAAGAATCCCTATACAGAGAGTGAAGAGGAGGATTCCAAGAAGGGCCACTATCCTTCTGAGGAGAAAGTGAAGACTGTGATGACCAAGTCCATGAGAAAGAACTTGATCATAAAGAGCAAAAGAAAGGCAAGGAAGGCTCAAGAGATCAAGGCTACTTTTGACTCTAAGCAGAAACAATTTTTTATTTCTGCAGGGTTTAAAGTGGTAGGGACTGAAGACATCAATCAAAACTCTTCTGCTAAGAGTTCTGGTTCTTGTTCAACTCATCTCAGCAGCAAGAAGAAGACTAATCTCTGTGTACCACTGCTGCACAGCCTGGACCATCAAACTCCAAGCACAGTCCTCAGCCCAAGAGGATTGTCTCATCATTGCAAAGATGGAGGTGGAGAAGGTATGTGACCAAAGACAGTCCTATTCCAAAAAAGGCTCTTATGAAGAAGAAAATGAATTGTGTCATGTGTGAAAGTACCACTCACATTGCCAAGGATTGTCCCTTCAATCCTAAAGGTACTGTCCATATGACCAAAACAAAGTCTTCAAAGAGTTCTAAGAAGATTCAAGCTTCGGAAGGAAAACCTATTTCCTTCGGAAGCTCCAAATCTAACAAGAAGGGAAGTGGAAAATTCTCTTCGGAAGAATATTTGGTCTCGGAAGAAAGGAATTCTTCCGAAGCACTGAAGTCTGCTACAGTGTCTGCAGAATCTTCCGAAGGTTCAGTCATCAAAACTTCTGAAGTTCCAAAAGTTTCTAAAGTTTTGAAGGTCAAGTCCAAGACTCCAAAGGTGGTGTGGATGTCTAAGAAAGACCAAGTGACTGAGATTTCTCCATCAACAACAGTTCAAGATCCTCTTAGTACAACCATAGGATTATTACTGTTGAATTACCTTCTGCAAATGAGCCCAAGACAAGCAAGGCTTGGGTTTCCAAATGTAACTAATTATTCTCTTTATGTAGGGACAACTGAAGACATACAGAAATGTTTGGATCATAGACAGTGGCTGCTCTAGGCACATGACAGGCAATAGGTCACTACTCTAGAACTTTGAAAGGATTGATGGAGGACCAGTTGCTTTTGGAGGAGATGAAGGCGGTTACATTTCTGGAAGGGGCAAGGTCACAAATGGTAAGCTCAGCATAGAAAAGGTAAACTTTGTTAAGGAGCTTGGATACAATCTTCTTAGTGTATCTCAATTTTGTGATCAGAGTCATAACATGCTCTTTACTGAGCATAAGTGCATTGTTCTTAAGCCTGGTGTGGTCATTTCTCATGAGCATATCCTGCTTAGAGCCCCCAGGAAAGAAAACATGTACAAGATGGATTTGCAAGAAACCTCTCCAGAGGGAGAAGTTTCATGCTTTCTGTCTAAAGCCAATAGTGATGAGTCTTTCCTATGGCATAAAAGAATGTGCCATGTAAACTTTAAGAACATGAATAAATTAATTAAGCATGATTTGGTAACTGGAATGCCAAAGAAAGAGTTTACAAGTGATGACCACTGTGTTGCATGCCTAAAAGGGAAGCAACATAAGGTATCTCACAAGCCTAAGGAAAAGAACTCCATCACTACACCCTTACACTTATTACATATAGATCTCTTTGGCCCCACCAGTGTAATGAGTTTAGGAAGGACCTCATACTGTCTAGTGATCACAGATGACTTTACAAAATTCACTTGGGTTTTCTTCCTTAGAACTAACGATGAGACTCCTAAGATTCTGAAGAACTTCATCTTAAAGATTGAGAATCAGTTTGATCACAAGGTCAAGATCATAAGATATGATCAAGGAACCGAATTTAAGAACCATATTCTTGATACATTCTGTGATGAAAAGGGTACTACAAGACAATTCAGTGCTCCCAGGACTCCTCAGCAAAATGGTGTTGCTGAGAGGAGAAACAGACACTGATTGAAGCTGCAAGAACCATGCTGTCTCACTCTAAACTGCCCATCACCTTCTGGGCAGAGGCAGTCAACACTGCCTGCTATGTGCAGAACAGAGTTTTAGTAGTTAAGACTCATGGTAAGACTCCTTATGAACTTTGGCATAAGAGGAAACCTTTCATTGGTTTTCTCAGGTCATTCGGATGTCCTTGCACCATCTTGAATACCAAAGATCAAATTGCCAAGTTTGCTGAGAAATAAGATGATGGACACTTTATTGGATACTCTTCCCAAGGTAAGGCTTATAGAGTATACAATCTCAGAACTAGAATTGTTGAGGAGTCAGCCAATGTGACCTTCAATGAACACACACCCTGTGTTGCTGGTTCTGGTCCAGATTGGTTGTTTGATCTTGATTTGGTTACCAACTATTTTAACAAATCTTGTGAGAATGTTTCAGGATCTGCAACAAATTTAAATACAGATGATTTTCATCCAAGATTTGAGCTAGGAAGATCCTCAAGACATATATCTTCAGCTCCAGTTGGAACCACTTCTGCAAATGAGGTTTCTGTCAGCCCAACAATGACAAATTCAGCTGATACATCTGGTCTGCCTTCAAATTCTAGCTCAGAGGCTCTACAACCAGATAAGAACACCTCAACTGTGAAAGACAATAATGCTGGTGGTGACAGTGACCAAGAATTTCTTGATGCCACTAATCACACCATAGATGAGAACATCAATGGTGTCACACACTGCTTGTATCAAGTTTCACTTGAAAAGTGTGCTGATGTGGTGGGAGAAACATCCATGCCAGATCTAAATTTCTCTAATTTAGATCTTTCTCAACAACTTGCTGTGATCCCTCAGCTTAGGATCCACAAGTCTCACCCTACCACAAACATCAGGGGTAAAGACAAGAGGACAAACCCATGAAGCAAATGTTTGTCTTCACTTTTGTTTTCTATCCTAGATAGAGCCAAAGAAAGTTGATGAAGCTCTAAAGGATGAAGTTGGGTTGAAGCTATGCAACAAGAGCTGCTTCAATTCAAAAGGCAGAAAGTTTGGAACCTTTGTCCTTTTCCTTCTGGGAAGACTACATTGGAACCAAATGGGTGTTTAGGAACAAGAAAGATGATAGAGGCATCATCATCAAGAACAAAGCTAGACTGGTTGTTCAAGGATACACAAAAGAAGAAGGGATTACTACACTGATGTCTTTGCTCCAGTAGCAAGATTAGAAGCTGTTAGGATATTCCTGGCATTTGCTGCATCCAAGAACTTCAAGGTCTTTCAACTTGATGTGAAGTGTGCCTTTTTATATGGAGTGATAGATGAAGAGGTTTATGTCAAAAACCACCTGGTTTTGTAGATCTGATCATCCTGATTATGTCTGCAAGCTTGACAAAGCTCTCTATGGGCTGCATCAGGCCCAGGAAATGGTATGAGACACTATCTGAGTATCTTTGTAAACATGGATACAGGAGAGGTACTATAGATGGAACTCTCTTCATCAAAGAACAAGGAAAAGACATACTGCTAGTTCAAGTATATGTGGATGACATCATCTTTGGTTCAACTAATCCAAAGCTCTGCAAAGACTTTGAGAAGCTGATGAAAGATAGATTTGAAATGAGTGCCATGGGGGAACTCAATTTCTTTCTGGGAATTCAAGTGAAGCAAGTTGAAGATGGCATCTTCATAAGTCAGTCAAAGTATGTTTAGGACATACTTAAGAGATTCAACATGCTGACTACAAGATTGCTAAGACACCCATAGCCAAAAACCACTCTCTTGGTCCTGATCTTAAGGGGAGTGTGTAGATGAGCACTTATATAGGGCTATGATTGGGTCTCTTATGTATCTTACTGCTAGCAGGCCTGATATCATGTTTGCTACATGTATTTGTGCAAGATATCAAGCCAACCCTAAGATGTCTCACCTCATCACTATCAAGAGGATTCTAAGATATCTTAAAGGTGCATCAACATTTGGACTATGGTATCCTAAGAATTCTGACTTCAATCTGTATGCCTATACGGATAGTGATTATGGTGGTTGCAACATGACTGCAAAGTCCATATCTGGGGGATGTCAATTTCTTGGTGGAAGGGTTGTCTCATGGCAATGAAAGAAACAATCCTGTGTCTCTGCATCAACTGCTGAAGCTGAATACATTGCTGCTGCAAGCTGCTATGCTCAAGTACTTTGGATTCAAAATCAGATGCTGGACTATGGGTAAACTTCAAGGAGACCCATTACATAGACAACAACAGTGCTATCTCAATCACAGAGAACCCTGTGTAGCACTCAAGGACAAAGCACATCAATATCAGGTACATTTAATAAGAGATAACTATGGAAAGGGATTAATTAAACTAGTCAAAGTTCACACAGATGAACAATATGCTGATCTGTTTACAAAAGCCTTTGATGAACAGAGATTTAAATATATAATATAAGCTATTGGGATGATAAACTTTGAGTAAGCTTTTCTTAAAACTAATTCTTATTATTTCTTTCAAATTTTTGTGTGTCCTAAGTTGTCTAGTTCATCACTTTCATAAGCTCATGTTTTCTTTGGATGAAAATTTCTTTTTGAAGACTTTCCTTAGACTTTTGAAAATTTCTGATACTTTGGAAGTTATGCTTTTAACTTCGGAAGTAAATCATGCCTTCAAAATAAATAACTGTCTAAGAAATTTACCTTCGGAAGAGTTTTCAAATTTATCTTCCGAAGCTTAAATACTTGTCTCAGACACTTACTCATTTTCAAGGACCATTTACTTCCGAAGCAAAATTAACTCTCGGAAGCTTTGTTGTTTATACACAAAGCACTCAAGTTTTAATTTTTCTTCTGAATCAAAATTCTCAAACCTCTCAAGAAATTCTTCTGAAGTCACTTTAGCTTTGGAAGCTTTTTAATTAAAACTTCCGAAGATAATTAACCTTCGGAAGCTTTTTGACTTTCAAGAAAAATACTTTTTGAGCAAAAGTAAACTACTTTTTCAGAGGTGGGACCGACATCCGGATTTCAAAGTTTATCCTCTTTCATTAAACTTTATTTGAAATCCTTCTCACATATAAACCCAACGGTTTCCCCCTTCTTTCTATCATCTGTTCTTCCTCCAAACCTAAAACCCCAAATTTCTCTCTGAAATTTCTTTCTTCGTCCTTAAGCTACTTCAAAATGGCCAACCTTGCTCACAGAAATGATCCCAACTTTACCATGCAGCTACACAGACAACATAATCAGGTTGCTCTGTTAAGCTCTGAGAAAGATCCTCATTTCTCAGAGGTTTGCCGTTTCCTAACTCTGTCAAACTACTTCACCTCCCTAACCATTGATCCTCCACTCTATGAGGATCAGTTGCTTGAATTCTGGAAGACCTGCCAAGAGGTCATTATGGATAGGGAGAAGGCACTGTCTACCACAATACAGGGGAGAACAATCTTCATCACTCCGGCCATCATCAACCGACATCTTCAGCTGGATGATGAAGAAGGTGAGGTGTTTTTCCTAAAGGAAGCTGTCAATCATTCTTTTGAGTAGATGGGATATGAGGGAGATTTCTCTGCAAAGACCTTTAGGAAAGGGAAGGTCTCATCCTAATGGAGATTCTTTCTCCATGTGGTCATCCACAGCTTATCAAACAAGCATGGTGGATGGGACCAGATTCCTGAGGATCTCTCCTTCATAGTCCATGGAATGGTTCAGGGGGTCAAATTCAGGTATTCACAGTTTGTCTATACAAATTTACTTGCTAATTTAGACTCATTAGAGTATTACATGTTTCCTAGATATGTCCAGTACATTCTTAATTGTGAATTAGGCTCACAGTTAAGGGAAACATGTAACATTCTTAAATTGGGACAGATGAAACCCGACATCTTTAATATACTGAGAAAGTCCACTTTTGGATTCTCTGGGGTAGAAACAGCCCTAGTCCCAAAAATATTAGAGTTCATTGCTCAAGGTGACAACCTAGCAGCACAAGCTAGTGTTGAACCCACACCTGCTACTTACCAACCACCCACACAGCCTCAAATCTCTATCAAGTACCAAAGAAAATCCAAACGAACCCCTGCTCAGACTATTCAATCTGTGGAGGCCCCTATATACTCAACCATACAGGAAGAAGTGGACACAGGAGCTCTCACTTCTCTTGAGGAGCAAACCACTCCCATCTCTTCAAGAATCAGTGTCGAGGTTCCCCATGCTTAGCCTGAGGAGCTCATTAGCCCTTCTGCCTTAAGCCATCACTTTGAGTCTCAACACTCAAGTGATCAACCTTCAGGGGACAATTACCATCCCCAGCCATAGATCTCAACCAACCAATTCCCAACCTTGATTTCTATACTGATGAAGATATAGGTTTCAGTGAGTATAATGAATCTCTCTTCTTTCCCTCTACTCAAAGAGAGATGAGTACTCCCGAGTCTCCTACATCTATCCCACATCAGTCACCTACAACTAAGGTGGACACTCCTGAACCTGTTCAGGATGTCCATATGGAAGAGGCTCTCATTTCTGAAAGTGATTACATCATTAAGACCTCAACCATGGCAACTCAGCCCACTGACATCTCAACTGAGACTGCCAGTGAACAGAGGAAAACCAGCAGCCAAGAACCTTAAGCTGGTGGTGAGAGAGAGGACTCTGGTCCAATCATCTCATCCCCTAATGAATCTTCTGATGAAGATGAGGGGAATCTGAGACTACTGGTGCAAAAACTGTCTAAAACATGCACTTACCTAGTCTCAAAGGTCAGTCACCTTGAATCTCAGGTGACTACCTTACACAACAGGATCAACGATCAGCAACTTGAGATTTCATATCTTAAGGAAAAACTAGCTGGGAGACCCTTAAGGAGAGCTCAACCAGGAACACAAGAACCTGTGGATGTGATTGACCTATCTTCCAGCTCACCTATGCAAGTGGGTGATGCTACCAAAAAGGGGGAGAAAGTCATTACAGCCATAGAACCTAGGAGTTCTTCAAAGAGAATGGACATTGAGGACTCACCATCCTCACTTGCAACTGTGCATTCTCAGCAACCTCCTCTAGTTCACATTGATGTGGACTACACAGACTCCTTCATACAGAGTCTGTTTGAGGATGGGATACCAAGGGCTATGTCACCTTCACCATATTTCAATCACATCATTGGGTGGAGGTATGACAACAACAGGAAGGCCCTCATCATCATAAGAGTTCAAGGACAGCAAGAAGTCTTTAATTTTCAGACTTTGGACTACTATGAAGGTCTGGATCTAGTCAACATGCCACTTGTCAACCCAAGCCAATCAAGACAAGTTGACAAACTGGCTAAAAGAATCCAACACAGGGTCACTACAGAGTTTAGCTTAAGAAGGAGACTTAGGTAATCAGGCAATGTCATCGGTCAATTGGATGTTGAGGCAGACCCTAAGATTAGCTTCATAGGGGAAACCTTGACAGAAGGCCCAGTGACAAAACCTGAGAGCCCTGTCTCATCATCTCCAACTGCTACAGAGATCCATATTCCTTCTAAGACACCTGTTGGTGAAGGTGTTTCTTAACCTCTCTCTGGCCTGAGCTCGGATGCTGCAACGAGCAATGAAGGCCAAAGCTCTCTCCACCCTGAGTCACAAAGGTTTGTGAGTGACAAAGGGAAAAGAAAGATGACATCTGAGGAGATTGAGGAGGAGGAGAGAGAGAGGAAAAAGAGGCTAAGGGGAGAAAGTTCCTCTGCTGAGTCTCCAAGACTCATGGAGTCTGCAATCAGGGCTGCCCCCAGACCAAATACTCATAATGATGAGTTAAGGGCAGTCAAGATTAACTATTTGCAGACTAGGAACTATGACATAGATAGTGTCATTTCTCTCCCCTTGGATGAATTGAATGAACTGGTTGACCTGGAAAGGTCAAGAGAGAAGAAGGAGGCAGAAGATGCAGAACTCCTTGTACAAGTCAAAGAAGAGAGAAGAAGAAAAAGACTGTACAAAGGTATGCCTACCCTCTCACCAGTTCAAGAAAGTCGTGAATAAGAGGATGTGGCTCAACAAGAACCTCAGGTAGATAAGGAAGAAGATAGAATCAAGATGATTAACTACCTGAGTGCCACAGGCCTCTATCAGGCAGATGCACTCCTTCCCTTACCTTATGACTATATTAAGTTTGAGTACTTAAAACAACTTGAGCTTGAGCTAGTCAAGGAAAGAAAAACAACAAAGAAAAAGCTAAGGGAAGAAGCTGCAAAATCAAGAGCCATCATCCAAAATAGCATGAAGAAGTCTGCTGATAGGCAGAGGATGATGAGCTTCTTGAAGCTGTATGGATTCTTCGGAAGGAGACTTGGACCCATGTCTTTATCCATTATGGATGAGCATATCAGTGTAATCAAGCAGAAGATTAAGAATGGTGTGCTCACTGACTTACACTCCACTCCAAGTCAGGCCCCACCTAAAGTGGAGGTTAAGGTTGAACAACCAGACACAACACAATCGAGACCTCCTGCTAATGCTCAACAAGCTTCATCTTCTGATCCACACAGGGTCAACCTCCCTCTCTATCTGAACCTGAGAGAGAGGAAGTCCCAACTGAGAAAGACAGTGAAGATTAATCTGGTGCTGCAGGCTAGTCTTCTCAGTTAAAATTTGGAAAGAGAAAGAAGAGGATGGCTTCTAGACCAAAGTCTAAGAAGAAGAAGAAGCCTGCATCCCCTTCTAAACCTCGGGATGAATCAGAACAGCCTGAGGATGTGCAGCCAGAGGATGCTACACCAACTCCAATTCAAATAGCTCCTCTAGCATCAGGAAGACCCATCTTGTCTTGGACATACACCACAAATCCGGAAAGATGGCATGTTATTAGAGATAAAGGAATTGAAGACATTTATACATGGCAAGATATGTTTCAGTTGCCTCTGCATGACCTCTTTGACATGAGAAGACACTTTGACAGCCTGAAGGATCCTGATCATCTTATGAAGAAAGGAATGGTGATCATCTTATGAAGAAAGGAATGGTGATCATCCTAATGAGGACTGTTAATATCTGAAGTTTTCAAAATGTTTTGGTAGCATCAGCCTAGGGGGAGTTTGTAGAGATTAATGAAGAGGCTGATGCAACCTAAACATCTTTAGTCTTTCCTGCATGCTGCACGAGTGCATTAAAGAAGAAGCTTAGGAAGTTTCACACATGAACCAGAAAATACTCTAAGTGTGAAATCTTATGAAGCCAAACATGAAGTCTTTCGAAGCCTCAGAGACAAAGTCTTCCGAATCTTCAAGTTCACGAAGATAGATTTCTTTCGAAGACTTTTAGTAACATACTTTATCTGATGTACTGTTCCATAAAGTTGGACACCTTTCCGCTGTGCCTCTGCAAGTCACCAACTTACATGGTTTGGTGAAAAGGCCCATGCTTTTGGTAACTGTACATTGAGGTCTTGAGTCTGTAACTTTCTACTTTATGTACTTTATCCTTTTTGTAATAGATAAGGATGTGAGCTATGGCATGTCATAGTCACAAGTCAAAAGGCAATCTCCCTTTTGACTCTACAATTGATTTTTTTGTGTCTAGTCAATTGTATCCAGCTGGCTGTCAAAGTATAGCCAGCTGTAGGATGTAGTATAAGTATCTCATGTTCTTGTATCATTAGAATATGCTTTGTAACACTTGTAATAGAATATAGAGAAGGCAATATACTGCATTCTTGAAAACCAAACACTTGTGTTCTTTGTGTTCTTTGTCTCCTGCATTACTTGTGTTCTTAGTATCTCAACAGTTGGTTAATCCAGTTTACTGTTTGATTAAAGTTTACTTAATCTCCTCTTTGTGTTTTTGTGTTGTAACTACCCTTCAACGATCCTGCACTTTTCAAATCTTCCATAGTTTTAATTCTGTAATTGATTACCTTTATTTTAGTAAACAAAAGTTAATTATTTTAATTGTGTATAATGTTAATTATTGTCTTAAATTTCATAGTATTGATCATCGAGATGGTTTATGTAATGAAACAAAACTAAAAGTGATAGCATTGCATAATCATGCTACTTAAGCTAGCTAGATCATATCCGGAAGTAACATAGAAATCAAACTTTTATTCCATGTCTTAGTTTGAAACATTCAAATAAAAGATTCTTTTCAAATTTCAAAGTACACTTTCCATTTCCTACCTATTTGCAATGATGATAAACAAGAAGGACAATCACTATTCAAAGTTTGGTTATTTTTTACACAACCTATTTTCACACATAGTCAATTGTATGTTATATTATCTAAAGTTAAAATAAACAAAAACTAAAGTTACTAATATTAGATAAAGATGAAAATCTTACTTACCAAACATCAAATGTTATATGTAAAAAGTTTATAGATATATATGAATAATAATTATCATATTTTCATATCTTGTTGTTGTAACACCCTGTTATTCCTTTAAAGTTAGTAAATAAAGAATTAAGTGAAGAAAAAGAAAGAAAATATATTTTACCCAAGTTAACAGGTAAAAAGTGTTAAAAATGACAAAAGGTTTAAAAAGTGGGTGTAAAATGCGATGGCTGCCCATCACTCTCTTTTTACAGAGAAAAAGAAAAGGAGCTAAAGTTCTCGGATCGTGAAGAATAAGAGCTGAAAAGTTCGAATTCAAAGTAAGAATTCATGTGTTTAAGGTGTTCTTGACTAGTTTCATCTCGGTTGTGTGCTTATGTATGTTGTGTGTGTTTGGGTGTGTGTTTTGGTGGGTTTTAGGTGTTTGAGCTCAATTTGCAAATGGGTTTGAAGAAGTCTTACCCAAAAAGCTACAAAGGTGAGTTCTAGAACCCCTCATTTACATGTTTTTATGTAACACCCCGAATTTCTATTTAAACGGAAGGAAAAGAAAAGTAAATAGAAAGAATAGAAATTATGCACAAGTGGAGGGGGATATAGTGTACAAAGTACAAAACCTTATTACTTTAAGGTTTAAAGGGGGCATGGTTGCCTATTTCTTCTTCATCTTCTTCAATCGGCTAAAAATAAGAAATAAGAGAGAGAAGCCCTGGTTCTAGAGAGAGAAAGTGGAAGAAGCAGCTTCAAAGGTAAGTCTTCTCTTATTCGAGCTCGGTTTCAGCTGGGTTTCGAGTTCTTGACCAAAGTTCTGGTTGTTTAGTGTTTGTTTTCGAGATTCAAGAGCTAAATCGAAGGTGGGTCTAGAACTTGAAGCGTGTTGCTCAAAGGCTGCTCAAGGTGAGTTTCTGGAACCCCTCTTTTACTGATTTTCAATTGATTTGGGGCTATTATGCATACTAAGTAAACATTTTGAAAGAAACCATGGGTTTACAGGCTTATGTTCGAAGTGATGTGTGTATGTATGTATGTTATAGTGATGATTATGGGTTAGTGATGATGAATATCATGCTTAGATGTCCTTAGTAGGTTAGATCTGCATTCTGGTATGATTAAAATGATAATCGGGTGATGTTAATAACATAGAAAATATTTCAGAATGTTCTGTTGAACATGAACAGTGGTCCATGCGCCCAGAGGTGGCTCATACGCACAAACAGTGGCCCATGCGCCCAGCGTGAGAGGCCAGACGCCTAACTGTTGGCCATGCGCCCAAGAGTGGGTCATGCGCCCAAGAGTGGGTCATGCGCCTAAACAGTGGCCCATGTGCCCTGCATGTTGGCCCATGTGTCTAAGTGTTGGCCATGCGTCCAGAGGGGGTCCATGTGCCTAAACAGTGGCCCATTGTAGGATCGGTGTTTGTCACTTAAACACAAATGTTTTCTCTCAAACTCGCCTAGAATCACACTCGGGTAAGAATCATAAGAGTTGATCACAATATGAAAAGTAATTAAGAACACGGAAAGATAATTTTCAAGATACTTTTATATATTGATTCTCAACTCAAGATACAAAGACTCTTACAAGCAGATTATCTGTGTGTTTATGAATTACAAGGAGAACCTATATATAATACTATCTATAGCCGGATATACTTTGATACTAGCTGGGATCCTATAGCTAAAGTCTATACTACAAGACTAAAGATTAAGGTATCTCGGATAAAGTCTTATCTGAGATTTGGTAGTCAGGACATGTCCCTGAGTTACCTTTTGTCACCAACTAAAGATGGAAACTGTACTATCATGAAAAGGTAAATAGTGGAATAAAGTATGGTCAACAACATGGTTCTTTAAAAAGAAGCCATGCTGTATCAGAAGTCTGCAGCGGAGTGTCAGAGACCATACTTGTGTCCACTGGTTATAGCAGTGTCTTCCGAAGGTTAAATGGCTTTAGAAGAGTAAGTACTTCTGAAGCCACTTTATACTTCGGAAGAGGCTGCTTCTTCCAAGACTTGGAGACTTCTTCATCATACTTCGGAAGTGGTCTTCACTTTATTCTTCTAAGTCTTGAACTTTGGAAGTATGCATTTGTCTTCAGAACTAGAGTTCTGTCTTCGGAAGCTGGACTTTTCCTTTGTCTTCGGAAGTTCCATGAAAAGCTTCGGAAGCCTTTGCATGCAGCATCAAAATAACTTAAGTGATCTAGTTTTGGTTGCATTAGCCTTCTTCTTGATCCAACAAACTCCCCCTAGGCTGATGCTACCAAAACTTCACTTACCTTGACTTCTCAAAACTTTCAGCACCAAGGAGAGCAAATATTTGTCTGTCTCCTTGTTCTTCCCTGATGTGGTGCTGAGAAGCTTGTACAGATCCTTGGTAGACAGGAAATCCAGTCTGTCACATTGGATAACATGTACCCTTTGTTGTTGCCCTCTGAAAAGAGTTAGTTGATGGGAACTGTAATCATATTCCCATCAAACTATAGGTTCCAATTCAGGACCTTCCACCATTTGTAGAAAGGTAGCACCTTTGGTGGGAGATCTTTCCTTGTCTTCCTGTCTTCTCAACTTCAACTCTTCTTCAATCTTTGCTTTTGCAGTTAGCTTAGCCAAATGAAGACTACTGAGATGATTTCTGACGAGTGCAGCAGTTTCACAGTTAGAGGGGTTGGAGAATGGTTTCTCTGCTAACTCAGCAATGTCAAATCTGCTGGAGTGTAACAAAGAGGTTGCATTGTGTCTGTTGACTTCACCATTCTCTCTTTCCACAACAAAGTTGTGAGAAGGTTCATCGAACCTCCACTGGATTATCTTCCTTCTAGGCACAAGAGGCTGACTAGGAATCTTGTCCTCTTTTCTTGTATCCAGCAGAGTCACCAGTTTCCTTCTGAGCTTCTTTTCTTCCTCATTTAAAGAGTCTGAATTGCGGCCCAAAAGTCTTGCAGCCTGGTCCAAAGTTCCTCTAGGAAAATCAAGGAATCTGTCTCTTGTGAGGTAACTTGAAGATCCGTCTACATAGGTAATGTTAACGGAGTCTTCTACACAAGAAACTTCGCTCAAAGTGGTGAAATTAGTGAGCTTTGTCTTGATTGCCTTAAACTCCTTAAGGGAGAGATATTGAGAAGGCTGAAGGGATGGTTTGGATGGTAATTGGGTAGGTTTAGGTTCAGAGGTTCTGGCTAGTGTTTTGGGTTGGATGATAAGAAGTTTAGGAGGTTGAGGTGAGGGAGTAGTAGTGGGTAGTGATGTGGGTGAAGGGGTGAAGGGTTCAGGTTTAATGGTGAATGGTGAGGATGAGGGTTCAAGTTGTGGTTGGGTGGAAGCAGTGAAGGTCATCCCTTTTACCCTTCTATACATCTCTTTTCTTTTCCCTAACCGGATGTCAGCCTTAATTTCACTAACAATCCGTTGGAGTGTCCTTTCAGACATAGGACCCACCTACCTACTGGAGAAGCCATGAGCCCGAAGATAGTCCTTCATCCAGGCTTTCTCAGTAAGCTTCTTGGAGGCAGTGACCCTAGTCTCTTCTTCTTTCTTCTTCTTCTCTCTGGCCTTTTCTTTTGTAGCCTTCTTCCTTTCTTTCTCCATTAGATCCCGCTCTTTGTTGAAGAGCCAGAGGATCGTGTCATTGTTGTGTGGAGAGAGTTCTTGAAGATCAAAGCCTCTAGAGAGTAGGAAGTTTATCCTGTCTCTCCTTAGCTGCAATTCATCCTCCTTCTGTTTCTTTTCCTTTTCCTCTAAGGCCAACCTGGCTTTTTCTTCAAGTTTCACCCTAGTTGCCTTCTCCAGATCCATCAACTCCTCTAATGGTAGCAGGAGTGTTTCTTCATTGGCAGCTCCCATTTCAATGAGCTGGTCAATGATCTGCTCTCTTCTTTTATTGATGACAACTTCCTGATTGGAAGCAGTTGCTTTTGTGCTAGTAGCTAGCAACTTCTCAGTCTGAAGTCTTCCTTTCTTCTTAAGTTTCTCAATCTTCTCCTCTTCTTGAATCTCTTCCGCAGTCATCTTCCTTTTACCTTTATCCTTCGAAGATCCTGACTGTGGTGGTTCTTGGAGAGAGGTTTCTGATTGTGAGAGAGTCAGAGATGGTGTCTGAGATGGAGGTGCAATTGGAAAGTCCTCGCTGCTCATTTCAGATGCCATTTCCAGGATAGCACCTATGATGATCAGTTCCTCGGAAATTTTAAACAGTCCTTGCACTGCTTCCATTTAAGCTTCGGAAGATTCAACTTGTTCTTTCGAGGCTTTAACTTCAGCTTCGGAAATTAAAGGAGATGCAGATTCTATCCCAACTGTTTTGGTTGCTAGGCCATCAGTTCCCATTTCCCCTTCAAATTGAATCTTAGGTTCCATGAGGACCTTAGGTTTACCAACTTCTTCCACAGTGGTAGAAGGTGCAGTCAGCCTTTGAAGTTCTTCTGCTCCAAAGTAGATCATTGCAGCATCATGACTTGGCTGCTCAAAGGAGGATCTTAACAGAAACTTGGTGAAGAGTCTGTAGAGATCATTGAGCATCCTTGGATCAATCTGAAGAGTGACCTGAGATGTTTCAGGCGCAGAGATGATAGGAGAGGAAGATGTTGAAGTGGACGGCGGCTTTGTGGTTCCTTGTGTGTTTGTCTTTGAACATTCTCCTCCTTTTTGGTAGCATCATCTTGAGAGCTAGATGAGCTGGAGGAGGAAGTCAGGGAGACCTGAATAGGTACATGCCTAGCAGACCTCTCTGTCTGTTTCTCAACTAGGTGAGCCTTAAGATTGTCAATCTCAAGTTGCTGAGTGGCAGATCTTGCCTCTAAAGTCCTAACTTGAGATTCCAGGTTTGAGACTTTGTAAAGAAGATCTTGAATGAGGAGTTGCATGCTTCCCTCATCTTCTTTCGAAGAATCACGGGAGATGAGGAACATACCTAGTATGTTCAGCCTCACCACCAGATGTGGGTTCTTGGCACCCTGGTTTCCCATGCTCAATGATGTCTCTTTCAGAGTCATCAAAGGGCTCGGTTGCCGTAGATTCAGTCTAAGAAATGTTACCACTGTCCAGAAGATCCATTGAGGCACCTTCTGTAGTGGCAGCTGAATCTACATGAGTCCCCTCCACATCCGTGGGACTCACCTCAGTTGGTTGCTGATGGGGGCTAGAGATAAGATATTTCTCCGGGCTCTGTTGATCTTGGAGAGGGTGTTGTAGATCAACTTCATTGCCATGGAGAGATGTTATCTCTTCATCAGTTTTAAATAAAAGGTCAGTGAAAGATAGGATGGTTAAACCTACTGACCCGGGACTTTGGTCAATGTCTACAGGTATTGAGCCTCTAGTGGGGTTGTCCCTTGTTGGCTGCTTAGGGGAGTATAGAGACTCTCCCTAAGGGCTTTCAGCTTGGGTTGTGGGCTCATGGGTCTGAGACTGAGGAGACTCAAGACCCATATTGAGGTCAATTGTGAAGGATGGTTGGACCTCAGGCTGAGTGGGAGCCCTTTGTTCCACTCTAGCCTTTTTGGATTGAACTGGAGGAGCTTGTTCAATCAGAGTAGATTGAACAAGGGTTCGTTTGGGACGTCTCTGATAAGTGATGGTGATGGATGGAGGCATAGTGGGGGTAGTTGCTGGTGTGGGTTCATAACTTGTGGGGTTAACAGGGATGTCACCAGGAGCCGTTGGCTCAGTCATACCTGGAAGAAGTGCAGTATCTCTTCCTGTGAAGTTGGTGGACACTCTGTTCAAAGTCTTGAAGATGGTCGACCTCATCTGGGGAGCAGTCAGAGCAGCTGCACAGACAAGCGTGCTCTGGTCTAGCTCACAATTGATTATATGCTGGAGAAACCTGAGATACATGAAGAATGTGTCCTTCTGAAGATTTCCCATGAGGTTAGTCAGCACAAATCTTGAATAGTTGAAGCGGAGGCGTTTTACCAACCCATGAACAAGGCACCCAAGTTCAAATGGGATTTGATCCCATCCTCCGAATTTATTCGACAAGCAGTGAAAGACCACATGTAGCAGGAACTTCCATTTGTACGAGAAGTTAAATTTGTAGACAGTTGACCTGCTAACGTCTCCTCCATATCCCATTTGGAGATAAGAATGGTCCAAGTCTGCTTTGGGGAATTTCGTTGGAGCGCCCTCATCATGAAGCTCTAAATGCTCCCTGATGAACTGTTCAGAAATGACCAACTCCTAGCCATAGATGCTCGATCGAATGACACAGACCTATTTAGGGTTTCAATCTGACCGTTTACCCAGAATTCAGACATATGGTTTGAGTAAATTGTGGGGTTAACAGTCAGAGCGGTATAGTAGGAAGATTGGGTTAGGAAGGAGATGATATCTGAGAAGTCAGCATCTCTTGATGAATCAGAAGAAGTGCGACTTGGTTGTGCTGAGGGTTGAAGGCCATTTGGAAAGGTGAAAGGGATGATTTGAGCTGGGTAAAGATGAGTAGGAGAAATTTCTAGGGCTGTAAAGTTTGCAAGTAAGAGAGTGAAAGTGAACAGTCGAGATTATTTAAAAGATTGTGGAGAGGCGGTAATGGGGGTTAGGATAAGGTGATATGATGGTTTAGTGGATGAAATGACAGTGGCGGTAAGGTTAAAAATCAGTTAAATAACCCGACATCATTAACAAAATCTTTGCTTTCTACAGTGTGGGGCCCAAGAAATTTACGTTACACAGTGAGATCTCTCTTCCGAGTGTAAAACATTTCCGAAGGTAACTTGTCTTCCGAAGGCGATTCTTACTTTCGAAGCCAATTATATGCTTCCGAAGGTTAGAGTTGCTTCCGAATAGAGAATTTGTAAGTTTCTGAAGTAGATCTGATATGCAATCAATCACTTCTTCCGAGACCCAAAATTCTTCCGAGAAGAAAGTTATCCTTTGACAAATTCTGCTTCGGAAGATATAATAATGGACTTCTGAAGGTTAATTTCTCTTCGGAAGGAATTTACACTTAGAAAATTTCAGAGAGAATTCCTTGTAATTGGGCTTAAATTGTATTGACACAAGACTTACATATTAAAAGGTTTTCAAAAGAGATCAGATTAATCAATGTTTATCATCCCATAGCTGTTATGAGATACTTAAACCTTTGTTCATCAAAAGCTTTGGTAAACAGATCAGCATATTGTTCATTTGAATCAACTTTGATTAACCTGATTAGATTTTTCTCATGAATGTCTCTAATGAAATGATACCTGATGTCAATGTGCTTAGTCTTGGAGTGCTTCACTGGATTTTCAGTAATGGAGATAGCACTGTTGTTGTCAATATGGATAGGAGTACTCATAAAGTTGAATCCATAGTCTAACATCTGATTTTGAATCCATAGCAGTTGAGCACAGCAGCTAGCAGCAAATGTATTCAGCTTCAACAGTTGATGTAGAGACACAGGATTTTTTCTTGCATTGCCATGAGATGATCCTTCACCAAGAAATTGACATCCTCCCGATGTTGATTTCTTGTCAATATTGCAGCTGCCGTAGTCACTGTCAGAGTATCCATAAAGATTGAAATCTTGTTTCTGGGATACCAGAGACCTAGTTTAGGTGCTCCTTTGAGGTATCTGAGGATTCTCTTAACAGCAACTAGGTGAGACACCTTAGGAGCAGCCTGATATCTTGCACAAATGCAAGTAGCAAACATGATATCAGGTCTACTTGCTGTAAGATACATCAGAGAACCAATAATTGCCCTATACTGATGTTGATCAGTATCCTCCCCCTCAAGGTCAGGACAAAGATTATGGTTTCTGGGTATGGGTGTCTTGGCAGGCTTGCAATCCTCATCTCAAATCTTTCTAAGATGTCAGAGACATATTTAGATTGATTAATGAAGAACCCTTCCTTCAGTTGCTTTACCTGAATTCCAAGGAAAAAGTCCATTTTTCCCATGGAGCTCATCTCAAACTTCTTCTTCATAATGCTCTCAAAGTCCTTGCACATTTGGTCATTTGAGGAACCAAATATGATGTCATCGACATAGACTTGTACAAGCAAGATGTCCTTTCCAGACTTTCTAATGAAGAGAGTCTTGTCAATGGTACCTCTAGTATAGCCATTCTTCAGAAGAAACTGAGACAGAGTCTCATACCACAGCCTAGGTGCTTGGTGCAGCCCATATAGAGCTTTATCCAATTTGCACACATAGTTGGGGTGTGTGGATCTTCAAATCCTGGAGGTTGGCATACATACACTTCCCTGTCTATATCCCCGTATAGAAAAGCACACTTGACATCAAGTTGGTATACTGTGAAGTCCTTGGATGCAGCATAAGCAAGGAAGATCCTAACTGCCTCAAGTCTTGCAACTGGTGCGAAGACATCAGTATCGATTCCTTCCTCTTGAGTGTATCCTTGAACCACAAGTCTTGCCTTATTCTTGATGATCAAGCCTCTATCATCTCTCTTGTTTTGGAAAACCCATTTGGTGCCTATGGGTACTTGACCAGATGGTAGCGGACATAGGTTCCATACCTTCTGTCTCTTGAATTGAAGCAGCTCCTCTTGCATCGATTCAATCCAGCTACTATTTTAAGGCATCTTCTACCTTCTTGGGTTCCATCTGAGATAGAAAGCATGAGTACAAGCAGACATTCCCTTGATGAGTCTGTCCTCTTGTTCTCACACCCTCAGAGACATTCCCTATGATGTTCTCAGTTGGATGAGTGTTGTGAATCCTAAGACGAGGAATCACTTCCAGTTGCAGAGATAGATCCAGGTTGGACATATTCTGCTCAGGAACTAGAACACTCTGTCCAGCTGTTGTTTCAAAATCATTCAATGAGGACTGATTGAATGAATGAGAAACATCATCGATAGTTGGTTGTGAGGTAGTATTAGCAGTTGCCTGTTCCTTCAAAATACTACCTCCTTCTACCTGGTGTTGTGGTGGATCACCTAATGAGCTTTGAGGCTCAGTAGATGACTCACTTGTTGAATCTTCACTATTCCTTGATATAGATAAACTGTCGGATCTATGAATAGTGGAGTTTGATGTATTACAGCACTTGGAGAATTTGGTCTAGGCCTGGGAAGCTCAAACAGTTGATCATGAGCAGCAGCATCAGCATCATTTGAGCACCTATTCCAACTGAAACATTCTCACAAGAGGGTTTAGAATAGTTTGGAAACAATTCTAAATCAAAGATGTGATCAGGTCCATTCCCCCTAACACAAGGAGTGTGCTTATTAATATATTGGATGACTCCTCAAATTGTTGATTCTTATTGTATACTCTGAGCTTTGGAACTAGAAGAGTATCAAACAAAGATAGCATCATCCGACTTTTCAGCAAATTTTGCTAAATTGTCCTTTGTGTTAAGTATGGTACACCTGCTGCCAAAAGACCTTAGAAAGCCAATGAACGGTGGCCTCTTGTTCCATAGCTCATAAGGGGTTTTTCCATGGGGCTTAACTACAAGAACTCTGTTCTGCACATAGCATGCAGTGCTGACTGCCTCTGCCCAGAATGTTAGAGGTAGCTTTGAATCAGCTAACATAGTTCGAGCAGCCTCAATAAGTGTCCTATTCCTCCTCTCAGCTACACCGTTTTGTTGAGGAGTTCTGGAAGCACTATATTTTCTGCCAATCCCTTTTGAGTTACAGAATAAGTCAAGAACGAAGTTCTTAAACTCAGTCCCTTGATCACATCTAATTATTTTAACCTTGTGATCAATTTGATTTTCTATTTTAAGAATAAAAGATTTTAATGTTTAGCAGTTTCATCTTTAGTTCTTAAAAAGAATACCCATGTGAATCTTGTAAAGTCATCAACTATCACAAGGCAATATGATTTCCTTCCAATGCTCATTATACTTGTGGGACCAAAAAGATCCATGTGCAATAATGAATGGAGTAGTGATAGAGTTAACACATTTGGATTTATGAGATGTCCTGTGTTGTTTCCCTTTCAGGCATGCAACACAGTTGTCTTTGCAGAAAAACTCCTTTTTAGGCAAACTGTGTACCAAGTTATTTTTAGCCAATTTATTCATTGTCTTAAAATTACATGACACATACGTTTATGCCACAGTGTTGACTCATCACTATCAGCTTTGGAAAGAAAGTATGATACTTCACCTATTGGGGAAGCATTGTTCATATCAAGCTTGTACATATCCCCTTTCCTAGGAGATCTAAGAAGCACCAATTCCGGAGGAATTGTCATCGCTGGTTTGAGGATAATGCACTCATGTTCTGTGAAAAGCATTTGGTGCTTTTGATCACAGAATTGAGAAACACTTAACAGATTGTGTTCAAGCTGTTTGACAAAGTTAACTTTGTCAACGGTTAACATACCATTGGATATACTCCCTCTGCCAGAAATATATCCTCTGGCGTCACCTCCAAACTGGACAGGACCTCCATCATAATGTTGAAATTGTTGAAGGAGATGTCTGTTCCTGTCATGTGCCTGGAGCATCCACTATCTACATCCATACATTGTTGTTCTTGTCAAATGGATGTTCCTGCACATAAGATGAGAATTCAGTTTTGTTTGGAAACCCAAGCTTTATTTGTCTTGGGTTCTTCCAAGATAATGACATGAGTGAACCAAATGATATGCATGGGGGTTCAACAGAGGTTTAAGAAAGAGGTTTGGGCTACACATCTTCCTTGATCTTCCAGTCCACCCTTTGGCTGATCTTGGAGGATGAGCTTGTTGAAGCTTTTGCAGCATGGTCTTCTTCCGAAGCTTCTTTCTTTTCGGAAGAAATCCTCACCACCTTTTCTTCCGAAGCAGTCTTCTTCTGGGATGGTTTTAAGGGAGCTTTCTTGTTCTTCCGAACCTTAGTAGCTTTTGCTTCCGAAGCCATTTTCCCTTCGGAAGAAGGAGTTTCTTCCGAAAGCAACTTGGCTTTGGAAACTAGCTTTCCCTTCTTCAACTCTTAACGTATGGAAAGGTCCAAATGTGAAACCTTCCCTGACTCCTTCTTTCCTAACATTATTTGCATAATGTGTGCTTGCAGGATTGTAGTAACAATCTTTTGCCATATGATTTTGCAGGCCACACATGATGCATGCAATGTTAGTCTTTGGGGAAGTGAGGGTTGCTGTTTCTTGGTTTTCTTTTCTTCGTCAGCAACTTTTCCCTTTAACTTCTGTCTTTGGTAGGACAGGATGCTGGTATTACATTCCTTTCCTGAATCAGAAGTACCCAACACTTGGAAACCAGCTGAAACAAAGACACCCTTCTGTTTGGGGTCAATTTTCAGTTTGGATTCAGCCACTTTCTTAGCAGTTCTCCTAGCAGCTTTAGCTCTGCTTCTTCTGGCTTTGGTGGTTAGGATTTGATCATCACAGGAGGCGATAGTTTATCTACCTGTTCCTTCCCTGTGGTGCCCACTATTGGTGCCTCATCCTTTAACTCTGGAAAGAAAGGGTCAGCAGTTGGAACCTCTTGCTCTTTAGTACCACATCTAGGCTGTCTGATAGACTCATAGGAGTGTGGTGGAGCAATTTCATTTGTTCCCAACCCTTCTTTGTTCTGATAATAGAGTTTGGAATGGGAGGATGATGCAAGAATAGCTTGGAAGTTTTGCTCAGAGATAGCATGCTTCCTGGCCTGAGCCTCAGCAGTGACAAGCTGGGCTTGACCTCAGACAATTTGGATATCAGATCCTTGATTTGAGTCTTGTAGTTGGTGTGTTCATGTTTCAAAAGAGATACAGTTTTCTCCAACTCATCAATTTTCTTTTGATAGTCAATTCAGCTCTTTTAAAATCAGATTTTAGAATATTTAAAGACTAATGTCAGATCTGAATTCCATATTGTAATCCTAATAGAGTTTAACTTTAGCTATACAGGCTGGAGTGCAGAGATGTTCATATACCTGGGCATCATCTGTTCCGGCCTTGAGAGCTTGAGCAGGAGTCACATCTTGTACCATGAAGCTCCAGTCAACTTCTTGAGCCATTGCGGCCATCTCAGTTGACTTCTCAGTGGGCTTTGAGGTTGAGGGATGTGTGGAGGCTGTGGGGTTCCTAGATTGGTCTTGGGAGCCTTGCATTCCCTTGCAAAATGACCAGTTGGTTACAGTTGTAACACTTTGCCCTGGTCTTGTCAAACCCGAACTTGCTGGTAGTTGGGTTTTGAGGGAAGTGCCTTCCAGTTCTCTTAAAGAACTTCTTTGCTCTGTAAGTTAAAAGAGCCATTTGCTGGACAATGTCCACGTACTCTATGTCATCTAGGCTGAAGCACTCAAGATCATCAAAGCAGTATTGAAAATCTCCTGAGTGTCCACCTCCTGAGACAAAGGCACAACTTTCTGGAAGGAGTTGTGTTGAGCCTGTTGAGACCTTGGAGTCTCAGGATAAGTGATGTAGGGACCAGGTGAGCAGGATGGTTGCTGATAAGTCAGGAAGTGCTGAGGTTAAGGAGTTAATGAGCCTTCAGCAACCATTAAAGCATTGCTAGAAGGAAGACTCATAGATCTGCTTGTTTGTGGCCTTTCTTACTCTCCATCTCTAGACGGTATCCATCAAGGATGCCATAGAGCTCGGTCATGCAAAGAGTGTTCAAGTTTTCTGTTCTCTTGATAGAGACACAGTAAAATGTCCACTCATTTGAAAGAGCACTCATGAACTTTCTCGTGAGATCTCTAAGTTTAGGAGTGATCTTTACAGACTGAAGGGAAGAGATAAGATCCATGTACCTGAAGTACTGCTGGCTGAGAGTCTCTCCAGCAATATGAGTGAAGTTCTCGAACTGCTGCTTCAGTGAGTTCTTCTTTGAGTCGTTAGAGCAAGAATACATCTGAGCAAGTGCATCAAACAAATCTTTGGCAGTCTTGCAATGCTCGAACCCCACCATAATGGAGTTCGGTATTGTAGTCATGAGAATAGTCATAGCATTGCTATCGATGTCCATCTTCTTTCTGTCTTCATCAGAATAGTCCTCGACAACTTTCTCTATCATGGCACCGTTTCCACCAGGTGAAGCCACCTTTGGCTTGTACGGTCCATTGACAATCGAGTTCCACATTTTGATGTCTTAGTATTTAATGAAGCCTTCCATTCTTCTACTCCAAGACCTGAAGTTTTCAGGGGTGATGATTGGCGCTTTGGTCATCGTCCCCATTTCTACTTTAGATTTTTTGAGGGCCATTTGAGGGAGTGGGTGGTAGGGAGGAGTGAAAACAGGTTGATTTGGATGGTTAGCTCACGCAATCAAGAGCCTGAGAAGCTCTTATACCAATTGCAGGATCGGTGTTTATCACTTAAACACAAATGTTTTCTCTCAAACTCGCCTAGAATCACACTCGGGTAAGAATCAATAAGAGTTGATCACAATATGAAAAGTAATTAAGAACACAGAAAGATAATTTTCAACATACTTTTATATATTGATTCTCAACTCAAGATACAAAGACTCTTACAAGCAGATTATCTGTGTGTTTATGAATTACAAGGAGAACCTATATATAATACTATCTACAGCTGGATATACTTTGATACCAGCTGGGATCCTATAGCTAAAGTCAATACTACAAGACTAAAGATTAAGGTATCTCGGATAAAGTCTTATTTGAGATTTGGTAGTCAGGACATGTCCCTGACTTACCTTTTGTCACCAACTAAAGATGGCAACTGTACTATCATGAAAAGGTAAACAGTGGAATAAAGTATGGTCAACAACATGGTTCTTTAAGAAGAAGCCATGCTGTATCAGTAGTCTGCAGTGGAGTGTCAGAGACCATACTTGTGTCCACTGGTTATAGCAGTGTCTTCCGAAGGTTAAATGGCTTCGGAAGAGTAAGTACTTCCGTAGCTACTTTATACTTCGGAAGAGGCTGCTTCTTCCAAGACTTGGAGACTTCTTCATCATACTTCGGAATTGGTCTTCACTTTATTCTTCTAAGTCTTGAACTTCGAAAGTATGCATTTGTCTTCAAAAGTAGAGTTATGTCTTCGGAAGCTGGAATTTTCCTTTGTCTTCGGAACAACTCTACAACCTTCGGAAGTTCCATGAAAAGCTTCGGAAGCCTTTGCATACAGCATCAAAATAACTTAAGTGATCTAGTTTTGGTTGCATTAGCCTTCTTCTTGATCCAACACCCATGCGTCTAAGTGTTGGCCAGGCACCCAAGTGTTGGCCATGCGCCTAAATAGTGCCCATGTGCCCAAGTGATTGAAATGGCTAAGTGTTGGTGATGCGCCTGAACAAGTGCCATGCGCTTGAACAGGGCAGAAGCGCCCAAATAGTGCCCATGCGCCCAGACTGTTTTACACTTAGAATTTTTATGCCCATGCGCCTGGAAGGTCCCATGCGCCCAGATTTGGACTTAAGGTTTCTAAGTGGTTTTTAAGGGGTAAAATGGGAAGATAGGCATGGTTATGATGTGATGGCTTATGTTTGATGTATGTTATGCATGTTTGATGTTGCCTGTATGGTGATGGTGTATGTTTGTGTATGTTCCTTATTATGTATGTATGTCTTCCCATGGCTTTGCGTTGAACGTTAATGAATGTAATGAAAGTATTATATAACGTAAAGTAGAGGATAATGAAAAGAGGAACGTAATGAATGAATGCATGCATGAATAAATGAATAAAAGAGAAAGTATAGAAAGGCTTGCAAGCACACGTATGGTGAGCGACTCTGTGTCGCAACAGACTCGAAAGAGGTCCTTGTCGCGTATCCCGGTACTATGTCAGTCTTCGGACATGAGTCGGGGGTTTGTGAGCAGGCCTCGGCACAGTATCAGTCTTCAGACATGAGTCGGGGGTATTGCATGAGACATGATACAGATCGCGTACTCCGGTACTGTGTCAGTCTTCGGACATGAGTCGGGGGTTTGTGAGTAGATCCCGACACAGTATCAGTCTTCGGACATGAGTCGGGAGTATTGCATATGACATAAGTGACGGATGATGAGATCCGTGTCGCGTATCCCGATACTGTGTCAGTCTTCGGACATGAGTCGGGGGTTTGTTTATCAGGCCCCGGCACAGTATCAGTCTTCGGACATGAGTCGGGGATATTGCATGAGACGAGATGATGAGGTGAGCGACTTTGTGTTGCAATAGACTCGGATAGAGTTCAATCCTTGTGATTGACTCATATGGGATCTTTGTCGCGTATCCTGGTGCTGTGTCAGTCTTTGGACATGAGTCGGGGGTTTGTGACCAGGCCCCGGCACAACATCAGCTTTCGAGCATGAGTCGGGGATATTGCACGAGACAAGATTCGAGTAAAAAAGAGTAATGAGCAAAGAGATGAATGAACGTAAATGAATTATCGTAATAAAGTACTAAACAGGATCCTTGTCATTCGACCTCAGTAATCGTGGATGAGTGCCACGAAGAGAGTAAATTCTGATTTGATCTTGAAGGAGAAGTGAACGATAATGTAATACGTTGAGCGGACGAAGTTAATGAATGTAATGACGAAGATAATAATGATATTATCTGTATGTACGTAGGATGCATGATCACGAACGATTGTAAAGTATAGTATGATTTCAAATAAAGTAAAGAACGGTTTTAACAAAGAAAAGTACGTTTTATTATTAAACTAGAACTCACTCAGCGTCGCTGACTTTTGTATGAATGATAGTTGGCAGGTATTTGTTGATGCTGAGGAGTTGCAGGCATGGATGCATAAGCTACTGGGAGCATTTTGAGGTTGGCATCCGTATTTTGACATGTCATTGTATTTTGAGATGAAAACGAACGTTGTAAATGATATGTTTTTAGTTATTAATGAAAGATTTAAATTCCGCTGCAAAATATACATAGTTTTAAAATGTTTTAAGTGCAATAAATGACCAACTGTGAGGTGACTGGGAACGGGGCCTTACAAGTTGGTATCAGAGCAAAAGTTTAAGTGAATTGGGTAAATATTTTGAAAAACCTAATCTTAAACTGAGAATGAGACTAAAAGGAAAATGGATGCCAGTTCTAGTAGCTACGTGTCTGCAGGTAAAGGTTTTATGTAAATGATTAAACGAAGTTAACGTTAACTGACATTATGTGCGCATGTTATGTGGCTTGTGTGCTATTGTGTAGATTTAGATACTGATGTAGTCGGGATACGAAATTCTTGGGGTATGAAGAGTAAAGTAAATGGCCAATCATAACTGGCCACTGTAATTAGGGACTTACTATACTTGACATAAACTGAGTTATTACCTTGAATGGCCGCGTTAGTGTTTGAATCTTATAGTGTGTTCAAAGATGGCTGGTGGTAGATCTTCGAAAGCTTCACGAGGTGGAGGCGGTGGTGGACGTGGTGCTAAACCACGGGTCACAAGAGGAAGGTCTAGGGCTGAAAGAGTAGTCCATGAGGAACCCGAGACCCCTCATCAGGAGGGCGGTGATGAGAATGCTAATCAGAGGGCCTCAATGAGAGAGGCAGTCAGGGAGGAAGTGCATCAGGTCATGCAGATGGTCCTACCGTCTGTGGTGACCAAAGTTATAAAGGCTGCTAGAGATGAGGAAAGACAGGAAAGGGGTAGAACTTAGGGCAAAAGGAGACGACCCGAGACTGAAACGGTTTTCTTCGATGATGAAGAGGAAGAAGAAGAAGAGCCTGCGCCGGAGGCGGCACGGGGCTGTAACTATGGGGCGTTTCAACGATGCAAGTCCCCAACTTTTGATGGAAACGACACTACTGCTACTGCTCACCGATGGGTGAGAGAGATGGAAGCGGTATTGAATATCAGCGAGTGTCGGGAGGATCAGAAAGTAAAGTTTGTTGCCCATTCTTTTGTGGACTCGGCTCTGTGCTGGTAGGACAATATAGTCCAAGCCAAGGGTAGCAGAGCTATTGGAAGGATGAGATGGCCAGAGTTGAAAAGGATGGTGATTGAAGAGTTCTGTCCTTATTGTGAGATGGACAAAATTGAGAGGGAGTTCCTGCAGCTGGAGGCGGGAACGATGACACATCAGCAATATACCACTAAATTCAACGAGATGGCACGTCTGGTGCCGGATCAGGTGACACCTCTTTCATGAAAGATCAAGAGGTATATTCAGGGCTTGCCGGCGGACATCCGTAGGCACATGATCGCTGCCCGACCGAGCACGTTTAGGTCGGCAGTTGACCTGGCGGGAAGATTGTACGACGAGCGAGGGGCGATGGCGATGATAGATGAAGGGGAGGAGCGAGCCTATGTTAAGAAGGGGAAAGGAAGGCAAGACAATGATGGTGGATTTGTGTATGGAGGTACGACGTTGAGGGACGATGATCGGAAGAGAATATAAAGAAAAGGAGAGATATGCAACAAGTGTGGCAGAGGCCATGAGGGGGAGTGCAAGTGGGGACTGAATGTTTGTTTTCAGTGTGGAAAGGAGGGCACAGAGCGAGGGACTGTCAAATGGCTAAATGTTATGACTGTGGCAAGATAGGACACATGAGCAGAGACTGCAAGAAGTCGAGGGTAGGAAGCTCCGGTACGAGGACGGAGAACAGAGGGTGAAGGCTAGAGCCTTCGCTATGACCGGGAGGAGGCTAGGTCAGACTCTGAGGTAACGTCAGGTACGTTCTTGCAAGTTTAGATTTATGCATCTATGCTTTATTGTGATGCTAGTAGTAGTTTTTTGTCGCTATTTTCTGTGATGTTGCACGTTAGGGGTAGGAAGATCGATGAGCCCTTTGATGTAAGAATTGTTATTAGTAATTCTACCAGGTTACCTAATGCCCTAGAGGGTTGCGCGATAGAATTGAGAGAGAGCGCTTGTTCCTGCTAGGCCATTCAAGACATACATAGGTAGGTAGACATGCATCTCCGGGTGAGTTGATCAGTAATCTACGACTTAAACCCCAAGTGTTGCAAGAAGATGGATTGATCAACCGTGCACGACCAGAGTTCGGTGACGACCTACGACAATGAAGTATGAGGAAGGCTTCGACCAGGAGAGTGGATTGCTTGGTTTGGAATTGAGTAAAGCTAATATTAAAGTGTAGAGGGTCATTTCCAGTTGTTGCTCAGGTAGGAGAAGTGGCATATCGACTGGAGCTACCTGATGAGTTAAGTGGAATTCATCTGATGTTCCATGCGTCTCGTCTAAGAAAGAGCTCAACCGATAAAGATATGATCATGCTACTAGAGAATATTGAGATGGACAGAGTATCCAACCACGAGCAGGATCTGGTGACCATTACTAATAAAAAGAAGAGAATAGCCTAAGGAGGATGATGGTTTCACTTGTGCGGGTGCAATGAAGCCTAAAGGGATCTAAGTTTAAATGAGAGATCAAAGAAGAGGTGAAACAGTGTTACCCATAACTGTTGGAGAAACGACATGTTTCGGGGATGAAACCTCTTTAAGGGGGGTAGACTTCACCCCGAATTTCTATTTAAACGGAAGGAAAAGAAAAGTAAATAGAAAGAATAGAAATTGTGCACAAGTGGGGTAATAAAGTGTACAAAGTACAAAACCTTATTACTTTAAGGTTTAAAGGGGGCATGGTTGCTTATTTCTTCTTCATCTTCTTCAATCGGCTGAAAAGAACAAAGAAGAGAGAGAAGCCCCGGTTCTAGAGAGAGAAAGTAGAAGAAGCAGCTTCAAAGGTAAGTCTTCTCTTATTCGAGCTTAGTTTCAGCTTGGTTTCGAGTTCTTGACCGAAGTTCTAGTTGTTTAGTGTTTGTTTTCGGGATTCAAGAGCTGAATCGAAGGTGGGTCTCAAACTTGATGTGTGTTGCTCAAAGGCTGCTCAAGGTGAGTTTCTAGAACCCCTCTTTTACTGATTTTTAACTGATTTGGGGCTATTATGCATACTAAGTAAACATTTTGAAAGAAATCGTGGGTTTACAGCCTTATGTTCGAAGTGATGTATGTATGTATGTATGTATGTATGTTATAGTGATGATTATGGGTTAGTGATGATGAATAGCATGCTTAGATATCCTTAGTAGGTTAGATCTGTGTTTGGGTATGATTAAAATGATAATTGGGTGATGTTGATAACATAGAAAATATTTCAGAATGTTCTGATGAACATGAACAGCGGTCCATGCGCCCAGAGGTGGCTCATACGCCAAACAGAGGCCCATGCGCCTAGTATGAGAGGCCAGACGCCTAAGTGTTGGCCATGCGCCCAAGAGTGGGTCATGCGCCTAAATAATGGCCCATGCCCCAGCATGTTGGCCCATGCGTCTAAGTGTTGGCCATGCGCCCAGAGGGGGTCCATGCGCCTAAATAGTGGCCCATGCGTCTAAGTGTTGGCCATGCGCCCAAGTGTTGGCCATGCGCCTAAATAGTGCCCATGCGCCCAAGTGATTGAAACGGCTAAGTGTTGGTGATGCGCCTGAACAGGTTCCATGCGCCTGAACAAGGTAGAAGCGCCCAAATAGTGCCCATGCGCCCAGACTATTTTACACTTAGAATTTTTATGCCCATGCGCCTGGAAGGTCCCATGCACCCAGATTTGGACTTAAGGTTTCTAAGTGGTTTTTAAGGGGTAAAATAGGGAGATAGGCCTGGTTATGATGTGATGGCTTATGTTTGATCTGTGTTATGCATGTATGATGTTGCATGTATGGTGATGGTGTATGTTTATGTATGTTCCTTATTATGTACGTATGTCTTCCCTTGGCTTTGCGTTGAACGTTAATGAATGTAATTAAAGTATTATATTACGTAAAGTGGAAGATAATAAAAAGAGGAACATAATGAATGAATGCATGGATGAATAAATGAATAAAAGAGAAAGTATAGAAAGGCTTGCAAGCACACGTATGAGGTGAGCGACTCTGTGTCGCAACAGACTCGAAAGAGGTCCTTGTCGCATATCCCGGTACTGTGTCAGTCTTCGGACATGAGTCGGGGGTTTGTGAGCAGGAACCGGCACAATATCAGTCTTCGGACATGAGTTGGGGGTATTGCATGAGTCAGGATACAGATCGCGTACTCCGGTACCGTGTCAGTCTTCGGACATGAGTCGGGGGTTTGTGAGTAGGCCCCAGCACAGTATCAGTCTTCGGACATGAGTCGGGAGTATTGCATATGACAAAATTGATGGATGATGAGATCCGTGTCACGTATCCCGATACTGTTTCAGTCTTCGAACATGAGTCGGGGGTTTTTTATCAGGCCCCAGCACAGTATTAGTCTTCGGATATGAGTCGGGGATATTGCATGAGACGAGATAATGAGGTGAGGGACTTTGTGTTGCAACAGACTCGGATAGAGTTTATCCCTATGATTGACTCATATGGGATCTTTGTTGCGTATCCCGGTGTTGTGTCAGTCTTCGGACATGAGTCGGGGGTTTGTGAGCAGGCCCCGGCACAACATCAGCTTTCGAGCATGAGTCGGGGATTGCACGAGACAAGATTCGAGTAATAAAGAGTAATGAGCAAAGAGATGAATGAACGTAAATGAATTATCGTAATAAAGTACTAAACAGGATCCTTGTCATTCGACCTTAGTAATTGTGGCTGAGTGCCACGAAGAGGGTAAAGTCTGACCGGATCTAGAAAGAGAAGTGAATGATAATGTAATACGTTGAGCGGACAAATTTAATGAACGTAATGACGAAGATAATATTGATATTATCTGTATGTACATATGATGCATGATCACGAATGATTGTAAAGTATAGTATGATTTGAAATAAAGTAAAGAACAGTTTTAACAAAGAAAAGTATGTTTTATTATAAAACTAGAACTCACTCAGCGTCGCTGACTTTTGTATGCATGATAGTTGGCATGTATTTGTTGATGCTGAGGAGTTGCAGGCATAGATGCATAAGCTACTAGGAGCATTTTGAGGCTGGCATCCGTATTTTGACATGTCATTGTATTTTGAGATGAAAACGAACGTTGTAAATGATATGTTTTAGTTATTAATGGAAGATTTAAATTCCGCTACAAAATATACGTACGTTTTAAAATGTTTTAAGTGCAATAAATGACCAACTGTGAGGTGCCTGGGAACGGGGCCTTACATTTTAACTGATTTTAGGGATGGAAATGCATGAACGTATGTTTTTATAAAACTGGGTCTCATGCCCGTATGTATGAATGTGTGTATGTTGTGGGTATGGTGTGATTTTGGACTATATTCTTGTTTGTTAATGTTATGGTTGTGTTTCTAAGGCTTAGAACGTAAGATTTAAGCTTTGAACATGATAGATGGTGTTTGGGGACTGAATATGATGATAAGTGTGCCCTAGGCTGCTCATGCGCCCAAACAGTAGTTCATACGCCTAAGTTTAGAAAAACTGCTTAGGTGTGAACAAATACGGATGAGGAAATGTGGATGAGTAAGAAATACGGATGAGAAAGTCAATGCGAATGAGAACGTCAATGCGGATGAGAAAGTCAATGTGGATGAGAAAGTCAATGTGGATGAGTAAGTCATGCGAATGAACAAATGCGGATGAGTAAGTCATGCGAATGAACAAATGCGGATGAGTAAGTCATGCGAATGAACAAATGCGGATGAGTAAGTCATGCGAATGAGTAAGTTATGCGAATGAACAAATGCGGATGAGTAAAGTCAATGTTGATGAACAAATGCGGATGAGTAAGTTCATGCGACTGAACAAATGCGGATGAACAAATGTAGATGAGTAAGCTCATGCGAATGAACAAATGCGGATGAACAAAAGTTAATGCGGATGAACAAAAAGAAATGCGTATGAACAAAAAGGAAATGTGGATGAACACTTAGAAAATTTTCAGACTTTTTGGGGAAAAAGTGAAATGTAGGCTTTGACTTGGGAGGTTCCCAGGGGTTCATGTAAGTGACTTTTAAGGTCATAGATGATGTGATGGACATAATATGATGATATGATGTGATGTATGGTTGATGCTTATTGTATGATGACATGTATGATGTATGTTATGTATGTATGATGATGCCTTGTATAGCGATGCTTTGTGTGATTATGTTTATGTTCCTATTATGTATGTTTATCTTTCCCGTGGCTTTACGTGTTATAGTTGTGAAAGAAATGATAAAGTATTACGTAATGTAAAGTGAAAGATAATGAAAAGTGGAACATAATGATAGAATGCATGCATTAATAAAGATGGTATAGAAAGGCTTGCAAGCAATATGTACAGAGGTGCACGGCTCTAAAATATCATAAGCTGAACTGTGTATGGTTTAGCTAACCCTTAAGGATACACACAGGGGTTCCAGTCTTTGTGACTGACCAACAATATGGTACATGGTTTATAGTGATTACTCACCTCGGTGCTGGTGCCAGGCTATGTACAATGTGGAAGTCATTTATGATCTTCGGCCTAGTACCTGAGTTATGCATAATGTTGGGGTGTAATATACAGTGGTTTATGGTGATTACTCACCTCGGTGCTGGTGCCAGGCTATGTGCAGTATGGAAGTCATTTATGATCTTCGGCCCAGTACCCGAGTTATGCATAATGTGGGGGTGTAGTATACAGTGGTTTATGGTGATTACTCACCTTGGTGCTGGTACCAGGCTATCTGCAGTGTGGAAGTCATTTATGATCTTTGGCCCAGTACCCGAGTTATGCATAATGTTGGAGGTGTAGTATATAATGGAATCTTTGTCACTTACCCCGATGCTGGTGCAAGGCTATGTGCAGTGTGGAAGTCAATTAGGAACTTTGGCCCAGTACCTCATTTGTTTGGGGCATAGCTGATGACACTGATCTAAATAGTGATAAAGAAGGAAAGAGTTAAAGAATGTATGTGGTGAACAGTAAGGAAAGATAATAATGATATTATCTATGTGTATGTATTATGCATGATCACATACGAAAGTAAAGAACGGTTTTAAATGAAAGTAAAGTACGTTTTATTATAAAACTAGAACTCACTCAGCAACACTGACTTTTTATGCATTTTCCAGTTGGCAGGTGAGCATTGCTGAGGATGGCGCGGGGTAGCTACTTGGCATTTTGGATGACATTCTTTTGTTAATGTTTTTGCATTGTAATGCGAACAAATGAAATTGTGTAACGAATGTTGTATCATTTTGCAAAAGCATTGTAATGAAAATGTTGTTTTAAAATGTTTTCGCTGTAACGTTTATTTGAAGTTAATGTAATTATAGGTTTTATGAGCGATGATTGGCTAGTTGTAAGCATCCCGGAAATGGGGCCTTCGGGGCCTTACGTTTGTTTATAACTTAAATATGTATGTCATATATAATACTTTCATTAACATCTTATCTATTACATATATCATATTATACATATATAATATCTATTATATAGTTTTTCTATTAACCCGTGTATAAGACATATATCTAACCTAGTTTATACTATATAACAAATGAGTAAAGATACCACATGATACTTTTATGTTCCTTTTTCAAAATTCTATTTTTAAGGTAATATTGGTTTTTAATAATTCAAATTATAACTATTGACCAAGATTACTTCTAACTAATAATTTGACCGGTAGTAATACTAATTTTCATTTTTGTTAGTGATAACAATCGTAGCCTAAAAAATATTAACTTTGAATATTTTTATAAGATGTGGCATGTGACATGGTAATTACATGGCAATGATTTGAACTTTTAAAATTACTTTTTATAAAAATCATCGGTTTAAAGGTATTCAATCATGTGTGGTATGTTATTCTCCAATGTATTCAATCGACTACGTCTTTCTAATTAATTCTGTCTCTTCCAAATTTTAGTCATCTTCTAAAAGAAAGTGTTCAATCAATTTCGTTTATTCCTCTTATCTATTATGATCAGCGATTGTTTCTTTTTTTGGTTTGAACAAAATACTTTTGATATATTTATAGGTAAAGTGTAGTTTTTTGTTTTAATGACATGTCACATGCCATGTCACTAAAATAAATAAAATTAACATAAATAAAAGTTGAGATTTATCACTCGTGAAATTTCAGTTGGAATTAATGTTGAACAGTAATTCATAGTTTGGATTATTAAAAATCTAATATTTCTATTTTGATAAACTAATATAATAATTCATTTTTAGTTTTTATATATTGATATTTTAATTTAATTATGTTTACTATCAACTAAATTGTTTATTCATATTGTTTTGAATTATAGTTGTTTTAATAGTCAAATAGGATTCAATTATGGTAGATGTGAATTGACTAAAGTAAATCTTGATAACATTTAATTAGTTACATAAATATATAATAGTAGTGGATCCCACTCAACGCACCCCACCTTCTTTTCTTCCCCTTCACCACCTCACTCACTCAATCTGTAACTCATCGTCAATGCCACCACCAGCCTCCACGAAAACCGAGTGTCTTTTCCACCCATCGCTATCACCCTAGTTCGTCCTTGGCCATCATCACTATAACTCCAATAACCTATTTTTAATAGTAATGGTATTTTGGTTTCACCTTTACTGAGATTTAACACTCAACTAAATCAAGGACCACCAATGTTTTCTTTATCAAACTCTTTGAACCATAGATATAATTTTGTAAAAGAAGGGATCAATCCTATGATATGGGCATACAATAAAGGACCAACCATGTACTTAACTCATAATTATATAAATAAAAGATTAAGCTTAGTACGGATTATATTGGTGGAGTTAAGCACAATTGCCAAACAAATAAGGAAACTATCATTTAAAACACATACGTTCAAGAAAAACATCAAAATTTTAAAATGATAGAAACTAAATTAAGACTAACATTAAGTATCACTCATTTATCAACGTTGGCTGCCATATGACACCGACAACACCACAAAAAATCTGAATAAATATAATCTTGAGCAAATCAAACACAAAACTAACTATTGGCCAGTGATTTGGAGGTTGCATCATATATGGAAAATACAAGTTTGAAAGTAATTATTACTATATGTTTGAAAACAAATGTCAGTGGCTTTTCCTTATTTTTCATTTTTAAATCTACTTTTGTACGTTTCGACATTCATTTACATTTTGATGTAAATTTCGTTTATGTGCTTAGTTTTATGTAAGTTCGTTATGTTTCAATGTAAGTTTGGTTTGCATACATGTCGAGTTAATTATATTGATGGTATAAATCTGAATTACTTTATGTTTTGACATAAATTTAATTCAAAAACAAGTCAAGCAATCATAATATAACCTTTATCACACCACATACGACGATGTTACATGTGCTATTTTTATGTATGTTTTGAGTTGATCCATGTTTTTTATATAAATTTTGTTTGAAAAAGAGTTGGTTAAAATATAATACGTTTTATTCAATGGTATAAATTCGATTTATTCTATATTTTGATGTAAATTTAGCTCAAAAAATGTCGGGCCAATTGTAGTTTATACTTTACTAGGGCAATTTCAGTCTATACTTTATCAAACCACAACGTGTAGTAGTAAAAAACTAGTTATAATCATAACATAAAAGGGTGTTGTTATTAGTATATTATTAGAACACATTTTTTCTTTCTATCTCTCTCTATATGCTCGTGTGTGTGTGTGTGTGTGTATATATATATATATAATATATATATATTATATATATATTATATATATATAGAGAGAGAGAGAGAGAGAGAGAGACCGAGAAATATAAGGTAATAAATAACACAATTGCCAATTAGCCCTAGATCAGTTGATTTGGGAGGACATATCCCATTGCTTTCAAAGTGGAAGTCATGAGTTTGAGTCTCACTTGATGAAATGTGCTCTAAGTGGACCAGGGGTTTTATCACATTGACCCTTTAGTGGTGGGTTTCCATGAAATGGTGGGTGGGTCGGGTCATAAGCGTTATCTGTGTTTGTGGGCGTGAGTGGTATTTCGCCAATGGGTTTACCCAAATGATTAGGCTTAAAGTATTCATTATTCATTCAAAAAGTAACACAATTAGCATCTGAATAAACATAGTGCACTTGAAAATAAAGCAATAAAATTTTTTTATCCTCGGACCGACTCTACTTCATTAGTGTTTTCGAACATTACTTTCTTATTCAATTTATCTAAAATAAGAGTGGACCAATATTTCGTATCGCCCCCTCACTTTATAATTATCTCAAGAAGCATATGAATCTTATCAATATTACTTTATAAATCATTCAAAGTGTGTTTCATTGTAATTTATCTTAAAGTTTAATACGTTTAAGACAACATTCGTTGGGTAGAGCAATTGTTTTTAATTTTCTCCCATTTAAGAAATTCATTAAATAATATAGAGTAAACTTCACTTTCGCTCCCTCTCTGTGGTTTAATGTGAATAACGGTTTTCATCCAATGATTTCAACATCTTGATTTCATGCCAGTGGTTTGCAATTCATGTCAATTAACTCTAACTCACTAACATCATTAATTAATTCCATTAAAAACAATGACATTTGGTCTTTTTACATATAAAGGCTTATTAGCTCACTTGTTAACATACTTTATTAGTTAAGGGACTATTGTGTAATTTTTGTAAAATATTTAAAATAAGAGAAAAAATATATTCTCCTGTTTCACTTCCAGACCACCACCACCGTACATGGAGAGACGACCACCACCACCACTACACCACCTCCTACACCACCACCACTACACCACCTCCTACACCACCAACATAACAACCATGGTCGACCTCCACCAATAAAGCTACTATCGTCGGCCACCTCCACTGACACAACCACCACCGTCAACCTCCATCTACACCAATACAACCACCACGTCAACCTCCACCTCCACCTCCACCAACCCAACCACCATGTCAACTTGCATCTCCACCAACAAATAACTACAAGGCCAAACTAGATCACCATCTCCGCTTCCACACCCTGACACCACACATTACTACCACCATAAGCTTCCACCACACCACTAACATATCCCTAACATAGTCAAAACATAAGCCCTTTATCAAACATTAAAAAATTCAAAGCCGTAATCTGAGATGAGATATCAATCGTTCATATTGATTTTGACACTTCATGTATAACTCACCAGAAACATCATTAAAAACTAATCCTACCATTGTGTGAAAAACCTTTTGAGTAATATTTTCTATTCATCATTGTTCAATGTTAATAAAGAAATAATAATTTCAGATTGAGATAAATACCAACTGCTGGACCGTTTAAGGGATAATCAATACACTCAGTCTCACAATGAGGAGAATGTTAGAACACTTAACAGATCAAATAGGGAACCATGACATTGTTATGATACTATGAACACAAGTAAAATCAAGAGACAGAAACTTAAGAACACAACAAAGATATTGGTTTTCAAGATTGCAATATATTGCTTCTCAAGTTCTTTTATAAGTGATACAAAGCATGAGAATAAGATACAAGAACTTGAGATAATTTATATTACATCCTACAGCCAGCCATACTTTGAAGGCCAGCTGGAAACACTAATCTAGACAACAACAAGATCAATGTAAAGCCAAAAGACAAATTTGTCTTTTGACTAGTGACTATGACATGCCATAGCTCACATCCTAATATATTACAAAAAGGATAAAAGTACATAAGTAAAAAGTTACAGACAAAAGACCATAATGTACAGATACAAAAAGCATGGTCATTTCACCAACTTGCATAAATTGGTGAGTCTTCAGAGTTGCAGCGGAAAGTTGGTCAACTTTATGAAAAGTACATTAGAGAAGGCATATTCTTCAAAGTATTCAGAAGAAATCTGTCTTCACTTTATTGGCTTCGGAAGACTTTGTCTTTGAAGTTTTGGAAGACTTCACTTTTGGCTTCGTAAGATATTAGTTTTGGCTTTGGAAGATTTCATACTTAGAATATTTTCTCGTGTAGAGTATGAAACTTCAAATGCAACTTTTACTTTGTACCAAGTGCATGCAAGTAGGAAGCACTTGGGTTGTTTTGGGTGTATCAACCTTTATATAGGCCTTACAAACTCCCCTAGGCTGATGCTACCAAAATAGATAAGTGTCTTTAAATATTGATAGTCCTCATCATGATCATGAATATTCCTTTGTTCGTTAATTGCTCAGGATCACCCAGACTTTGAAAATAGATTCTCATGTCATAGAGATCATGCAGAGGTAAGTTAAGCATGTCTTGCCATAAGTAGACATCTTGACCACCTTGATCTCTATTGACATACCATCTGCTTGGATTAGCAACAAAAGTCCAAGACAAGATGGGTCTTCCTAATGCAAGAAGCTCTACTTGAGTTGGAGTGAGTTGAGCAACCTCTTCTTGCACATCCTCAGGATGCTCTGACTCATCCTGAGGTCTAGAAATTGATGCCTTTGGTTTCTTCTTTGATACAAACTTAGAGGCCATCCTTTTCTTTCTATTTGACCAAGTACACTTGCCTTTAGTACTAGATTATTATGTTTTGTCTTTCTTAGTTGGTCCTCATCCCTCATAGATTCAGAAGGAGAGGGAGTTGGACCATGTTGTGGATCAAAATATGAAGCTTGATGTGGTCCAGCATGAGGTCCAGGTTGTGTTATCTCAAATGGTTCAACCTTAATCTCAGCTTCAGGAGGAGCTTGATTTGGTGGGGAGTGTAAGTCAAGAAGCTCTCCTCTCTTGATCTTTTGCTTGATCACTCTAATGTGCTTATCCATAATGGATAGAGACATTGAACCAAGTCTCCTTCCGGAGAATCCATACAACTTCAAGAAGCTCATCATCATTTACTTGTCAGCAGACTTCTTTCGACTCAACTTTGCTGCTTTTTCCCTCATCTTCCTCTTAGTAGTCTTTTGTTCTTTGACAACTTCTAGCTCAAGCTGCTTAAGGTACTCAAATTCTATGTACGCATATGATAAGGAAAGAATTATAGCTGTCTGGTAGAGTCCTATGGCACTCAGGTAGTTAATCATATTTTGTCTGTCAGCTTCCTTGTCTACCTGAGGTTGTTCAGTTGCCACAGCCTCTTTCTCAGGACTGTCTTGAACTCGAGAGATGGTAGGAGCGTGTTTGTACAACCTTTTATGCCTTCTTTCTTCCTTGATCTTGAGGAGCAATTTTACATCCTCTGCCTCCTTCTTCTCCTTAGACATTTCTTTGTTTGTCTATTCATTCAATTTCTCCAAGGGGAGAGAAATGATCTCAATGTCATAGTTCCTTGTCCCCAAATAGTGTATCGTGGCTGTTGTCAACTCATCATTTTGAGTGTTTGGTCTGTGCGCAACCCTGATAGCAGCTTCCATAAAACCTAAGGACCCACCAGAACTTTCTTCCTTAGCTTCGTCTTCCTCTTTCTTTCCTCCTCCTCAATCTCCTTAGGAGTTAATATCTTGTTCCCTTTGTCACACACAGACTTTTGTGACTCAGGTTGGAGAGAGCTTTGGTCTTCATTGTCTAATGTAGCAATCAGACTCTGGCGAGAGAGAGGTTGTGAGACACCTTCACTAGCAGGTGTTTCACTAAGGGAATGAGATGTTGTAGTTTTTGGTTCTGTGACAGTACTCACATGTTCTATCATTAGGCCTTCAGTCAATGTTTCTCTTTTGAAGCAAATCTTAGGGTCCACCTTAACATCCGATTGGCCAATGACATTGCTTACTCATATTGTCTTCTTGCTTTGAACACTTCAACAATATTGTCTTGTATCCTTTCAACCATTCTTTTAACTTGCCTATGATGAGTTGGATTGGCAAATGGCATGTTGATAAGATCAAGACCTTCATAGTAATTCAAGGTCTAAAAGTTGAAGATCTATTGTTGCCCATGAAGTCTATGAAGTATGAGAGCTCTTCTCTCAACATCATACCTCTACCCTAGAATGTAATTTATGCTCCTAAGGGTGGAGATGACATTGTCCTTGTAATACCCTCCTCAAATAAACTCTAAACGAGTGAGTCCACATGAATGTGAACTTGTGGAATTTGATGAGTATGGATAATTGCAAGTGAAGGTGGTGAATCCTTTATGTCCATACTCTATAAAGAAATCCCAAGTTCTATGATTGTTAAGACTTTCTTCCTTTTTCTGGTAGTATCACCCTCTTGCATAGGTGAGCTAGGAGTTAGGTCTATCACATCCACAAGTTCTTGTGTTCATAGATGAGCTCTCTTTAAAGGTCTCCAAGTTAGTTTCTCCTTGAGATAAGAAAACTCAAGTTGCTGATCATTGACTGTGTTTTGTAGAGTAGTCGTATGAGATTCCAAGTGACTAACCTTAGAGACTAAGTAAGTGCATACTTTTGACAGTTTTTGCACCTTTAGTCTCAAGTTCCCCTCATCTTCATCAGAAGAATCATGGAGGATGAGAGAATAGGACCAAAGTCTTCTTCCTCATCGCCAGCATAGTGTTTTTGGCTGCTGGATTTCCCTGCTAATGACAACTTCAGGTGAAGTGTCAATGGGTTGAGTTGCCATGGTTGAGGTCTTAATAATGTAATCACTTGCAGAAGTGAGAGCCTTTTCTATATGGACCTCCTGAATAGGTTCAGGGAGATCCCCCTAGTAATAGGTGAATGATGTGGCCTAGATTGGGGAAAGACAGGAGTACTCATCTCTCTTTGAGTGGGGAAGAGTAAAGAGACTCATGATACTCACTAAACCCCAAGTCTTCATCATTATAGAAGTCAATGTTAGGAATTGGTTGGTTGAGATTAAGAGCCTGCGATGATAACTTTCCCTTGAAGGTTGATCACTAGAGTTTTGAGACTTGAGTGAAGGCTTAAGGCTATCTGGTCCCATCCTCCATGCTTGTTAGACAAGTTGTGTATGACCACATGGAGAATGTACTTCCATTGAGAAAAGACCTTCCCTAACCTGGAGGTCTTTACAAAGAAATCTCTTCATAGCATATGTACTCGAAGAGTGGTTGACAACACTTTTGGACAGTACAAGTCCCTTCCATATCATCCAGCAAAGTAATTAGCCAGATCTACAAACCATGGAAAACCCTCGTCATGTGCTTTAACAAACATCATTTTTCATGAGGAAAGTTCTCATCAATCATGTCCTCCCTAATCTCCTCACACCTGGAGTCCTCTAAACGTGACAAATGGTCCGTTGCTACATTCACTGTACCTTATCTCTAATCTCAATGCCAAACTCTTGAAGCAGCAAAATCCATCGTATCAATTATGGCTTAACGGTCTGCTTACTGAACAAATGCTTAAGGGTGACATGATCTGTGTAAACAACAGTCTTAGAAAGGACTAGGTAAGATCTAAACTTATCGAATGCAAAGACTACTGCTAACAACTCCTTCTCTGTCATGGTGTAATGCTCCTGCGCATCAGTGAGCGTCTTACTCGTGTAATATATCGGGTGAAAATATGTGTCCCTACACTGACCTAAGACCACTTCTATCGCATAGTCACTAGCGTCGCACATCAACTCAAAAGGTAAACTCCAATCCAGGGCGATCATAATTGGAACATTCACCAAATTCTCCTTTAGAAGCTCAAAAGCGCTCTTACACTCCTTAGAAAACACAAATGGCATAACTTTCTCTAGGAGTTGCATCATCAGCCTTGAAATCTTAGAGAAATCTCTAATGAAACGTCGATAAAAACAAGCATGACCTAAGAAACTCCTAATAGATTTCACCGATGTGGGTAGCGAAGCTTGCTGATAGTCTCAATCTTCGCTTTATCAACCTCAAGCCCTGCGTGTGAAATCTTGTGCCCTAAAACAATGCCCTCCTTCTCCATGAAGTGGCACTTCTCCTAGTTCAGCAAGAGGTTGGTCTCCTCACATCGAGCCAACATCTTCTACAAACGCTCCAAACATGAATCAAAGGAGCTCCCAAACACAGAAAAGTCATCCATGAAAACCTCTATGGAATCCTCGATCATGTCATGAAATATAGCTACCATACACTGCTGAAAAGTAGCTGGAGCGTTACATAACCCAAATGGCATGCGGCGATACGCAAATGTGCCATACAGGCATGTAAAGGTCGTCTTTTCCTGATCCTTCGGAGCAATAGGGATCTGGAAATAACCTGAAAAGCCATCAAGGAAACAGTAGAACAGTTGCTTTGTCAAACGCTCCAACATTTGATCGATAAAAGGAAGCGGGAAATGGTCATTCCTCGTGGCATCATTCAATTTGCGATAATCAATACAAACTCGCCACCCGGTGACTATCCTCGTTGGAATCAACTCATTCTTTTCATTAGTCACCACTGTCATCCCCCCTTTCTTAGGAACAACCTGCATGGGACTCACCCACTTCAAGTCAGAGATAGGGTAGATCAATCCTCCATCTAACAACTTAATCACCTATTTTTTTAACTACCTCTTGCATGTTAGGATTTAATCTCCTTTGAATTTGTCTATCAGGCTTATACTCATCTTCCATGAGTATCTTATGCTTGCAAAATGAAGGGTGGATACCCTTGATATCCATCACTTCCATGCAATCGCCTGCTTGTGTGCCTTCAGCATATCTACTAGTCTCTTCTTCTCCTCCTCTATAAATCTAGAGAAATGATGACATGTAAGTAAGATCCCTCATCCAGAAATGCATAGTCTAGATGAGATGGCAATTCTTTAAGCTCTAAGGATAGGGGAGTCCCCACAGACGGCTTCTCTATTGGTTCCTCCCTCGTAATCACCTCACACACGTTAGCTTCCTTGATAGGCGGGCTCTCATGATCTACCGAGTCATGCTCAAAAGCAAAAGCGGTCAACTCAATTTCCTAGTTCTCCCTAACCGAGATCTGTGAGTCAGTCTAATCTGATAAACTCTCTAAATCGTATTCACATGTGTCCAAATGGTATCTATGAAGTACAAGGTATCATCTTGATCGTGTGTGTTCTTCATGGATTTGTTCACGTCGAATGTAACCATCTCATCTACAACTCGTAAGGTTAGCTTGCCATCAAGGACATCGATAAATGCCCTTGCAGTAGCCAGAAAAGGTCGTCCTAAGATCAATGGGACCTTCTCGTCCTCATCCATATCTAAGATCACGAAATCAAAAGGAAAATGAACTTATCTACCTTAATGAGCATGTTCTCTACCGATCCCTCGTGGATCCTTTACCGACCTATCTGCCAACTGAATACTCATGCGTGTCGATGTTGGCTCACCTAGGTCTAGCTTAGTGAACATAGAATATGGCATCAAATTGATGCTAGCCCCTAGATCTAACAATGCATTGCTTACAGATAAACCACCTATGATACATGGAATAGAAAAACTACTCAGATCAGTCATCTTCTGTGGTATTTTGTTCTGCACAGCAGCCGAACACTCCTCACTCAACATCACAGTCAAGATCCGCTCCAACGTCTTCTTATTGGTGAGTAGATCCTTTAGAAACTTAGCATACTTAGGCATGTGTTGTAATGCCTCTACAGAAGGTAAGTTCACCTTGAGTTGCTTAAACATCTCAAGGAACTTCCCGTACTACTTCTCAGATCGATGCTGAGCCAATCGTCCTGGATATGAAAGTCTATCAAAATGGACTAATGGCTCCTTCTCTTTCTTCTTTTCAGCAACCTTTTCTTCGGATTCCTTAGGTTGTGTTGTACTTGCTGGGCGCAGCCTCTGTTGCACCTTGCCAACATGAGCCTCTATCTCTATCTCCTCATCGACCTCCTCAATCACTACAGGAGGCTCAACCACACCATATGACTTACCACTTCTAATCGTCACAACTTTCATGCGCATTGGATTCTTCACTATATTACTAGGTAGGCCTCCAGGTTGCCTTTCCTGAAACATATCTCATAAGTGGCCCATAGTTCTTTCTATATTCTGTAATAATGCTCCCTGATTCTTGATCATGGCCTCATTCTCCTGGAACCTAACTTGATATGCCTGATCTCTAGCATGTGCTTCCTTATACCTAGTGCCATCCCTTGCCATGAACTGAGTCAACATCTGTGATTGCTGCATCATCATCTCTTCAAGTTTGGGCTTCTTCTCCCCCTGACCTATGCCACTAGTCTGACCAATACTCGAACTCTAATTCCGAAATAAGCTCTGAGTACGTGGTTAAAAACCTGATGGGTTTCCATTCCTCCAGTTCTGCTGATTCCTCCAACTAGGATTATAGGAATTACCAAAGGCATTTCCTTGCATTCGGTTGGGATTGCTGACAAATTCAACCTGCACCTGAAAACTATCAGCAGAAATAGGACAAACAATAGGATCATGACCACCCCGATAAATCTCACAGGCCTGCTCCTTTTTCTTCTGCAGGTCTACTACCATCTTAGCTAATGCCTCAACCTGGGTGGCTAAAGTAGTGCTAGAATCAATTTGGTGCACTCCTCGTTAAGCAGCAACTGGGGCTCTAGAATCAGGATACACATAACTACTCATGGCTAAGTCCTCGAACATTGTGTTACACTCCTCAATGGTCTTGGTGGTTATCAGATTACAACCAGCAGTAGTATCAAGCATGTTCCTTATTACAGGAGTAAGTCCATTGTAGAACTTCTCAATCAAGGCCCAATCCTCCAAACCATGATGTGGACACTTATGCACTGGATTTTTAAAATGCTCATATGTGTCGTAGAAAATCTCTCTAGGCTTCTGCTAAAATGAATGAATCATGCTCCTCAGACGAGCGGTCTTTGAAGGGGGAAAGTACTTACACAAAAACTTGTCTTGCATATCAGCCTAGGTAGCGATGGATCCTATGGGCAGGGACTTAATCCAGCTATGGGCATGGTTAGTAAGGGAGAATGGGAAGAGGCGCAACTTGCATGCATCCTCAGAAACACCGTTCACCTAAAAGGTGTCATAGATTCTCACGAAGCGAGCTAGGTTAGAGTTAGGGTCTTCTGCAGGCAACCCGTGGAACTGAACGATATTTGTGACCATGGAAATAATTTGGGGAGGGATTTGCCAATTGTTGGCAGTGATTGGTGGACATGCAATACTAGACCTAGCTCCAGTAGCAGCGGGCTTGGCATAGTCAGCAATCACTCTCCACATTGGTGGTTGTTCTTCAGTCATTGTGGATTCTGTAGCGTGAGTGGATTCGTTGTCATAAGAATCTTCCTCAGTCTCAAGCTCTGTGTCAAACTCATTCGAATGGCGATCAAACGCACGGTCGGGATCGTCAAGTGGCTGAAATTCTGGTGGTCCGCAAAACAGATGTGGCGCATAAACTAAAAGAAAATTAAAAAGAAAAAAAAAAGAAATTTACCTAATTGATTAAAGCACAAACAAATAAAAAAATCAATAAAAACAATAATTATATCTAATTAAATACCCAATGAAAGGCAAAACACGCTCTCGCGAAACCTAAACCTAACAAACAACACGTAGGAGGTTTTAAGCAATATCTATCACCCCTAGGTTTTAGATAAGGTAGCACATTGAAAAATAGTATCAAATCACAACCAATACTCCTAAAATTATCTCTAATCAAACCTTAAAATTAAAAACACAAAGCAATTATTTTTAACGTGCAAGCCTAATCTAGATGTCACACAATCAATCAATATCAAACATACACTGGCATAGCAATAACTTTTAAATATAAAACAATACATGTGTTCATATTTAGTTGAGAAAATAATCAAATTCTAAGATTAATAAACAAATATATGAAAATTAAACCAAATATTTAATCAAAATATGAAAGTTTTCAAACCAGCCTAAGTAGTACTAAAAAGTTAGTTACTCATAACGTTCAAAAACATCAAAAACAATAATAGAGTTTTAAATTTAGAAACATAATTGAATGAATTAACGAAACAAAGAAATAAGCAAGAACGAATTTAAAACCGGCTCGTCTTCTATGCTTGAATCAATCCCGTGTCTTAAATCTTGTTCTCCATTTTAAAATTGCTCTTTACTCGTGCTCGAAACTCCAAATTGAAACAAGAATTAAAACTTTTTCTTCATTATTGTCCGTCTCTTTTTTTTCATCTACCGTCCCTTTCTAGGTCTTCTTTTTGTCTTCTCTTCCTCTTTTTAATCTTGCGGCTCTTGTCCTCCTTTTTTTCTATATTGTTGGCCTATTTTAATATTCATGATAATCAAATAATTAATGAGCTTGAAAATAGATCCATTGATTCGTGGTTGTTTTAATAATCTAAGAAAATAAGTCATATGGTGGTATTTTGATAGATAATTTCAAAGGAAGGAACGAAACAATTTAATTAAACTCAAGTGTGCTAGAAGTCCATGCATGAATTCTTCTTTTTTTTCTTTCACCTTTTATTTTATTATTATTTGTGTCTAACGCTATTAAGTATATATTATTTGTTATTATTTTTATTTAAATAGTTTAAACATACAATACAAAAATATTAATTTGTTTGAAGTTTCAATCGCGGACCTCACGTTTTGTTAAAGAAATACATTTTTAGCGCTTACGGTCTCTTAAAACTTAACAAATATGAATGTAAATCAAATAGGAGTAAAATTATTTAAAACTACTTAAAAGTTACTCAAAAGTATAGAAAATATTTATATTTAATATCTATACTTTAGACTGCATCATCTTTACAGAGAAATCTCTCTTATAGCATATCTACTTGAAGGAGTGGTTGATAACAACTTTTGAAAAGGACAAGTCACCTTCCATATCGTCTAGCTAAAGATGTATGTTTATGGTGGCTGGAGTGATGAAAATTATTCTCCCCTACACTATGACGGATAGTGTCTTCTCCCTATCCATAACGACCTCTTGACATGTCTTCCAAAATTTCAAAAGATGATCCTCATAGAGTAGAGGATCAATGGTAAGGGAGGTGAAGTAGTTAGACCAAGAAAGGAAACGACAAACCTTTGAGAAACTTTGATCTTTCTCAAAGTCGAACAGGGCAACCTGATTATGTTGCTTGTGCAGTTGCATGGAGAAATCAGGGTTGTTTTTGCTGTCAAGGTTTGCCATTTGAGAAAGCTTAAAGGTGAAGGAAGATAAGAGCAAAGTTGGTTTTGGGTGGATTTAGGTTTAGAAGTGTTTTCAGATGAAGAAGAGAGTGAAAGAAGGGCGAATTGTTGGGTATATATATAAATTAGATTTGAGACAAAGTTATGAAATAGAATAAACTTTGAAATCCGGATGTCGGTCCCACCTCTAAAAAAGTGCCCAAAAAGTTTCTTATCTTGGAAGTCGAAAATCTTCCGAAGATATTTTGGATTTGGAAGTTTTGATAAAAAGTTCCGAAGCTAAAATGGCTTCGGAAGAAATTCTAAAGATTATAGAAATTTTTGCTTCGGAAGATATTAAGACTTGGTAATTTTATTCTAAGAAAAATAAAATCTTTCGAGACTTAGTTTATTTTCGGAAGAGAATTGTCTTCAAAACATATAAGTACTTTATAAATTCAATTAAGCTTCAGAAGATATTTTAAAGAATTCTTCCGCAGGCAAATTGTTATAAACAGTTATCTGTTTTGATAACATATTTTTCTTTCGAAGGTAAAGAGAGAACTTTTGAAGGGTCAAATTTTGAGTAATCTAAGAGATAAAAATTTTAAAAGATTTTTTTTCCAAAGTAAACAATGGCTTATGAAGGTGATAAAATAGACAATTTAGAACACATAGATTTTAGAAATAATATGAATTAAGCTTAAAGAAAATCTAATCAAAGTTAATCATCTCAATAGCTTATATAAAATATTTAAATCTATATTTATCAAAAGCTCTGGTAAATAGATCTGCACATTGTTCATTTTTGTTAACTTTAACTAGTTTGATTATTCCCTTTTCAAAGTTATCTCTAATTAAATAATAACTAATGTTGATGTGTTTGGTCCTTGAGTGTTGCATAGGATTTTCTGTAATAGAGATAGCACTATTGTTGTCTCTGTGGATGGGAGTCTCTTTGAATTAAATCCATAGTCCAACATCTGATTCTGAATCCAAAGCACTTAAGCACAACAGCTAGCAACAGTAATATATTCAGCTTCAACAGTTGATCAGACACACATGATTGTATGACATCCGGTAATTTTCTATTACCAAACTCCGTTAGTTTCGTTAAGTCTTTCATACATGTGTCGTGAGCACAGACTAGTTGTCGTTGAATATTGGTGACTTAATAATAATAACCTTTGATAAATAATAATAATCCAATAATAATGTTGATTATTATTGTGATAATGTGATTCATTAATTATAGAATTTTAAATATTTATTTGGTGAATTTTACGCGATAAGGTGACAATGTGTTATATATATATATTTTATGTGTTGTGTGACTTATTGTAAATGTTTATGATTATGATTATTGACTACTAATAATTGTAACTTGTAGTTAAAATTATTAAAAAATACTATAAAGGTTAATTTTTATAAAACATAATTAAAGGAGGGTTTAAGGTTAAATTTTATATAAGGTAACTTTAACAAAAACCCAACCCTAGCCCCCCTTGCCCCAATTTGGCCAAAAGCATCACCATACACCCCCACCTTGTGAAATTGATCCAAGAACAAGCCTCCAACATTGATTTTGATCTAATTCCAAGTGTTACAAGATGTTAGCAAGTTCAATTGTTGATTTTTACACGTATAAAGTTTAGTTTTGAATAGTTTTTCATGTTAGTTGTTCTTAATGAACCACCCTAGTTTCGAAATTGGTGATGAAAACATGAAATTGATGATTGTTAGATGTTAATATGATGTTAGTTAGGTTGTATGAATGCTAGATTATGTTGATTATGCAAGAATCTATGGATTGATCATGTAGTTCATACATTGCCTTAAGAGGAAACTTTTTGTTTTTGGAATTCATGGTTTGATGATTATATGATATTAGATATAATGTTTGGATGTTAGTTTAATTAAATTGTGCAAGAAAGTCCATGATATTGGTGTGTAGATCATAACTTACGAAAAGTAAAAATTTATGTATGATGATTGGGGATTTTGATGATTTAGTGATGATTATCATGTTAGAATGAATGTTATGAACTTGATTAGGTATAAAGTTGATGAGATTATGATTGAATTGGATGCTAGATTTCTTTTGGGTGTTACTTTCCCAAAATGGAAACTTTATTGTTGTGGAACCTTAGATATGATGATTTGGGCATGCGTATGATGTTAGGATCATGTTAGAATGATTGTTGATGATGTCTAATGTGATAGAATGTGTTAATTGAGTTGCATGGGTGCTTGGTTGATGACGTAAGGAATTTAGGTATTGGTGATCATACATGATGTTGAATTGTGGTTAGTGATTAGGAAATCATGTTTGGGTTTGGAATTGATCATTATTGTGTATGTTGTTTGGAATGAACCTTATTGATGAATGTGATTATGATTGGCTGTGCGAATCTGAGGCCCCTACTTAATAGGATTGGTAGGGTTTAGGATGTGAAGTCATGAGTGGCTTCACATGGCATGTAGTGCATGATTAGACTTCATGTATGAATTATTGGTTGTGATGTGTTTATATTGTGTTGAGCATGTTGGTTGTTGAGATTTGCATGAGTTGTATGATGATCTAATGTTATGTGATGATCTTGGTAGACTTGGGTTGATGATGCTATACACGTGGATAATTTGCATGATATTCATGTATGTTAAGTTGTTATGCTTGATTAAACAATATTTCAACTAATATGTCACCAACGGATCAAACAGGTCAACTAGGTTAACCTAGAGTTGTTAAGCTTTCTGTGTACACATACTTATGTACTTGTGTGTTCTAGGTAACATTTGAAGGGTTGTCTTTGCATCCATCATTAGTTCTCTTTTATCATTGTCTTTGCACACCAGGTGAGTTCATGCGCCACACTTTTTATACACTCTCCTTTGGGGGAGATATCATACTTGTTACAAATGCTTTATTATTATAAGTTGTGTATAGTTTTAACATAGTGCATAATACCTTGAAAGTCCTCACATTTTTGAATCATTAATAATGGTAACTAGCGAGAAATCTTGGGTAGTACTACTGGGTTTGATAAGACCCACCTATGCGACTCGAGGTCAAACGGGTGCAATATTGTCCTAAACACAAACATCGTCATGAATTGGTAAGTCATGACGGAAGGCAACAAAAGCAATACACTCAGTGTCGATCGCGAAATCACTATGGTTATTACTTGTAAATATAGACAAGTTGTCTATTTCAATTCACTTCTTACGTTTTACAATTATTATTATTTATGTTTAATGCAAACTCTTGAACTCACCAACCATTGTGTTGGCATTTTTAGTATACTATTCTTAGGTCATTAACTCAGATTGCCATTAGGAGCATATCATGGGTCCAACATGCATTCTAAGACTTCATTTTAAGTCAAAATACCTGGATTTTATTTATGGGATTTTAAATAATGGGATGGCATGTGTTTTAAAGTTTGAACTTTGGTTGGTTTTATTTTAAATATGACATATAGTGTCGTTCTAAGTAACTAGTGATAGTGATCCTGGTTTGTTCACACGCACCATGGTAAACTACGCATGTGGATTTTGAGGGTGTGACAACTTGTTTCTTGTATTGCCATTAGACAATCCTTCCACCAAGGAATTTAGATCCCCTAAATGTATATTTTGAAGTCATATTGCAGCCATCATAGTCACTATTTGTATATGCATACAGATTGAAGTCAGAGTTCTTTGGATACCGAAGGCCTAGTGTGGTAGCCCCTTTGAGGTATCTTAGAATCCTCTTGACAGTAACTATGAGTGACATCTTGGGATTGGCTTGATATATTGCACAAATACATATGGCAAACATTATATCAGGCCTGCTAGCTATAAGATACATAAGAGACCCAATCGTAGCCCAGTAAAGGTGTTCATCTGCACACTCCCCCTTAATGTCTGGTCCAAGGGAGTAGTTTCTAGCTATGGGTGTCTTTGTAATCTTACAATTAGTCATGTTGAATCATGTAAGTATGTCTTGTAGATACTTTGACGGACTTATAAAGATGCCACTGTCAACTTGCTTCATTTGAATAACTAGACAGAAATAGAGTTCCCCCATGACAAACTTTCAAATCTATTCTTCATCAATTTCTCCAAGTTTTTGTAGAGCTTTGGATTAGTTGAACCAAAGATAATGTCATCTACATATACTTGAACTAGCATTAAGTCATTCCATATCCCTTTTATGAAGAGAGTTCCATCTATAGTACTTTTGTAGCCATGTTGATAGAGATACTAAGATAAAGTCTCATACCACTTCCTTGGAGCTTTGTGCAACCCATAAAGAGCTTTCTCAAGCTTGCATACATAATCAAGATGATTAGGATCTGCAAAGCTAGGTGGTTGTTTGATATACACCTCTTCATCAATCACCTCATATAGAAAAGCACACTTGACATCAAGCTAGTAGATATTGAAATCCTTGGATGCAACAAAAGCTAGAAATATATCACAGCTTCAAGTCTTGCTACAGGACCAAAAACATCTATGTAATCAATTCCTTCTTCTTGTGTGTACCCTTGGACAACTAATCTTGCCTTGTTTTTGATAACAAGTCCTCTATCATAATTCTTGTTTCTAAACACCCATTTGGTTCCTATAGTAGTCTTCCTTTGAGGGAGAGGACATAAGTTCCAAACCTTTTGCCTATTCAATTGAAGCAGCTCTTCCTGCATAGCTTCAACCCAACTTCTATCCTTTAAAGTCTTATCAACTTTCTTTGGCTCTATCTGGGACAAGAAACAAGAGTGAAGACACCATTTTCATCATGGTTTTGTCCTCTTGTTCTTACCCTTGTATCAACATTTCCAATGATGTTTATGGTAGGGTGAGACTTGTGGATCCCGAGTTGAAGGATCACAATAAGTTGTTTGGGGAGATCTAAATTAGAGAAATTTAGATCATGCATTGAAGTATCTCCCACCACATCAACACACTTATCAAGAGAGACTTGATTCAATGAGTGTGTGACATTATTTATGTTGTCTTCAATGGAGTGGTTGTCAGCATCAAGAAACTCTTTCATTATTACCACCACCATTTTCTTCCACATTTGAAGCTCCTTCATTTGAGTGTTGTGCCTCTGAGCTCGAATTTGGTGGCATCTCAGATGTATCATCTAAATTTGACATGATTGTGCTGGTAGGAACTCTATCTGCAGGATTAGTTACCATTAGAGCTGAAGTAGTATGATCTAAAGGTCTTCTCAGCTCAAATATTGGGTCAGGATCTCCTCTTGATAAGATATCTATGGATCCTAAAATATCCTCACAAGATTTTTTAAACTATTTGCAACTAAATCAAGATCAAACATCCAATTAGGACAAGAACCTTTCACACTAGGAGTGTGCTCATTGAAAGTCACATTAGCTGACTCTTCAACTACTCTAGTTCTGAGATTGTATACTCTATAAGCCTTAGCTTGAGAAGAGTATCCAATAAAGTGTCTATCATCTGATTTCTCATCAATTTGGCTATTTTATCTTTGGTATCCAAGATAGTGCAAGGAAATCCAAATGACCTAAGAAAACCAATAAATGGTTTTCTCTTATGCCAAAGTTCATAAAGAGTCTTACCATGAGTCTTGATTACTAGAACTCTATTTTGCATATAGCAAACAATGTTTACTGCCTCTGTCCAGAAGGTGATGGGCAGTTTAGAGTCGGGCACCATAGTTCTTGTAGCTTCAATTAAAACGTGTCTTGTTTCTCCTCTCAACAACACCATTGTGCTGAGAAGTCCTGGGAGCAGTATATTGTCTTGTAATACCCTTTTCATCACAAAATGTATCAAGGATTTGGTTCTTAAATTTAGTTCCCTAGTCATATCTTATGGTCTTGACTTTGTGATCACATTGATTCTTAATTTTTAAGATGAACTTTTTAAGATCTGAGGAGTCTCATCCTTAGTTTTAAGAAAGAAGACCTAAGTGAATCTTGTCATTCCTAGACTCATTACAATGGTTGGGCCAAAGAGAACCATATATAAGAAGTGTAAGTGTGTAGCGATAGAGTTTTCTTTCCTTTGGCTTGTGATATACCTTGTGTTTCTTCCCTTTGAGACATGCAACACAGTGATCATCACTTGTAAATTCTTTCTTTGGCATTCGAGTTACCAAATCATTCTTAATCAATTTATTCATATTTTTAAAGTTTACATGGCACATTTTTTATGCCAGAGGAAAGACTCATCACTATTGCTTTAGATAGAAAGCATGAAACTTGTCCTGATGGAGATGTTTTTTGCAAGTCCATCTTGTACATGTTCCCTTTCCTAGGGGCTTTGAGCAGGATGTGCTCTTGAGGAATGACCACCCCGGGCTTTAGAACAACACTCATGCTCAGTGAAAAGCATATTAGTCTTTGATCACAAAATTGCGATACACTCAAGAGATTGTATTCAAGCTCCTTGACAAGTTTACCTTATCAATGGTGAGCTTACCATTTTTGATCCCGCCCTTCTAGTAATGTAACCTCCAGCGTTTCCTCCAAAAGCAAATGGTCCTCCACCAATTTTCTCAAAATTTTGGAGTAAAGAACCATTATATGTCATGTTCCAGGAACAACCACTATCAATGATCCATACATTTCTGTTTATCTTGAGTTGTTCCTACACAAAAGATTTATGGTTAGTTATATTTGAAAACCTAAGCCTTCTTGGTCTTGGGCTTATCTAAAGAAGTTGAAGACAATGCAATAGTAATTGATCCTATTGTTAGTTTTAAAGGATTATTTGCTGATGTTAATGAAGAACTTTTAATCACATGGTCTTTCTTTGTCTTCCATACAACCTTTGGAAGCTTAGAGTGACCTTCAATGCTTTGAAAGTTTTTACAACTTCGGAAGTTTTGGAGATTAGGCCTTTAGAAGATCTTACTAACATTGCAGCAGGCTTTAGTACTTCGGAAGTATTCCTTTCTTCCGAGACCAACTTTTCTTCCAAAGGAAAGTTTTCACTTGTCTTCTTCTTCATTTTGGAGCTTCCAAAAGAAAAAGATTTTCCTTCCGAATCTTGCTTCTTCTTCATCTTCTTAGAAGTTTTTTTCTTGGTCATATGGATAGTACTTTTTGGATTGTAGATGCAATCCTTTACAAAGTGAGAAGTACTGCCACACATAACACAATCCATTTTCTTCCTTCTAAGCAAATTGAGAAGTACTGCCACACATAACACAATCCATTTTCTTCCTACTAAGAGACTTTCTTTGAGAACAAAGCTGATCTTGATCACTTTCCTTCTCCATCTTCATTTTTGCAAATGATGTGGCAATTCTTTTAGGATGAGAACTACCTCTGGAGCTGGATGGTTCAGGTTGTGTAGCAGTGGTACACAACTGATTATCCTTCTTCATAATTTTGGGATGATTTGAACAAGAACTAGAACTCTTGGTACTAGAGTTCAAGTTTGAGTCTTCAGCCTTAACCACTTCAAAACCTACAGAAATGAAAACTTGTTTCTGCATAGAGTTAAAAATTGCCTTGATCTATTATGCCTTCTTGGACTTTCTTTTGGCCTTTCTGATCAAGTTCTTTCTTCTAGACTTGGTCATCCCAACTCTTTTTCTCTCCTCAAGAGAGTAGTGACCCTTCTTAGGATGTTCTACTTCATTTTTCTCAGAGTCATCGTTCACTATCTCCTGTTCATCCTCTTCACTCATGGGGTCTATGAAAGGAAGCTCATCTTCACAAATTTCACACCTAGGAGATCTTACAGGAATAATTGTTTGTGGATGAGCTATCTAACTAGATCCCAGTCCCTGCTTATTCTGATAATAAACTTTTGCATGCAAGGATGAGGATATTATGTTCTTGAAGGTCTTTTCTTCAAGAACACATTTTTCTGCCCTAGCTTTGCTGATCACAAGCTCAGCCTACCATTTAGTAAACTTAGTGATAAGATCTTTGATTTGAGTCCTGTAGTTGGTGTGCTCATGTTTAAGAGTTGAAATAGTTTTCTCTAAATCTTCTATTTTAACTTTGTAATCATTTTCAGCTCTTCTGAAATCAGATTTTAAGATATTTAAAGACTCAAGATGAGATCTCATCTTTAAGTTATAAGACCTATATTTGTTAACTGTAGCAATAAATTCAAGTCTATAAAGATGTTCTAATACCTTGGCTTTATCATGGTCAGCCATTAGTGCTTGATTTGGAGATGCATCTTCTAGCTGAAAGCTCCAGTCAAAGCCTACTTCTTCTAAAGTAACTACAGCTTACTGCTTTGGCTTCTCATTCTTCTTGACTCTATCAGTGTAGTTTGTCCTGGTTTATACTTGGCGACCATTTGTCTTTGGTGCCTTGCACTCCCTGACAAAGTGTCCTGTTTTATTACAATTGTAACATTTCACCTTGTTTTTGTTAAGCCCAAACTTTTCACTGATCGCATTGCTAGGAAACTTTCTCCCTGTCCTCTTGTAAAACTTCTTGGCTTTTTGAGTAAAAAGAGCCATTTTCAGAACTATCTTCATATACTCCAGATCATCCAGATGGATACAGTCAAGATCTTCAAGGGTGAAGAGAAAGTTGCCAGTGCTTTCATCAGTAGACACAAAAGCTTGTTCAAAGCTTGTCTCTTGGAATGGACTTTCTTGAGTGTAACTCTCCCTTGGTGTCTTAGAGAAGGTGATGAAAGGACCCTTTTTTGAGTTATCGGGATAGCAGATAAGATGATGTTATGGTTCTCCGCAATCCCTTTCAACCACATTAAAGGCTGAACTCAGTTGATTGTTGGAGCTACAAGATGGATTTGCATATTTATCTTCATCTGGTATCCAATAAGAATATCATACAACTCTGTAAGAGTAAGAGTCTTAAGGTTCTCAGTTCTCTTTCTCTTGATAACAACACAATAATATGTCTATTGTCTAGAAAGAGAGGACATGAACTTCCCTACAATGTCTCTATTTTCAAGAGTTACCCCAACATCCATTAGAGTATCCACATCTCAACATACCTGAAGTATTGTTGAGTCATGGTTTCACCTATTTTAAGGTGAAGTTCTTAAACTGCTGCTTGAAAAGGTCATTCTTGTTCTTTTTTGCTTCGGTTGATGTAACATTTGTCCATTTTGGAAAATAGAAACCCAACCCGAATTCGTTTGGATCAATTTTGGAAAATCAAATACATTAGTTAGAAATTTAATTTATTTTAATCCTTCAAAAACAATAATAATAATATTTTTTAACTTCCATTTATTAAATCAATTCATGGTAATTTCATGATTTATAGAATAAAATTTTATAAATTCATGAAGTTTATTTGTCAGTTATGAGTTTAATTATAAAACTAAAATAAAAGATTAAAATACAAAGATAATTATTTTTGCAAATATGTAAGGTCTATAAAAAGTAATTAATATTAATAAGATTTTAAATATTTAATTAAAATAAATAATCAAATTACAAGTTCTTATTAGATTTATAAAGTCTACAAAGATTTAATAAAAAAAGTTATTAAATTAAAATTAAAGTTTTAATAAATTTCAAGTTTAAATTGTAATTATTCTTTTATTTATTTAAATTATTTAATTTTATGTTTATTTCAAATTCCAATCATAACCCTCTTTTAAAAGACTTATAACTCACCGTTAACACCATTTATAATCTACTCCTAACCTCAAATATAAAAGCAAGCCTTAGATCTCACTTTTCATTTGCTCATTCTCTAAATATCTCACTCTCATATTTTTCATTCATCCATTGGTTATGATCAATTTAAAGAATTTTATTTTACAAGAAATTTCAAGAGTTTTTTAATACTATGGTAATCTTTTATTGCCTTTTATATTATACATTTCCATATTATTTTAATCATCCTAACATCCAGTTGTTCTCATAACTTTATGTTTTACTTTTATTCTTTCTTCTACCAAATCTATTATATTTTAATCATTATGATTCGATCATTAACCTTCTCATATTCACTAACCTTATAATAATCGCTAACATTCTTAAATCAAGCTAACAACTGTAAGGCCGCATTCCCGGGATGCTTACAGCTGGTCCGTCATTGCACTTAAAACATATAATTACATTAACCTCAATAAAGTGTTGCAGCGGAATCATTAAAAACAAACATTTCATTTCATTAAAATAAACGCTTTTGCAAAATAATAAAACATTCATTACAAAATATCGTTTGTTCGTATTATAATGAAAAATCATTATACAAAAGAATGCCATTCAAAATGAGCCAAGTAGCCGCCCTGTGTCATCCTCAACAACCATTACCTGCCAACTGAAACACATAAAAGTCAGTGTTGTTGAATGAGTTCTAGTTTTATAATAAAACATACTTTAATTTTGTTAAAACACCGTCCTCGGTTTGGATTGCAGGCTGTAACTCGCCTGCATGAAGCCGAAATCGCTAGTAATCGCCGGTCAGCCATACGACGGTGAATCCGTTCCCAGGCTTCGTACACACCGCTCGTCACACTATGGGAGCTGGCCATGCTCGAAGTCGTTACCTTAAACACAGGAGGGGGATTTCGAAGGCAGGGCTAGTGACTGGAGTGAATTCGTAACAAGGTAGCCGTATTGGAAGGTGCGGCCGGATCACCTCCTTTTCAGGGAGAGCTAATGCTTGTTGGGTATTTGGGTTTGACACTGCTTCACACCCAAAAAGAAAGGAGCTACGTCTGAGTTAAACTTGGATATGGAAGTCTTCTTTCATTTCTCGACAGTGAAGTAAGACCAAGCTAGCAATTCCATTTAGATGCTCGAAAGATCCAAATAGAAAGATAAATAAAGAAGACCTTCTTGCTTTTCTTTTGTTCGAAGTGCCCTTTTGGCCTGGCCCGGTCAATACCCAGCCGGGCCTTTTTTTGTTCCAAAGAATTCCCTTTATTTTTGATTTATAGGCAACATACTCTAAATAGCCAATTTGGTATCTGTGTAACAATTTCCGTTCTGGGGTTTACATTTCCTACATGATCATGCATCATACATACAAATATATAATATCATTATTATCTTCATTATTCGTTCATTTATTCCGTTCATACATCTTTAAATCTTAACTTTCATTCGGATCAATGCCATGTGCTCACCCCACCGTCATGCATAAAGCGGGTACTGGGCCTGAGGTCTTTCATAGACCTCGAACATTGTGCATGAATCTAACTCTAGTACCTAGGGCAAGCGACAAGGATCCTATACATATGGTCAATCACACGGATTAGACCCAGTATGCATCCTTCCGGGGTAGCTAACCCGCACACGGTTGAGCTAACACCCTTCATTGGGTGTGAACCTCCATACATATGCTTGCAAGCCTTCCAGTGTGCATCCTTCCGGGGTAGTTAACCCGCACACAGTTGAGCTAACACCCTTCATTGGGTGTGAACCTCCATACATTTTCCTGCAAGCCTTTCTTACTTTCATTCCTTCATTAATGCATGCATTCTTTCATTATGTTCTCTTTTCATTATCTTCCACTTTATGTTACATGATACTTTATCATTTCATTCATTAACATTCAACGTAAAACCACAGGAAAATAATCGTACAAAAATAAGGAACATAAACATGAATATACAGATCATCACCATACAAGGCACCATCATACATACATAACCCATCACATCATATATGACCTCAAAAGTCAACTTACTTAATCCCTGGAAACATCCTCAGTCAAAGCCTACAAATCACTTTTCCCTAAAAAGCAGAAAACATTCTAAGTCCTTTCAGGCGCATGAGCCATATTTAGGCGTATGAACACTTAGGCGTATGGAGAGCTTCCAGACGCATGGGCACTATGGGCATATGGACACTATGGGGCGTATGGACTCTCAATCGCATGACTTCTAGGCACATGACCTTCAATCACATGACTTCCACGTGCATGACCTTCAGTCACATGACTTCCACGCACATGACCTTCAGTCGCATGACTTCCAGGCGCATGACCTTCAGTCACATGACTTCCAGGTGCATGACCTTCAGTCGCATGACTTTAAGGCGCATGACCTTCAGTCGCATGACTTTCGGGCGCATGACCTTCAGTCGCATGACTTTCGGGCGCATGACCTTCAGTCGCATGACTTTCGGGCGCATGACCTTCAGTCGCATGACTTTCGGGCGCATGACCTTTAGTCGCATGACTTTCGGGCGCATGACCTTCAGTCGCATGACATTCAGGCACATGACCTTCAGTCACATGACTTTCGGCCGTATGGCCTCCAGTCGCATGACCTCTAGTCGCATGACCTTCGGTCTCATGACTTTTGGCCGTATGGCCTCCAGTCACATCATCTTCCGTCGCATGACCTTTCAGTCGCATGAGCCCTAACTGGGTGCAGAGTGCAGTCTCATTCAAACTTGAACAGCAGATTCCAGTCCCTAAACCCTCTCTAACCCATTCTAAGCTTAAACTATCCACCCTAAGCCTTAGAAACCCAGTCATATCATCTTTCAAACATCACATACTCAAACTCAAACTCCACCCGATCATACACACACATACATACGGGTACACACCCACACAACAAAAATAGTTCCATATGCATTCCAGCCCCAAAATCAGTCAAAAACATGTAAAATAGGGGTCCTAGAACTCAACTTAGCAGCTTCTTCGGGTAAAGCTTCCCACAAACCCATTTGCTTCAAGCTTCACCACAAAAACCCACTAGAAATCAACTCCTTCCCCTTGTTTCTTCAAGATCTAAAAGTTCTGCCCTTTTCCCCTTTTTTTCCTCCCAAAACTGATTGGAGACAAGTATGGGAGAGGGTGTGGGCTGCCATGCCCTCTTTACACCCACTCTTCCAAAAGTTTTGTCCTTTTGGCACATTTACCCCTCAACATGGGGTAAAATACCTTTTTCCCTTTCTTCTTTCTTTTTTTTTCTTTTTCTTTCTTTTTTTGGCTTCAAAGAAAATAACCGGGTGTTACAGCAACACACTAATGTAAACAAAAAATCTCGTTTGCATATGGACGGCTTTACCGCCGCATTCGGTTATTCCACAAGATTATTTCCCTAAGTGATGGCTATGTCGAAGTCTTGGAATATTTTTATATAACTCAAATGAAGTCTAATATGTCATATAGCAACCTAATAAATTTACACTAACCCATTTCATGCTTTAATGATTTTAAAAATGCACATAAGTGCCTTACTACAATTCTGGCAGAATAATCTGACTTTAATCAACCATAACTTGATCATAACAAACTAAATTTGAGTAAAGTTAGACTCCAATATGAAGTTCATTGAATTTACTTTTTAACGACAGTTTATACCACTTCAAACTCAATCGGACGACTCAACAATAGCCTTCACATGATAAGTGCACATTTCAGCACCTTTTGTCTTGTGCTGCTTGTTTTACCTATTTGCAGATTTTTTCATAAAAATATTTCTAAATGAAATTTGTCCGGGAGACTTTGAAATAGTCAAATGTAAATTTTTATAATTTTATGAAACCATTTGCTATTTTAAAAAAACCTATTCAAACACGTACCAAACATTCTGTCTAGAATCTAAAATTGGTACAATAATCGTTTATCAATGTAGCTTTCGTTTATTGGTATTCCTAAGCGTCCTAACTTCTTTTAATGAATTCCAAACTCAAGTTATTTTTTTATCATTTATGACATCACCTTTGACTCTTGACATCCAAGCTTACATATATACTCTACGATCATCATGTAACACTCGGTTATTTCTTAAAAAGAAAAGAAAGAATAACAGTTGAAGAATAAAGAACGGAAATGTCAATAAACCCAAGTTGAGGGGTTAAATGTGTAAAAAGGACAAAAGTACGAATAAGTTGGTGTAAAGGTGGGCATGGCCGCCCACCCTCTCTTCACATCACATTTTTCATTGGTTTTAGAGAGAGAGGGGGAGGAAGGAAGAGAGAAGAAACTCTCGGTTGAAGAAAAAGAAGAAGAAGAAGCTTGAATTCAAGGTAAGAATTCAAGGTTTTTAACTGTTCATGTTAGGTTTTGTCTCGGTTACATGCTTATGTGCTTATGTGCTTGTGTGTGTGTCCATGTGTGTGTGTTTGTTTTGGTGTGTTTTTAGGTGTTCGAACTCATTTGCAAACGGGTTAGAAGGAAGAAACACCCAAAGTTGCACCAGGTGAGTTTCTAGACCCCCGTTTTACTTGTTTTAAACTCTTCTTGGGGCTGAAAATGTATTAAAATGATTTTAAAATGTTTATGTATGTATACCCATATGTATTATGCATGTTTGGTGATGATTCTTAGATGCTTATAGGTTGTTCATGCTTAGAATAGCCTTGGTAAGCTTAGAACAGATAGGCTTGATGTTTGGATTCGAAATTATCCTAGAAACATGTCGAACAGAAGGTTCATGCGCCTAAATAAGGTCCATGCGCCTGGAATTGCCTTAGAAATGATTAAGTGTATCTCATGCACTTGAACAGTGCCCTCATGCGCCTAGAAAATTAGTCAGACACCTAAGTGTAGGGCCATGCGCCCTAATAGTACCCATGCGTCTGAATAACCCCATGCGCCTAAGTTTCCATACGCCCGGATAGCTCGTGCGTCTAAGTGTCCAGCGTCGAATGGGTCATACACCCGAATAGTGTCCATGCGCCTGAATGGTTCATGCGCCTAAGTGTTAAAGCAGTTAAGTGTTGGCCTGATGCGCCTGTATAGTGATGAAGCGCCCAAACAGGGCCCATGCGCCCAAATAGTATCTAAGCGCCTAACACTTAGAATTTATTTCCGAAATTTTGGGAGTCTGTGCTTTTAGGGTTTTGACCGAGGTTTGACTAGGGTTTATTAATGATGTTTTTCATGCATGATTATGATTATTTTATGATTGTTCCTTGTTATTATTATTTATAATATTATTATTAATATTATTATTATTATTAGTATATGACTTTACGTGGTGTGCTTATAATTGTAACGTAAAGTATTACTAATAATAAAGTGAAAGAGCAATGAAGAAGAGAAGTGAAACTTAATTAAAATGTTAACAAATCTTGCAAGCTTACAGGAGGGACCGGCCATGAGGTCGTCAGCTCAACCGTGATGCGGGTTAGCTACCTTTGGATGCTCACGGGGCCAGTCAATTGAGACTGGTGGACCGTTGCAGCATACCCTAGGTGTCTGGGTCGGCCTTGTATACAATATGTAGAGCCCCTTGTGGGAAATAGAGGGCCTAGCATCATTTCCCCCGCGCATATAGTTTAGGGTATTGCTCATTGGTCCATACAGATAGTGAAAGATAAAAATAAAAGAGTACATAGTAAACAAGGCATACAGTTAGAGATAAAGCATTACCTGATTGTATAGTTAATGCGTGCTCATGTATAAAGAGATGAAGTTTTCATAGAAAGAGTATTTTCATATATATACATACAGAAAGTATTTTATTACTTTTAAAACTAGAACTCACTCAGTAATGCTGACTTTTATATATTTTCAGTTGGCAGGTAAATATTGCTGAGGGTGGCACGAGGGTGAAGCTACTCGGCAGGAAAAGACTGACATCCATTCATACTTATTATTGTTGTTGTTTTGTAATGCAATTAAACAGTTCTTTTGTATTCCATTAAACAATAGTGTATTGCTCAATAACAACGTTTTAATGAAATGAATGGTTTTTGTTAAAATGATTCCGCTGCTTAAGTTTATAAATTTATAACGTTTAATATGTTTAATGTTGTGAATGACCAACTGTGAGGTCTCCGGGAATGGGGCCTTACAAGTTGGTATCAGAGCCAAAGTTTAAGAGAATTGTGTTAAATAAATTTTTAAAACCTAAACCTAAACTGAAAATGGGACAATTGGGGGGATGTCAGCCTGAGTAGCTACGTGCCATCAAGTATGTCTTTTCTTAATGTTAACCGATATTATGTGCGCATGCTATTTGATTTATGTGCTCTTAGTAGGTTTAGATACTGATTAAGTCAGGATAGGAAATGCTTGGGGTATGAAGAGTAAAGTAAGTGTCTAATTACAACTGGCCACTGTAATTAGGGACTTACTATACTTGACATAAACTGAGTTGTTACCTTGAATGACCGTGTTAGTGTTTGAATCTTATAGCGTGTTAGAGGATGGCTGGACGGAAATCTTCCAAGACTCCTACTGGCAGAGGCCGTTCGCGTGTGACTAGGAGTGGTTCTAAGGCTCCTGAGACGACCCATGAGAACCCTAAGGTTCATGGCCAGAGCGAAGAAAATGAGAATGCTAGCCTTAATGCCTCAGCTAGGGAGGCGATTGCGGATGAAGTACACTAGGTCATGCATACAGTCTTACCGTCTGTGGTGACTGAAGTCATCAGGGCCGTGAGAAGCTAGGAAAGGAAGGAGAAGGAGAATAGAAGGGATCAATGGGCAAGGGAAGCAGAAGGGAGGAGGAACAACCAGAGCCTGAGACTGTGTTGTCCGATGAGGACGAGGATGATGTAGTGGGGGTAGCGACCAGAGGGTGCAATTATGGGGCGTTCCAAAGGTGTAAGCCCCGACTTTCGATGGCAATGGCAATGCTGCTGCCGCTCACCGTTGGGTGAGAGAGATGGAGGCAGTCTAGGAGATCAGTGAGTGCCGCGATAACTAAAAGGTGAAGTTCGCGACTCACTCTTTCGCTGATTCAGTGCTGTGTTGGTGGGACAATATTGTCCAAGCTAAGGGTACCAGGAAAATCGGGAGAATGAGGTGGAGTGAACTGAAGAAGTTGGTGGTCGAGGAATTCTTGTCACACCCTGACCGATGGCAGAATCATCGGGGCGGACGAATGGGAGACGACTGCTCATAGCACATGGAACTAATTAAGTTGAAATATTATTAAATATCATTATTTATTAAAACATTACAAGATAAATAAGTAATTACAAAACAATCAAAATACAACCAATAACATAAGACTTTCAATTTAAACTAGGTCCAAGTCCTATGTGAGCACGAAGATAAATCCACAAGAAGTAAACCTGAAACATGATAAAAATAAAAGGTCAACTAAAAAGTTGGTGAGTTTCCAAGGTTTTCATACGTAATATAACAAGGTTACAAGTAGCAATTCAGGTCATAGGTTATAAGTTAGTAAGGTTATAGAACACATATCGTTACAATCAAACCTCGACTTGATTACAAGTATATAAGATTGGCTAAGTGTATTTGGTTCCTATGATGAACAAGCATACGTCATCAGGAGCCGGCAATACCTCGGCTTTAGCACCAAATAGGCTTGTCAGGCCAAAAGATCTAAGACGTCGCCAGGCTAGCAATAGTTAATGATTGTAAACAAACTATGTATCTCATATAAACACTTACAACACACAAATAACCATGACAAAATATAAAGATGAATTGCAAGTGCTTTACAAGTCTCAAACGTTTATAAGTGTATGATGTATAAGTATCATGCTTCACCCCAAATAGTGAAAATGTAAAAAAGGGCAAGGAAACTCACTTGGCAAATAAGTATAAGAATGATGATAAGAAATTAAACGATTCCCCAACGATTTCTTTTACAAGTTACCTAAATGTGTTGATTCCAAGATTAAGTTCAATAACAAGATTAACGAGTAAACGTGAACTAGGGTTTCAATTGGAATTTGGAGGTTTAAATAATTAAGTAAAATAATGAACCATTTACGTTTTGGTTAAATAAAGATAATATAAATCAATTAAGTTTAAGAATAAAAAAAATGTCTCAACAATTTTAGTTATTGATTTAATAAAAATTAAGTATAATATGTGAAAATAACTAATTAATTTAATGATTAATTATTTAAAGCTTGTTAACGAGATTAAATTAAATACTTATTTAAATGACGTTAAAATTATTTAAAATGATTTTATAAAGTTTTGGGCTTTTAAAATGATTTAACACAAGGTTTTATAATACAAAACCCTAAAAATATAAGAATAAATTAAATAAAAGTTAACGAGTAAATTTATTAACTATTTATGATTTAACATAGTTAATTAAATCATTGAATAATTAATTATTTAAATAATCATCTAAATAATCATTTGCATAATTAATTATTTAAATAATCATTGAACTATAATATATTTATAACATAAATGACTTAGTAATATTTTTTATAACTTTTTATTCTTAAAAAAATATTAATTAAATCTAAGAAATATAAGTGTTAAAACTTTTAAAAACTAACTTGATATTTTCTGAAATAATTTAACTAACAAAATATTTTTTATTGTGATTTATTAATATAATATTAATTTTCTGAATCATAAATTATACAAAAAAACTAATTAAAACAAAAATGGCAGAGGCCCGGTTCGAACCCAGGACCTCTTGCCTATTGGGTTCATGAATTACCAGTTGGGCTATAGCCCATATCTGTTTAAGATTCAAAATAATTTTATAAATCTATTAATTAAAGAAAACCCCAAATTACTCAAGAACCCTAGAATGGATTTGTTCCAAATTGAACATGAATCTGTTGTTGTTAATGTCGATTATCATGGGGCTTTTGATCCCCATGTAAAATCGAGCACATTGATATATATAACTTACATGATTGAGTTCGATTTGATGATCTCAAGTTTAATAACGAGTCGTGACGATATGATGGTTGATTCAAGGTGCAAACGAGGTTCGTAATCAAATTAACTTTGCAGGAAGTTTTGGATGGTGATTCTAAGTAGAAACCCTCAACCAATTTTGTATAAAGAGCCTCGAACATGCTTCACGATTAAGTTGCAGGTCGCAGATGATGATGATGGTTGTATGTGATGTGTGTTGTGTTTCAGATGAAATTGAAGGTTGTATACAATTAGTGAAGGATAGATGATCGTTCACGTTGGTTTAATTAGGTTATTATGATGTGTAAATGCTTGAACGGCTAGGGAGTTTAATGTGAGTCGGTTATGTAATCGATTAGACAAGAAACGGGTGTTTAAATATGGTTAATTGATACGTTAAGGTTCGAATCGTGTTCCAAAATGATTTGAGACGGTTTTTAGTAAAAAATTGCTCAAAATTGATGGTTATGAGGTGGCCGGAGCTCCGCCGGAAAATTGGGGGTAATGATGGTGGGGGTTTGGGTTTATTTTGAATTTATACAATTAGTCCCTAGAGTTTTAAGTCTTTATTATTTTATGTAATAAACTTTTATTTCAAGTATTAAAAATTACCATTTCACCCCTAAACTTTATAAAACCCATTTGAATGATAAATCAAATCAATTATTTGTTAATCTTTATAAATCTTGTAAGCTTTATTATTTGATTATTTGTTTTCAATAATTAGAGTTTATAATAAATAGTAAATATTTATTCATTTAATAACTTTATAAATTTTTTATAGGTCTTCTCCACTTAAATCTTTATTGTGAAATGATTAGTCACCTTAACTTTAAAAAAATATTACAAGTTCTTTAGATGATTAACAATTATATAATTCACCATATAAATTGTAAATTTAATACATTTGGTCCATTTCAATTATTATTATATTTTTATAACAAAACTAAAAAAAATGAGTTTTAACTTGGAAATTGGCGGATGTTACAATTCTGTCCTCACAGGGAACTCGATAAAATTGAGAGGGAGTTCTGGCAACTTGAAGCGGGGACCATGACCCACCAGCAGTACACCACTAAATTCAACGAGATGGCAAGGCTGGTGCCGGATCAGGTGACGCCGGTGTCAAGGAAGATCAAGAGGTACATCCAGAGACTGCCGGCTGACATTCACAGGCACCTGAGTGTTGCTCAGCCAGGTACCTTTCGATCGATGGTTAGATTGTATGATTAGCGAGAGGAGACTATGGTGGAGGTCAAGAAGACGAGTGGGGATTGTAAAAACTGGAATGGGAAAAGGCTTGGACGTGGTGGTTTTACTCCAAACAACAAGAAGATGAAGGTGGACGACCGTGGGGTGTCGTCAAGATCAGGGCTGAAAAGGTGTGGTAGATGTGGAAAGGAGCATACCGGTGAGTACAAGATTGGAATGAATGTATGCTTCAGGTGTGGCAAGCCTGGCCACATCGCTAGAGACTGTAAGAAGTCGAGGGGGAGAGCTTTAGAGCGGAGAAGAAGAAGCCGAAGGAAGGAGGGCAGAGGGCAGGCGCTAGAGCTTACACCATGACTCGATGTTGTGTTAGGTATGTTTCTAGTAAACCAAACTTGTGCCTGTGTATTGTTCGATTCTGGTGCTAGTAGGAGTTTTATTTCCACTACTTTCTGTGCTAAGTTGCCTACTAGTAGTAGAAATGTCGGTGAACCATTCGATGTAGAAACCGTTGTTGGCAAGTCCACTAGAATTACTGATGTGATAGAGGATTGTGCTATAGAACTAGAAGGTCATAGGTTTGCTACTAAGTTACATGTGATGCCCCTAGGTGGATTTGATGTAGTACTAGGGATGGACTGGTTCGCAACCTATGAAGCAAACATCGTTTGTCGCAAGAAGATGATTCGATTAGTTGCGCCCGATGGGAGTTTGGTTACGATTTATGGAGATCACGTTACTACGATTCCGAAGGTGATTTCGATGGCAATGGCGGGGAAGTGCATGAAACGTGGATGTGGTGCCTACTTGGCCTACGTAAAAGATGTGGATGCGTCGGTACCGCAATTATCTAAGGTGCCAGTGGTGTGTGACTTTCCGAACGTATTCCCGGAAGACTTACTCGGCGTGCCACCGGATCGTGAGATTGAGTTCCAAATTGATTTAATACCCGGTGCTCAACTCGTTGCCAAAGCACCATATCGATTAGCTCCGACTGAGATGAAAGAACTCATGAGCCAATCGCAAGAGTTGATGGATAAGGGATTCAGTCAATCGAGTATCTCTCCGTGGGGTGCTCCGGTATTGTTTATAAAGAAAAAGGACGGAAGTATGCGAATGTGCATCGACTATCGAGAGCTGAACAAGTTGACGGTAAAAAATCGGTACCCGTTACCGAGGATTGATGACTTGTTTGACCAGCTCCAAGGTGCCAGTTGGTTCTCGAGAATAGATCTACGATCTGGCTACCAGTTGGTACACGTTATGGACACTACGAGTTCCTCGTTATGTCTTTTGGTCTAACTAATGCGCCAGCTGCCTTTATGGATTTGATGATGTCACACCCTCAAAATCCACTTGCGGAGTTTTACCGCGAGGCGTGTGAACAAACCAGGATCACAGTCAATAGTTACTCAGAACGACTCTATATGCCATAATTTAAATGAAATCAATCCAAAGTATATAAATTAAACAGTGCGGAAGCGTTTTGAAAACAACCCAAAGAAATAAAAGTATAATTGTGGCAAAACACGTGCCAATCCCAAAAGAGTAATCATTAATTATTAAAATGATAAAATTGTCTTGAGGATCGTGTCATAGAATGCAATGGACCATGCAGTGCTCCTATGGCAAGCAAGCTAATGACCTGAGAATAGCATACTAAAAATGTCAACACGATGGTTGGTGAGTTCAAGAGATATTCAAACATAAACAGTTTAATAATAGAGATGTACAAGTAGCGTATTGTAACAGATAGCTAGTCCATTAACAATAAATATTATTTCATAGTGATTTCGCAATTGAAGCTGACTGTGTTGTGTTGTTGCCTCCTGCCACGACTTAACAGGTCGTGACAATGTTCATTAGGACAACTTGCACCCGGTTGACCTCGAGTCACACAGGTGGGGCTCGTCAGACCCAGTAGTACTACCCAAATTTCCCCGCTAATCAATATTAACAATTCGAAAGTGTGAGGACTTTTCCATGATATCAACACTATATAATATTGTACACAACTTAAATACATAAAACGTTCGTGATTTACCAGTATGCTATCTCCCCCAAAGAGAGGAAATAAAAAGTGGGGCATGAACTCACCTGATATGCGTTTAGATACACAGAGTTTGACTTGTCAAACAGAATAGACAGACAACCTTCAAAGGTTACCTAGATCATATAAGTGCATGAGTACGTGTAATCAAAGAACATGTGAAACCCTAAGTACACTACAACCAAGGACTCAAGATTTCAAACAAAACAGACATGTTTGACCTAGTTGACCCGTTTGACCCGTTGGTGACCTTATGTATTGTAAACCATTCAAGTAATCATACACATATATCATACATTGTTAACATTCAAATAGATCATATGTATGCTATATCATCCAGGTGTAACACTTAGATCATCATACAACCAAGTATCATACAAGTCATGCGAATCTAGAACATTAACATATTCACTAGTTATAACACAACTAATATGTCACACAAAGATCAAACCACTCACTACATGCCATGTGAAGCCACTCACGACTTCACATCCTAAACCCTGCCAAATCTACTAAGTAGGGGCCTCAGATTCGCATGCGTGTATGATGATCATAACCATAATCATTAACCATATGCATTGCATCACAACAATCAATCACCAATCCCAAACATGATGTCCTACTACTAATAAACATCCAAATCATACCTGATCATAAGTGTCCAAATATCATTCATGATTAACCCGGCATCACATACAACCAAATTACCATGTTCTACCACATTAGAATCTATTCATGATCATACTAACATGTTCCTAACATCCCAAACATGTTCAAGCTATCATTTTTCAGACTTTATGCAAATAAAGTTTCCCTTTTGGGAAAGTACATCCCAACATCTATCAACCATCCAATGTATTCATGAATTCATCATAATTATACCATCTCAAGCTCCTTACAATATCTTGACATGATCAACATCACCTAAACACCATAATCTAACAATTCAAAGATTTCTAGCATTCATAACAACAATCTAGCATCCAATCATCATCATGAACACATCCATAACATCAATCCATCACTAGATCATCATTACATACAAAATAAAGTTACTATTATTAGTAACCTATGAACACCAACTTCAATTCACCAATTTCTTGCAAAATCAATGTATCCTAACATTCATACAACCTACTAATCATCATACATTCATCAAACAATCATCCATCATGCATAATCATAGCATTTTCGAACTAGGGTTTGTTTCATACACAAAGTTCATGATCCATCCACTAAAAACATAGAATTCATGCATAATCGACGTTAACTAACATGTATACAATCTAACTAACATGTTAACATCATCAATTGATTAAAAGTCAACACCAAGAACATTAATTTCGCAACTAAGGTTTCGGCCACATCAAATTTCATGCAAACAAACCACCAACTAACCTTTAATTCGTGAAAAGTAACAAAATTGAGACTTCTAATGTGTTGTATGCCTTCAAATCGACCAAAATCCGATGCTTGATGCTTGTTCCAAGTTGAAATCGCAAAGGGAGGGGGTTTGGGAAGGAAGTCGCGGCCGAATGGGTGGGATTAGGGTTGGGATTTGTTTTGTTTAATTTTAATTTACATAATTACCCTTTTAACCCTTGTAATTTGTATTTTATAAAAAACTAGGCTTTAAACTCTATGTAAAGTGTTTTTAACTTCATAATATAAAGATATAAACTTATGAAAATCATTATATATCTTATCTTTATAAAAACACAAGACATACGAATAAATAGGCACGTTTCCGCGTTACGCGATTAATTTTCTAGTTAACCTTTTAAAAATGTGTAAACACATAAACATAACCCAATACTCACATAATCAATTAGATTCACATCAAATAACATTATCCATTATTACTAGGTTTGACACGTGAAATACATCATGAATTCCACTTAGCGAATCAGGTAGGGCTAATCGATAGGCTACTAGACCTATTCTTTCCACTATTTCAAATGGTCCAACGTACCTCGGATTTAGTTTCCCTCGTTTGCCAAACCGAACTACGCCTTTCCATGGTGAGACTTTCAACAAAACCTTGTCACCAACCTGAAACTCTAAAGGTTTCCGTCTCTTGTCAGCATAACTCTTTTGTCTGTCTCGCGCTGCAGCCATACGGTTCTGTATCTGTATAACCTTCTCAGTCGTCTCATGAATTAACTCGGGACCTGTTATCTGACTATCACCAATTTCTGCCTAGCAAATGGGTGATCTACATTTTCTCCCATACAGCGCCTCGAAAGGTGCTGCCTGTATGCTAGTATGATAACTGTTGTTATAAGAAAACTCCACCAATGGCAGGTGAATTTCCCAGTTATTCCCAAAGTCAATCACACAAGCACGTAGCATATCTTCCAACGTCTGTATAGTACGCTCACTCTGACCATCCGTCTGTGGATGATATGCAGTACTCATATCCAACCGTGTACCCAAAGATTTCTGCAATGATTGCCAGAAATGTGACGTGAAACGAGCGTCACGATCGGAAATAATTGAGACCGGTACTCCATGTCTCGAAACGATCTCTTTAAGATACAATCGGGTTAATTTCTCCATCTTATCCGTTTCCTTAATTGCAAGGAAGTTAGCAGACTTTGTCAATCGATCCACAATAACCCATATCGTGTCACCACCAGTACTAGTCCGGGGTAGCTTAGTAATAAAATCCATGGAGATTTGTTCCCATTTCCACATTGGAATCACAGGTTGTTGTAACAGTCCGGATGGTTTTTGATATTCCACTTTTACTTTCGAGCAGGTCAAACACTTGCTCACAACGTAGCTACATCCGCTTTCATGTTAGGCCACCAATAGTTAGCCTTTAGGTCATGATACATCTTGTCGGATCCAGGATGTATAGAATACTTAGATTTGTGTGCCTCGCTCATAACTAAATCCCTTAGATTTCCATGAACAGGCACCCAAAGTCTATCCATGAAATACCGAATTCCATCCTCTTTCACCACTAGCTGTTTATCCATTCCCCTTAGCAATTCAAAACCAATATTTTCTACTTTTAAAGCTTCTATCTGTGCCTCCTTAACTTTTTCGGGCAGTTGGGTACTGATAGTAAGCTGTAAAGCTCGCACCCGTCGGGGTTTAGCTGTTTCCTTCCTGCTTAAAGCATCGGCAACTACGTTCGCCTTTCCCGGATGATACTTAATTACGCAATCATAATCATTTAGTAGTTCCACCCAACGTCGCTGTCTCATATTCAACTCTTTTTGCTCGAAGATATGTTGAAGACTCTTGTGATCGGTGTAGATAGTGCACTTGGTACCGTACAAGTAATGTCTCTAGATCTTTAAGGCAAAAACCACTACACCCAATTCTAAGTCATGGGTGGTATAGTTCTTCTCATGAACCTTTAGTTGTCTCAAGGCGTAGGCTATCACCTTATCTCGTTGCATCAAGACACAACCCAATCCTTGAATGGATGCATCGCAATACACCACAAAGTCATCTGTTCCCTCTGGTAATGCTAATATCGGGGCAGTACAGAGTTTTTGTTTTAATAATTGGAAAGCTGATTCTTGACTCTCAGTCCATTTGTATGTCGTTCCTTTATGAGTCAAGGCTGTGAGAGGTTGTGCGATCTTAGAAAATCCTTCTATGAATTGGCGGTAATATTCTGCTAATCCTAGAAATTGTCTTATCTCGCTCGGCGTTTTGGGTGTAGTCCAATTCTTTATCGCCTCAATTTTGGCAGGATCAACGTGTATCCTTTCTCATTAACATATGACCTAGGAATTGTACTTCTCTTATCCTAAAGTCACACTTTGAGAATTTAGCATACAGCTGCTCATTTTTCAACAGTTCCAAGATCATTCGTAAGTGCTCTTCATGCTCCTCCTTGGTCCTAGAATATATCAGTATATCATCGATGACCAATGACAAACTGATCAAGATAAGATTTGCACACGCGGTTCATGAGGTCCATGAACACAGCAGGTGCATTACTCAACCCAAAAGGCATGACCAAGAACTCATAATGACCATAATGAGTACAAAACGTAGTCTTGGGAATGTCTTCTTCTCGAACTCTGAGTTGATGATAACCAGATCTCAGGTCAATCTTCGAGTAATAGCTTGATCCTTGAAGCTGATCAAACAAGTCGTCGATACGAGGTAAAGGGTATCGTTTCTTGACTGTTACTTTGTTCAACTCTCTATAATCGATGCACATCCGGAATGTACCATCCTTCTTCTTAACAAAGAGAACAGGAGCCCCCCAAGGTGATGTACTAGGTCGAATAAAGCCCTTATCCAAAAGCTCCTGAAGTTGTGACGACAACTCCTGTGGTTCATTCGGTGCTAATGGATAAGGTGCCCTAGCAATCGGAGCTGCACTGGGAGTCAACTCAATCTAGAATTCCACTTAGCGGTGAGGTGGTAATCCAGGAAGATCCTCTGGGAACAACTCTGGAAAGTCGCGTACTACAGGAATATCCTCCATTCTCTTTTCTCCTACTGCTTGTCGGTTACAAGTGCTAGGATAGCCACACGGCCCTTTCGTAACAACTTTTGGGCTTTCATGTATGAGATGATGCCTATCACAGCACCACTTCTATCACCTCTGACGGTAAGGATTTGATCACCAACCGGGATCCGTATGATCTTCGTGACATATGACTTCCGCTTGCTTGCTAGAGAGAGCAATCCATGCCTATCACAACATCAAAACTCCCTAGCGTAACGGGCATGAGATCTATGGTGAAAGTATGACCAGCAAGTTCTATCTTACAGTTTTAAGGATATGCATTACATGGATTTGTTTACCGTTGGCTAATTCCACAGTGTATTTAGATTCTAAACAGAGGGTATATCACTTAAAAGACTACAGAACTTTAAGGACACAAAATCCTATCGGCTCCAGTATCAAATAGTACCGTAGCAAAACAACCATTAACAGGGAATCTACCAGTAACAATTGTGGGATCATTTAGAGCCTCACCTGAGCCAATGATGAAGGCTCTCCCCTAAGCTCCATCTTTATTGCCGCCATTCCAGTACCATTTCCACCATTGTTGTTATTATTACCATGTTGTTGTTACCGTGGTTGTTGGTATTGTTGTTTTTGTTGTTGCCATTTCCATTCCTCCTTAGTTTGGGCAGTTTCGCTTGTAATGCCCTTCTTTCCCACATTCAAAACAAACCTTGGGAGTTTCTTGAGGTTGTTGTGGCCTCCTCACCAGTTCACCACGACAATCCTTCCCAGCGTGTCCAATTTTTCCACAACGTTGACACTTGAAGCTATCACACCTTCCCACATGATGGTAATTACACTGAGTACACTTCGGATGTCTCCCACCATAACCACTGGGTCCTTGATTATTTGCAGGCCTCTGGTTGGGGTTACGGTTATTGTCAAACCTCCGTTGCTGCTGAACCGGGTTGTTGCTGTTGAGATTGAGGTTGACCACTGGAAGATGATGATGCTTTGGTGTTGTTAGCATTATCCCACTTCCTTTTGTTGTCGGGCACGCTTGCCACAGCGCCCCGTCTGGGTAGACGTCCTTGCTCCATGGCTTGGTCAGTTAGCCTGTGAGCTAGCTGGATGGCTTGCTGAATTGTGGCTGGTGGAAGCAGTTACCATACTCTGGATTTCAGGTACTAATCCTCATATGTAATGCTCTATCCTTTTATGCACCTCATTCACTTCCCGGGCACAAAGTTGCTAATTCATGGGTTCTGGTGGTGTAAGCCTCAATTTCTGAGCCCTGCATTTTCAGTTGCAGAACTCCATCTCTAACTTCTGTACTTCGCTACGAGGACAGTACTCCTCGGTCATCATTGCTTTGAACTCATCCCATGGAAGTCCATTTTCCATCACTTGTCCAAGCATCTGGACTTGCGCGTTCCACCAAGACAGAGCAGCACCTCCAAAGTCCCGGTGGCATACTTTACTTGATCCGTATGGTGGGGTATGTGAGTAAGTATTGGTGGCTGGGTATGAAGCGTGATATGGTGGGGTATGTGAGTAAGTACCTTACTTGCTTACAGGTGAAGGCCGAACATCAGAAGCCGTATTGGAAGATCCAACCTTTGGATATACCGGAATGGAAGTGGGAGCACATCACCATGGATTTCATTACAAAGTTGTCGCGTACTCCGAAAGGATATGATGCCATATGGGTGATTGTTGACCGTCTAACGAAGAGTGCTCACTTCCTACCGATCCGCGACATATTCATCTGAGAGGTTGGCAGATATATTCATCAAGGAAATTGTAACTCATCACGGTGTGCCGGTGTCTATTGTGTCTAATCGTGACACCTGGTTCACATCTAAATTTTGGAAGAAATTCCATGATGCCATGGGGACGAGGTTACATATTAGCACGACATATCATCCCCAAACTGATGGTCAGTCAGAAAGGACCATTCAGACATTGGAAGACATGCTTCGGGCATGTGTGATTGATTTTGGGGGAAGTTGGGATGACCACTTACCGTTAGCTGAATCTCATACAACAACAGCTGTGATGCCAGCATTGGCATGCAACCATATGAGATGCTATACGGTAGGAGATGCAGAACACCCGTTTGTTGGGGTGATATTGGCCAGAAGGAATTGGGGAGCGTCGAGGTAATTGAGGCTACAACTGAGAAGCTTGAGAAGATTAAAGCCTTCATGAAGGCAGCCAAAGATAGACAGAAGTCGTATACTGATAAACGATGCAGACCGATTGAGTTCCAGGTGGGTGACCGAGTTATGCTGAAGGTCTCACCTTGGAAGGGTATTATCCGATTCAGGAAATGAGGTAAGCTAAGCCCAAGATACATAGGACCTTTCCGAATCATGGCTCGAGTAGGAGATGTGGCCTATAGATTGGAGTTACCAGATGAGCTAAGTGGAATTCACCCGACATTCCATGTATCTCATCTAAGAAAGTGCTTAGCTGATGAAGACATGATTGTTCCACGGAGGATATCGAAGTAGACGAAAGGCTCAATTATGTGGAGCAACAAGTGGCAATCATCAATCGAAAAGAAAAGAGGCTGAAAAATAAAGTGGTTCCTCTTGTGCGTGTACAGTGGAAGCGCAGGAAGGGTTCCGAATCTACATGGGAGACTGAGGAGGAGATGAGGCAGCATTACCCTCGTCTGTTTGAAGAATAACAGATTTCGGGGACGAAACCTATTTAAGGGGGTGGACTTGTAACACCCGATTATTTCTTAAAAAGAAAAGAAAGAATAAGAGTTGAAGAATAAAGAAAAGAAAATGTCAATAAACCCAAGTTGAGGGGTTAAATGTATAAAATGGACAAAAGTACAAATAAGTTGCTGTAAAGCTGGGCATGGCCGCCCACCCTCTCTTCACATCACCTTTTTCATCGGTTTTAGAGAGAGAGAGAAAGGAATAGAGCAGAAACTCTCAGTTGAAGAAAAATAAGAAGAAGAAGTTTGAATTCAAGGTTTTTAAGTGTTCATGTTGGGTTTTGTCTCGGTTACATGCTTATGTGCTTATGTGCTTGTGTGTGTGTCCGTGTGTGTGTTTTGGTGTGTTTTTAGGTGTTTGAACTCATTTGCAAACGGGTTAGAAGAAAGAAACACCCAAAGTTGCACCAGGTGAGTTTCTAGACCCCGGTTTTACTTGTTTTAAACTCTTCTTGGGGCTGAAAATGTATTAAAACGATTTTAAAATGTTTATGTATGTATACCCGTATGTATTATGCATGTTTGGTGATGATTCTTAGATGCTTATAGGTTGTTCATGCTTAGAATAACCTTGGTAAGCTTAGAACAGATGGGCTTGATGTTTGGATTTGAAATTATCCTAGAAACATGTCGAACAGAAGGTTCATGCGCCTAAATAAGGTCCATGCGCCTGGAATTGCCTTAGAAAAGATTAAGTGTATCTCATGCGCATGAACAGTGCCCTCATGCACCTAGAAAATTAGTCAGATGCCTAAGTGTAGGGCCATGCGCCCCAATAGTACCCATGCGTCTGAATAACCCCATGCGCCTAAGTTTCCATACGCCCGGATAGCCCATGCGTCTAAGTGTCCATGCGTCCGAATGGGTCATACGCCTGAATAGTGTCCATACGCCTGAATGGTTCATGCGCCTAAGTGTTAAAACAGTTAAGTGTCGGCCTGATGCGCCTGTATAGTGATGAAGCGCCCAAACAGGGCCCATGCGCCCAAATAGTGTCTAAGCGCCTAACACTTAGAATTTATTTCTAAAATTTTGGGAGTCTGTGCTTTTAGGGTTTTGACCGAGGTTTGACTAGGGTTTATTAATGATGTTTTTCATGATTATGATTATTTTATGATTGTTCCTTGTCATTATTATTTATAATATTATTATTAATATTATTATTATTATTAGTATATGACTTTACGTGGTGTGCTTATAATTGTAACGTAAAGTATTACTAATAATAAAGTGAAAGAGCAATGAAGAAGATAAGTGACACTTAATTAAAATGTTAACAAATCTTGCAAGCTTACAAGAGGGACCGGCCATGAGGTCGTCAGCTCAACCGTGATGCGGGTTAGCTACCTTTAGATGCTCACGGGGCCAGTCAATTGAGACTGGCGGACCTTTGCAGCATACCCTAGGTGTCTGGGTTGGTCTTGTATACAGTATGTAGAGCCCCTTGTGAGAAAAATAGGGTCCATCACCATTTCCCCCATGCATACAGTTTAGGGTATTGCTCATTGGTCCATACAGATAGTGAAAGATAAAAACAAAAGAGTACAGAGTAAACAAGGCATAGAGTAAAGAGATAAAGCATTACCTGATTGTATAGTTAATGCATGCTCATGTATAAAGAGATGAAGTTTTCATAGAAAGAGTATTTTCATATATATATACCTACAAAAAGTATTTTATTACTTTTAAAACTAGAAGTCACTCAGCAACGCTGACTTTTATACATTTTCAGTTGGCAGGTAAATATTGCTGAGGGTGGCACGAGGGTGAAGCTACTCGGCAGGGAAAGACTGATATCCATTCATACTTATTATTGCTGTTGTTTTGTAATGCAATTAAACAGTTCTTTTGTATTCGATTAAAGAATAGTGTATTGCTCAACAACAGCGTTTTAATGAAATGCATGGTTTTTGTTAAAATGATTCTGTTGCTTAAGTTTATAAATTTATAACGTTTAATGTGTTTAATGTTGTGAATGACCAACTGTGAGGTCTCCGGGAACGGGGCCTTACACATCATTATACTTGTGAGTTTTCTATGTGAGTTCTTCATACCCCCTTTTTACTTTATTTCATAACTTTTGGGGTGAAACATGTTAACCTTATAAATTTAAACTTGTAAACATCTTGATACTTGTAAATTCACATGCAATTCATCCTTACTTTTTGTCATGATTATTGATATTATTATGAGTGTTATATGAGATACATTATACGTTGACAATGATTAACTATTGATAGTCTGGCGACGTTATAGATTTATGGGCCTGACGAGCCTACTTGATTAATCCAAGTACACTTAGCCAATCATTTAATCTTGTAATCTTGTCAACTTGTAATTTGTCGAGGTTTGATTGTAGCTATATATGTTCTATAAACTTGCATAATTCATAACCATTGACATGAATTGCTACTTGTAAATCCTTTATATATATACATACATATATATACATATATATGTGTGTGTGTGTGTTTTTAACCCATGGAAACTTACCAACTTCAAAGTTGACCCTTTGTTTTTAACATGTTTCAGGTTTGATACTTGAGGATCTCTTTATGCTCATATAGGACTTGGACTTAGATTAATTGAAAATCTCATGTTATTGTTTATATCTTATTTGTATTGTAATGATTTAATTGTCTTGTAATGTTCAATAAAAATGATATTTAATGTTATTTCGACTTATTAGTTCCATGTGCTAGGAACAATCATTTCACATTCGTCCGCCCCGATGATTTCGTCGTCGGTCGGGGTGTGACAGATTGGTATCAGAGCTATAGTTATAGGGAATTAGGTTATTAGAAATGGAATGACCTAGACTATAACTAAGTACCTTTACACATGAGTCCTCTTATGTACTTTATATTTAGATAAGATCTTATGTGCCTATATGTTTATACTTGATTATGTGATTTTATGCCTTATGTGTTTCTTATTATACTTTGAATCTTATCAATGCACACACGAATCTTAAATCATATTGTAAGGCATTATGCGCCTTTATCAAATGGTTTTCAAAATGAGATTTGAATCGTTATTCATGATTTCAAGTCTCGTCAAAGTCTGTGTCCTACAACTTGAAACATGTAATGCTGGAAGAGCGTAATGCTTGTATCTTGAGGTGTTCTATCTAGGAAAGGTATTCATATAATCCAAATCAACTGATGGATCTGTTTACCTTACCTGGGAACCCTTAGGGTGAGTGTCCGCTTATAGGTACGCATGTCTTCATTAAAGTTGTAGTTGACCTAATACTTTGATAAGTCAACGTATTGCTTTGGTTTGTAAACCGAACGTTACACTCGAAACACCTTGTTAATTTGAATCATCTTATCATTGATCTTGTCTTCTTAGAACTTAAAACTTATTAACCAATTCTTGCAATGACTTTGTAAGGCCCCGTTCCCGGGAACCTCACAGTCGGTCATTCACAACAATTAAAAACATTAATCATTATAACTATGCAATCTTAAGCAGCGGAATTAGTTTATCAAAAACCATTCATTTCATTTAAACCACTGTGGTTAAGCAATACAACACTATTTAACTGGTTACAAGAGAATTGTTTTACTGTATTACAAAACAACAGCAACATAAAGTACGAATGGATGTCAGTCTTTCCCTGCCGAGTAGCTTCACCCTCGTGCCATCCTCAGCAATAATTACCTGCCAACTGAAAATATATAAAATTCAGCATTGCTGAGTGAGCTTTAGTTTTATAAGTAATAAAATACTTTCTGTAGGAATACATATGAAAATACTTTGTTCATGAAAACTTCATCTTTATACGTGAGTACGCATAAACTATACAATCAGGTAATACTTTATCCCTTACTGTATGCCTTGTTTACAATGCATTCTTTTATATTTATCTTTCACTGTCTATGGGGACCAATGAGCAATACCCCAACTATGTGCGTGATGGAAAATAGGTGATGGGGCCATCTATATCCCTCGAAAGGGTCAACTGTATCCCCTGAAAGGGTTCTGTGTACTGTGTACAAGGCCGACCCAATCACCCAGGGTACGCTACAAGGGTCATGCCAATCTCAATTGATTGGCCCTGTGTGCACAATAGGGTAGCTAACCCGTAGCACAGTTGAGCTAACGATAACACGGTCGTGTCCCTCCTATGAGCTTGCAAGACTTGTTAACATTTTCATTAATGTTCCTCTTCTTTTCTTTATTTCTCTTTCGATTTATTATTACTAGATACTTTACGTTACGATAATAACATGCCACGTAAAGTCACATACTATAAGTAATAATAATAATAATAATAACAATAATAATACTAAGGAACATCATATGTAATCATATCATGCACGGAACATCATCATTACTAAGCCCTAGTCAACACTGGTCAAAACCCTAAAGCACAGACTCCTAGAAAAGTTTGTAAAATTTTATAAGTGTTTGGCGCATGGGAACTATTTAGGCGCATGAGCCCTGTTTGGGCGTTTTACCATTATGCAGGCGCATTAGCCAACACTTAGTCATTTTATCACTTAGGCGCATGAACTATTCAGGCGCATGGGTACTATTTGTGTGTATGAACACTTAGATGCATTAGCAATTCAGACACATGGACACTTAGGCGCATGAGCCACTTTGGCGCATGGGCACTATTGGGGCGCATGGCCCTACACTTAGTCGTCCGGCTAACATTTCTAGGTGCATGAGCCACTGTTCAGGCGCATGGACTACACTTAAATATTTCTAAGGCATTTTCAGACGTATGAACCTTCTGTGTAACTTGTTCTTAGCATGTTTTCATACCCATTCATCAACCCCATCTGTTCTAAGCTTAACATGACTATTCTAAGCATGAACAACCTATAAACATTCAAGAACTTAACATTTAACAAGCACAATACATACGGGTAACATACATCAATTTTGCAAAAAACATTCTAATACATTTTCAGCCCCAAAGATAGTTTAAAACAAGTAAGAACCGCGGTCTAGAACTCACCTGGTGCAACTTGTGTGTTCTCTTCCTTTCTAACCCGCTTGCAATGAGTTCAAACACCTAAAAACACACCAAATACACACACACGAACACACACACAAACAAATAAGCACATAAGCATATAACCGGGATAAAACCCGTCATAAACACATAAAAACTGCGAATTCTTACCTTGAATTCACTTCTCTTCTTCTTCTTGTTTTAGACGAGAGTTCTCTGCTCTGTCTCTCTAAAACCGGGTGAAGATGATGATGTTAAGTGAGGGTGGGCGGCCATGCCCACCTTTACACCAACTTTTCAAATATTTCTGTCCTTTTTACACCTTTAGTCCCTCCACTTGGACTGAATTGTCTTTCTTTCTTTTATTCTTTATTTCTTGTCTTTTAGAAATAATCGGGTGTTACAAGTCCACCCCCCTTATATAGGTTTCGTCCCTAAAACCTGTCATTCCTCAAACAGGCGAGGATAATGTTGCCTCATCTCCTCCTTAGTTTCCCACGTAGATTCGGATCCCTTCCTGTGCTTCCACTGTACATGCATGAGAGGAACCACTTTATTTCTCAGCCTCTTCTCTTTACGATCGATGATTGCCAATAGTAGCTCCACATAATTGAGCCTTTCATCAACTTCAATGTCCTCCAATGGAACAATCATGTCTTCATTAGCTAAGCACTTCTTCAAATGAGATACATGGATTGTTGGGTGAATTCCACTTAACTCTTCTGGCAACTCCAATCTATAGGCCACCTCTCCTACTTGAGCAATGATTCGGAAAGGGCCTATATATCTTGGGCTCAACTTGCCCCGCTTCCTGAATCTGATGATACCCTTCCAAGGTGAGACCTTCAACATAACCCGATCACCCACCTGGAATTCAATTGGTCTACGTCGTTTATCGGCATACGACTTCTGTCTATCTTTGGCTGCCTTCATGAAGGCTTTAATCTTTTCAAGATTCTCAATCGTAGCCTCGATTACCTCGATGTTTCCCAACTCTTTTTGACCAATGTCACCCCAACAAACGGGTGTTCTGCAACTCCTACCGTATAGCATCTCGTATGGTGGCATACCAATGCTGGCATGATAGCTGTTGTTATACGAGAATTCGGCTAACGGTAAGTGGTCGTCCCAACTTCCACCAAAATCGATTTCACATGCCCGAAGCATGTCTTCCAATGTCTAAATGGTCCTTTCTGACTGACCATCAGTTTGGGGAGGATAAGCCGTGCTAACATGTAACCTCGTCCCCATGGCGTCGTAGAATTTCTTCCAGAATTTAGACGTAAACCGGGTGTCACGATCAGACACAATAGACACCGGCACACCATGATGAGTTACAATCTCCTTGATGAACAAGTCCGCTAACCTCTCGGATAAATATGTCTCGCGGATCGATAGGAAGTGAGCACTCTTCGTCAAACGGTCAACAATCACCCATATGGCATCGTACCCCTTCAGAGTACGTGGTAGCTTTGTAATGAAATCCATGGTTATGTGCTCCCAGTTCCATTCCAGTATATCCAAAGGCTGGATCTTCCCATACGGCTTCTGGTGTTCCCCCTTCACCTGTAGGCAAGTAAGGCACTTACTCACATACTCCACCACGTCACGCTTCATACCTGGCCACCAATAATTTTTCTTCATATCTTGATACATCTTTGTGGCACCAGGATGAATGGAGTATCGAGTCGTGTGAGCTTCATCCATAATCCTCACACGTAGATCCCCGAAACGAGGAATCCACACCCGTCCAAATTGAGTTTTAACACCAAGTGTGTTTTCACTCAATTCCCCAACCAGACCTCTCATTCTTTCAGAGTTTAGATGATCTTCTCTTAATGCCTCATCCTGAAACTCCTTGACTTGCTTCATTATGTTAGAGGTCATGATTAGTTGGTATGCTTTCACCCGAATCGGCTCGGGCCTCTCCTTCCAGCTAAGAGCATCGGCCACCACGTTGGCTTTGCCCGGATGGTAATGGATCTTGCAATCATAATCCTTTATAAGCTCCAACCATCGCCTCTGCCGCATGTTCAAGTATTTTTGCTCAAAGAAGTACTTCAAGCTCTTGTGGTCCGTGAAAATGGTGCACTTCATCCCATACAGATAGTGCCTCCAAATCTTTAGTGCAAAGACCACGGCTGCTAGCTCCAGGTCATGAGTAGGGCAGTTAACCTCATGAACTTTCAATTGTTGGGATGCATAGGCTATAACCTTCCCTCTTTGCATTAATACGCACCCCAACCCCGAGTAAGAAGCATCAGAATATACCACCAAATCCTCGCTTCCTTCGGGTAATGACAAGACAAGAGCTTGAGTCAACCTCACCTTTAACTCCTCGAACGCCTGTTCTTGAGCTTGACCCCACGTAAACTTTACATCCTTTTGGGTCAACTTGGTCAGGGGAGAAGCGGTCTTGGAAAAGTCCTGAATGAAACTTCGATAATAACCCGCCAACCCCAAGAAACTACGAATCTCGGATGGCGTCCTCGAAGACTTCCATTGCATAACGACCTCAACCTTAGCAGGGTCTACCATAATCCCCTCTGGATTTATCACGTGACCTAAGAATTGAACTTCGCGTAACCAAAACACGCATTTGGAGAATTTGGCATACAACCTCTCCCTTCTTAAGGTCTCTAACACCTCCTGAATGTGATCGGCGTGCTCCTCCTTGCTCTTTGAGTAAATCAGGATATCATCAATAAACACAATCACTGATTTATCCAACATTGGCCGACACACTCGATTCATCAAATCCGTAAAAGCAGCTGGCGCATTGGTCAAGCCAAATGACATAACAAGGAATTCATAGTGACCGTAGCTCGTGCGAAAAGCTGTTTTAGGGATATCCTGCTCCTTCACCTTCAGCTGATGGTAACCAGATCGAAGATCTATCCTTGAAAACCAACTGGCACCTTGGAGCTGATCAAACAGATCATCTATCCTTGGTAGGGGGTATCGGTTCTTCACTGTCAACTTGTTAAGCTCAAGGTAATCGATGCACATCCTTATACTACCGTCTTTCTTCTTCACAAACAGGACCGGAGCACCCCAGGGAGAGATACTCGGTCTAATGAACCCCTTATCGAGCAACTCTTGCAACTGTTCCATGAGTTCTTTCATTTCGGTGGGAGCTAACCGATACGGTGCCTTGGCAACGGGTTGAGCACCGGGTATCAGGTCAATTTGGAATTCAATCTCGCGATTCGGTGGCACGCCGGGTAAGTCTTCTGGGAATATGTCCGGAAAGTCACACACAACTAGTACGTCAGATAGTTGAGGTGTTGGCGCGTCCACATCCTTTACGTAGGCCAAGTAGGCACTACATCCACGCGTCATGCACTTTCCCGCCACCGCTATCGAAATCACTTTCGGAATCGTCATGACGCGATCTCCATAAATCGTAACCAAACTCCCATCGGACGCAACTAATCGAGTCATCTTCTTGCGACATACGATGTTTGCTTCATAGGTTGCTAACCAGTCCATCCCTAGTACTACATCAAATCCACCTAGGGGTATCACATGTAACCTAGCAGCAAACCTATGACCTTCTAGTTCTATGGTACAGTCCTCTATCACATTAGTAATTCTAGTGGACTTACCAATAGCAGTTTCTACATCAAATGGTGCACTGACCTTTCTACTGATAACAGGCAACTTAGCGTAGAAGGTAGTAAAAATAAAACTCCTACTAGCACCAGAATCAAACAATATAGAGGCACAAGTTTGTTTTACCAGAAACATACCGGACACAACATCGGGATCAGCTCTAGCTTCCTCCCGGGTCATAGTGTATGCTCTAGCACTTGCCCTCTGCCCTCCTTCTTCCGGCTTCTTATTTCCCGCTTCCAAGCTCTCCGCCCTCGGCTTCTTACAATCTCTGGCAATGTGGCTAGGCTGACCACACCTGAAGCATACGTTCATCCCCATCGTGCACTCTCCAGCATGCTCCATTCCACATTTACCATATTTCTTCCGCTGGCAGATCAACCGCCGACCTAAAAGTGCTCGGCCAGGAAATGATCATATGCCTACGGATATCCGATAGCATCCCTTGGATGTACCTCTTAATCTTTCATGATAGTGGTGTCACTTGATCGGGCACTAGCCATGCCATTTCATTGAATTTAGTGGTGTATTGCTAGTGTGTCATTGTTCCCGCCTCCAGTTACAGGAATTCCCTTTCCACCATATCCATCTCTCTGTGAGGATAGAATTCCTCAATCACTAATTTCTTCAGTTCAGGCCATCTCATCCTCCCAATGGCCCTGATACCCTCGGCTTGGATAATGTTGTCCCACCAGCACAAAGCCGAGTCCACAAGAGAGTGGGTAGCAAATTTCATCTTCTGATCTTCACGGAACTCGCTGATATCAAGGACAGCCTTCATTTCCCTCACACGCCGATGAGCAGCCGCAGCAGTGCCATTCCCATCGAAAGTAGGGGGCTTGCATCTCATAAACGCCCCATAGTTGTAGCCTCAGATCGCCTCAGGCGCAGGCTCTTCTTCTTCCTTGTTCTCATCATCAGAGAGAACTATTTCCGGCTCTGGTTGTTCTCGTCCTGCCGAGGACCTGTTCCTCTCCTTTCTTTCCCCATCCCTTACGGCCTTGATCACTTCGGTCACCACAGACGGTAGAATCGTCTGCATGACCTGGTGAACCTCTTCCACCACAGCCTCCTTTACTGAGGCTCTCAGATTGGTGCTCTTGTCGCCACCCTCCGGATGAGGGGTCTCTGTTTCTTCATGAACCACCTTCTCTACTCTGGGTCTCCCTCTCTTGGGTCGCGGAGCAGCATCGGGACCTCCAACACGAGAGGCTTTTGAAGATCTACCGCCAACCATCCTCTATAATGTCACACCCCAACCTTGACGGCGGAAACGTCGAGGAGTGAGAGTTAAGATCGTTCACAGCCACATAACGCTATTATTAACCCAAATATAATTTTATCATAAAATTCAATTGTATCATTACAAACATAAGACCCAAAGAAATAAAACCATACATAAAAGATAACAAGTCTTTTTAATTCACTTATTTATCTATGTCCATTCCTAGATGTGTAGCTTCAATGTGTAGGAATCAAACTTGGGCGTTTCGTGAAACATGTTAAAAATAAAGAGGTCAACAATGATGTTGGTGAGCATTCCATAGTTTTAAATACATAGATTATACAATAGATGGCAATTCAAGTCATAAGTTAGTGAATAAAGTGATTAGGGATGTTATGAACAATGCAACAATCAAACCTCGACAAAGTTTTACAAGTCTCAAACGTTTACAAGATTATACGATGAGCTAAGTGTACTTGGATCAACCAAAGCAGGCTTGTCTTGCCCATAGATCTATGACTTCGCTGGGCTAGCAATAGTTAATGATTGTACATATAACGCCATAACATGGTAACCACAAAAGTTCAACTAACCACAACTTTGCATGATGAATTGCCATAAAGATTACAAGTCTCAAATAAGTTTACAAGTGCAATGATAATAAGTTAACATGTTTCACCCCAAAGTGTGAAAGTAAGCAAAAAGGGGTATGGAAATACTTACTTGATCAATAAGTATATTATTGATGATTAATAAGAAATATAATAATCGTCGTTCCAACATAAACCGTCACAGTGCACCTAGAATATATATATTTACAAGATTATTACGTTTTATAATAAGTTTAACGGTTAAACGAGAACTAGGGTTTCAAGGGAAAATTGGGATTCTTTGATATAAATATTTAACAACAAAAATACTTTTGTTTTTGTAAAAGAATTACATTGATTTAATAATTTGTCATAAAGACATAAACTTTGAATCATTTGATATAGTTAACAAAACAAAATATAGAGTATAGGTATTTTGTTATATTTTTGTTTGTAAAAAGAATTATAAATTTTAAACAATAAAGTGTGAACCCATAGTAATTTTTAATGTTTTAAGTCATTATTTTAAGTTTTCTTTATTTTAATCAACCAAATATAATTCGTGTTTTATAAAAAAATTTTAAAATTTATTTAAAGAATAAATTTACAGAAACTTGTTAAAATGATTTAAAAATAAGTAAAGTTTATGAAATTATTTTTAATAAATTTTCAAAAAAAAAATTTTCTATATATTTTTTTTTTTGAAAGCTGAAAACCCCAAAAAGAAAAATGTGAGGTTGCCCGGGTTCGAACCCAGGACCTCAAGGATGACATGGGAGCGTTTTACCATTAAGCTGGGTAGCCTATGTCTGACAAAACCCGATTCCCATATGTTTTAAAACAAATCAAATAGAACCCCCAAATTCTAAGAACCCTAGATTCGTTTGGATTCAAATTGAACCCTAAATGAATGTTGTTTATCAAATTAAGGTTAGGGTTTTCGTTCCCCAACATAAATCGAGTATGTTACAGTGCTTAATTACCCGATTTTGAGTCGATTTGATGTTAAGAACAGATGATGAACAACCGCGACCAAGACCGGATTCGTTTGATGAGCAAATGAATGAGGTAATCAAATTAACTTCGCGGATAGCTTCGAGTGATGATCTTGATTGAAAATCCTTTACCAATTTCAATTGAGATAAGTCGGAGTATGGATTTCGCTTAGAGTACAGGTGTGTGATGAAAAAAGAATCGAATGAGAAATTTTTTTATGTTTTCAGTGAAATTAAGGATAGTATACGATTAGGAATAGATAATCATTCGTTTAGGTTCGTTTGATCGAATTATTATTATGGTTTAATGGTCCAACGATTCGATGAGTTAAATATTTCGGTTTCTCATTCGATTACACTCATAACCGATGATTAAAGATAGTTAATTGATGCATTCAAGTTCGAAGTAGGCAAAGGAATCGATTTGGAACGGCTTTGGGTGTTAAAATCGAGTGATTTCGGTTGTTTTGGGTGGCCGACGTTTCACCGGAGCTCGCCGGCAGTTGGCCGGAATTCTTGGCCGAAAATGCAGGCCCAAGGATGAACTTGTTTTGATTTTTTTCCAATTTACACAAATGGTCCCTGTTGTTTGGTTTTGTATTATGTTATGCTTAAAACTCACTTTTAAGTTTTATAAATTTGCAACTAGGCCCCCTTGACTTTTAAATCAAAGTTTTATACATTTTAAGTTTAATAATTAATCATAAGATTAATATTGTTGGTATTATTCTTTGTTATTATTATTATTGTTATAATTTTAGTATTATTATTATTATTACTATTATTACTATATTATTGTTATTAGTAACATAATTATTATTACTCTTATAATTTTTATTATTATTATCATTGTTATTATATAATTATTATAACCTTACAAATTTAAAAGACCAATTAAGGTAATATTCATAAGCAACCCATAAGTTTCATGAATGACACAATTAGTCCATGCAAGAATTTAACAATGTTAACCTTAATTTAACCTAAAAATACAAGATGTTACATATAAGCACACTATAAGATTCAAACACTAACATGGTCATTCAAGGTAATACTCAGTTTATGTCAGTATAGTAAGTCCCTAATTACAGTGGCCAGTTATGATTAGTCACTTACTTTACTCTTCATACCCCAAGCATCTCCTATCCTGACTTAATCAGTATCTAAATCTACTATGAGCACATAATCAAATAGCATGCTCACATAATACCGGTTAACATTAGGAAAAGACATACCTAATGGCACGTAGCTACTCGGGCTGACATCCTTCCATTTGTCCCATTTTCAGTTTATGTTTTAAAAAATTATTTTAACCCAGTTCTCTTAAACTTTGGCTCTGATACCAACTTGTAAGGCCCTGTTCCCGGGAACCTCACAGTCGGTCATTCACAGCAATTAAAAACATTAATCATTATAACTATGCAATCTTAAGCAGCGGAATTAGTTTATCAAAAACCATTCATTTCATTTAAACCATTGTGGTTAAGCAATACAGCACTATTTAACTTGTTACAAGAGAATTGTTTTACTGTATTACAAAACAACAGCAACATAAAGTACGAATGGATGTCAGTCTTTTCCTGTCGAGTAGCTTCACCATCATGCCATCCTCAGCAATAATTACCAGCCAACTGAAAATGTATAAAAGTCAACGTTGCTGAGTGAGCTCTAGTTTTATAAGTAATAAAATACTTTCTGTAGGAATACATATGAAAATACTTTGTTCATGAAAACTTCATCTTTATACTTGAGCACGCATAAACTATACAATCAGGTAATATTTTATCTCTTTATTGTATGCCTTGTTACAATGCATTCTTTTATATTTATTTTTCACTGTCTATGGGGACCAATGAGCAATACCCCAACTATGTGCACGATGGAAAACGGGTGATGGGCCATCTATATCCCTCGAAAGGGTCAACTGTATCCCCAGAAAGGATTCTGTGTACTGTGTACAAGGTCGACCCAATCACCCAGGGTACGCTACAAGGGTCATGCCAATCTCAATTGATTGGCCCTGTGTGCACAATAGGATAGCTAACCCGCAGCACAGTTGAGCTAACGACAACACGGTCATGTCCCTCCTATGAGCTTGCAAGACTTGTTAACATTTTCATTAATGTTCCTCTTCTTTTCTTTATTTCTCTTTCGCTTTATTATTACTAGGTACTTTACATTACGATAATAACATGCCACGTAAAGTCACATACTATAAGTAATAATAATAATAATAACAATAATAATACTAAGGAACATCATATGTAATCATATCATGCACGGAACATCAACATTACTAAGCCCTAGTCAACACTGGTCAAAACCCTAAATCACAGACTCCTAGAAAAGTTTGTAAAATTTTATAAGTGTTAGGCGCATGGGAACTATTTAGGCGCATGAGCCATGTTTGGGCGTTTTACCATTATGCAGGCGCATTAGCCAACACTTAGTCATTTTATCACTTAGGCGCATGAACTATTCAGGCGCATGGGTACTATTTGTGTGTATGAACACTTAGATGCATTAGCAATTCAGACACATGGACACTTAGGCGCATGAGCCATTTTGGTGGTATTAAAACATAATGTGTTATTTAACTTTGTGGAATTTGTGATTTAAATTTACATTTAAATCTTTCATTTAATAAGTTTATAAACTTATGATATTTTATATATATCATTGACGAAGTTATAATTATTATAAAATAATATTAAACTTTAAAAGAATTTCTGTGTGATTTATAAAGTTTGTTATTCTTAATCACCTTAATAACTAAATAATTAACATTTAACAGGATTTATAATTTTTATCATGTTTTATAAATAGATAAATGGAATAATCATATAAAATGTGGATTTTATAAAGATTATAGGGTTATTCTAAACTTTTGTTTTAATTACACAATTGGAATTAAATTATAATATTGCTTATAAAATTTTAATAGGTTATAAAGATTAATAACTAATTAATTTGATTCATTATTCAAAATAGTTTGTATAAGTTTAGGGTTTATTTGGTAATTTTCAAAACTTAATTTAGAAGTTTCAGCATGAAATAATAAAGAACTTAAACATCAAGGACCAAAATTGTAAATTGGATTAAAACTACCCAAACCACCCAAACCATCCAAACCCACTCCCGTCACCGGTCGTATCTCCGGCTAACTGCCGGCAAGGGCCCCGGCCAAGTCCGACGACCCTTCCGCACCCGAAACAGGCGATTAAAAACACAATTAAGCCGTATTAAACCTCTCATAACTTGTTTCGAACTCAATGACTGTTTCAATTTGAATCAATGCTCTGTTAATCCTCTCGAATAGAAACCGAAACTTGTATTCAAAATAAGAACTCGATCGACCCGAAACTGATCAAATCGGACATTTACAAACAGGGGAAAATCTTCAAATCAATATTCTAAAACTTCTTGAACACCCAATTTCACCTGCAACACACACAAACGACATGTTCGATCCAAATACACAACATAAACTTGTAACTAACGTTCGGCACCTTTCGAACCTTCTAACTGGAAATTAATAGAAGGGAATCGACATTCATAATCATACGAAGCTTTTCAAGTGGTCAATCAAATTAAACCATCAAGAATCAACCATGTTTGGTAATTCCACGATCGCACTCGTTCCTGTTCATGTTTGCTAACCAAACGAAACCAATCCAGGTAATTAAGAACATCTATATGCTCGGTTTTACTTGGCGAATCAAAGCCCTAACTTAATTCCATTAACAACTTCGAATTTGTGGTCAATTTGATGTGAATTGAAACTAGGGTTCTTGGAGAATTGGGGTTTGTTTAAAGTGTTGTTTTTATGAATTAAAACACGATACAAACTGCGGCTGAGGCCTTGGTTTATTGGTTCATTATACACATTTCATCCTAGAGGTCTCGGGTTCGAACCGGGCCTCCATCATCCTTGTTTTTAAAGTATTTTTTTAACATTTTGTAAATTAGAAAAGTATTATCATATTATAAAATCAAAATAAAAATTATTTCATTAACTAAAACATTTCTCAAATTATTAAATTTATTTTTTAAGTTTTCAAATTAATTATTTCATAAAAGATAACAAAGGTTATAGAAACATTAGTAATTATTTTAAATGTTATAAACCTATTATGGTTCAAATGTGGATTATTCTAAAATATTATAAATCTATATGTTAAATGTACAATTATTCAAATATATTCAAATAATTAATTATTCATTTATTCATTTAATCATGTCATATATAATTAGTTAATAACGTTATTTCTTAAACTTTATTTAAGTTTTTGGAACTTATAAAACAATATAATTTTCTATTATTTCGTTATTATTATTTTAAAGTTTTGATATTATAAGAGCTTTACAATAAATCATTTAAAGGTTCAAACGTTATAAAATCATTTTAAAAAAATAAATAAAATAAATTTAAGTATTTAATTAATTCTTTTTAGCAAGTTTTAAATAATTAATTATTAAATTAATTACTTCTTTTCACATATTATACCTAACTTCTATTAAATCAATAACTTAAATTGTTGAGGTATTTTAATTATTTTTTAGACTTAATTGATTTATATTATCTTTATTAAACCAAAACGTAAATGATTCATTATTTCATATAATTATTTAAACCCCCAAATTCCAATTGAAACCCTAGTTCACGTCTAGTTGCTAATCTTATTATCGAACTTAATCTTGGAATCTATACGCTTAGGCAACTTGTAAGAGAAACCATTGGAGCCTCGTTTAAATTATTATCATCACCTTGTATATATCATGTGAGTATTTCTATACCTTTTTTTCATATTTTCACACTTTGGGGTGAAACGTGTTACTTTATAACCATTGCACTTACCTTTGATTCTTGTAAACTTATGGCAATTTACTTGTGTGTTGTGGTCAGTTGAACTTTGTAGCTACCATGTAATATCGAATATATGTACAATCATTAACTATTGCTAGCCTGGTGACGTAATAGATCTATGGGCCTGACAAGCCTGCTTGGTTGATCCAAGTACACTTAGTTAATCGTATATACTTGTAAACGTTTGAGACTTGTAAAACTTTGTCAAGGTTTGATTGTGCATTCTGTCTTACATTCCTAGTTACTTTGTTCTCTAACTTACAACATAAATTGCCATCTTTTATATACTTATATATGAAAACTATGGAAATCTCACCAATTTTCAAAGTTGACCTTTTATTTTTAACATGTTTCAAGTTTCCTACTTGAAGATCTTCTTGTGTTTATATAGGACTTGGACCTAGTTTAAATTGAAAGACTTATGTTATTGGTTGTATCTTGATTGTTATGTTATTATTTTATTTGTCTTGTAATGTTTAATGAATAATGACATTTAATATTATTTCAACTTAATTAGTTCCATGTGCTATGAGCAATCGTCTCCTATTCGTCCGCCCCGATGATTCCGCCATCGGTCGGGGTGTTACAGATGTTATGTCACAAATATATTTCTTAAATCTTATAATGTTTAAGATAACACAATATGTTATTTTTAACATCGTTTTATATAGATTATATAAACTTGTTGTAATCTATAATTATGTTTTAAAATTATAAGCTTACAATAATATTGTTTCACCAATATATATAACAAAACTCATAGTGTTCACGATAATATAATGTTTTTATTTTTTTCATCGTTCTTTATAGATTATATAATTTTCTTTTTGTCCATAATAAAGTTTTACAACTAGAAGTACACAATCATCATTTTTATCAATATATTTTTTAAAACTTATAATGTTCAATATAACATAATGACGACAAAAAAGACAATGAGATCATTATTTGTAACACTAGTATATTTTTAATAGACAAGAAGAAAGAATAAAATAAAATAAAAAGGAAGAAACACAATTTAACCCAAGTTGAGGGGTTAAATGTGTCAAAAAGCACAAAAAGTTTCAAAAGTTGATGTAAAAGGTGGTATTGCCGCCCATGTGGGTTGCACACCCACTTTTCAATCGGTTGTAGAGAGAGAAAGAGCAGAGAACTCCCGGGTATTGAAGAGAGGAGAAGAAGGAAACCGGATCAAGGTAAGAATTTGGTGTTTTTGAATGTTCTTCGCCGGCCTATGCCTCGGTTATATGCTTATGTGTTTGTGTGTGTGTTCGAGTTTGTGTTTTTGGTGGGTTTTAGGTGTTTGAACTCAATTACAAACGGGTTTGAAGGAAGTCATACCCAAAGGCTGCTAAGGTGAGTTCTAGAACCCCTTTTTACATGTTTTAACTGATTTTGGGGCTGGAAATACATGTGTAAATGTTTTTATAAAATGGGTTTTGTACCCATAAGTATGTGTATGTGAGAATGTGGGTGGTTTTGATTATGGGTGATTATGTTCTTATGATTGTGTTATGTTCATGTTTTGATGCTTAGAATGTTAGAACTAAGTTTAGAACATGTTGGAATGATGATTGGGACTGAATTAGAATTATCTGAGGTGGATTAGTTGCTCATGCGCCTGAACAGCGGCCCGTACGCCTAACTATCTAGACGCCTAAGTGGTTTCCCCATGCGCCTAAGACTCATGCATCCTAATAGTGCCCATTCACCTAGAATTAAGCCTAGAATTGGTTAAGTGTTCCCATGCACCTAAGTCAGGCCATGCGCCTGCATAGTGCCCAAACGCCCAAATGCCTAAATGTTGGCCATGCGCTCGTATAGTGCTCATGCGCCTAGAAATCTCTCATGCGCCTAAGTGTTCCATATGCCTAAGCAGCATGCGCCCACATAGTGGTCATGCGCCTACATAGTGCCCATGCGCCTAAGACATAGAATTATGTTTCTGAATTTTTGAGGAAATGTAAAGTGTAGGCATTGACTTAGGATGTTTCCAGAGGTGATGTTGGATGATGTGTGATATGTCACGTATGATGATGTGTGATTGATGTTATGCTTATGTATGATGTGTTTCCTTATGTTCCTTATTACGTATTATGATGTGACTTTACGTGGTGTGATTATAGTAACGAACATAAAGTATTATGTTAATGAAGCAAAAGATTTAAGACAATGAAAGTGAAACATAATAAATGAATGAAAAGTCTTGCAAGCAAATGAAAAGAGGTTCACAACTCATTGAGAGTTGTTAGCTCAACTATGTGTTTACAATATGTGATCTTGGCTAACCATAATGGTTCACACACAGGGGGAGTTAGTCTATGTGACTAGTCCATACGTGTGATATGTGCGATATGGGGTCCTTGTTGCTTAACCCTAGATGATATGGCTTTGTGCTCAAGAGGGGGGGGGGGGTAAGGCATACGACAGTATCTAGATAGAATTGAAAAGATAATAAATGTACGAAAAGTGTGATAAGTACGAAATGTGTGATATGTACGAAATGAACGATTATGGAAGATAATAATTATTACCTTCATGTACGTATGATGTATGATCATGTGCGAAAGTAAATAAAATGTTTTAACGAATGAAAAGTAATATAATGTTTTATAAAACTAGAACTTATTTAGCAACGATAACTTTTATGTGTTTCCAGTTGGCATGTAGATATTGCAGAGGATGGCATAGGGTGGCTGCTTGGCTTATTTTGGATGGCATTCATTTTATGTTGCGATGATGTTTTTGCATTATAATACAAACAAACGATGTTTTGTAATGATTATAAATGTTGTATTATTTTGCAAAAGCAATTATTTATATATATGAAATGAGTTGTTTAAAATGATTCTGCTGCAACATTTTAGTAAAGTTAATGTATATCATATGTTTTATGAGCGATGATTGACCAGTTGTAAGCGTTCTGGGAACCGGGCCTTACATTATAATTGTGTTTTATGATTAATATCATTGTGTATTAAATTTTGTCATTTTTTAAATGAATTAGTTAATTAGTTGTTAATTTATCATAGTGTTATACATACTAGATTACACAGTAGTATTATTTCATTATTATGTTTTTTTATAATTTACAATTATAAAAAAAAAACATAATAACTAACAAAAATAAAAAATAAAGTGAACTAACTACATAATAATGAACAGAAATCATATGAGCTTAAAAACATATAAAAATACATACTATATTTTTATATAACGATACCGTACTCATTTTAAGATAAAAAATACTTGTTTTTATGGTATAATCGTTTTAAAAAATGATTTATATAAAAGTTATAAATGGTTAAAAAAATGGAAGAACTTGAAAAAATTCAACAAAAATGGCTACACCTAGAATATCCCTCTAACAAACTTATTTTCTTAATATTCTATCTCAATCATTGATTAAGAAGATTGATTGTTGAGATAATTTTTTATACTTTTTAGATCTAAAACTCTTTTTATCTAACATTTCTCATTTTCTTAGACTTTTGATAAAGGTTCGAATAAAGAGAATTTTATATTCAAAGTATAAGAAGTATATCGATCTTCTTAGTCAGTTGTTGATACGAAATTGTAATAAAAAGTTTGTTAATGTGTTATTTTAGTCATGAACACTTTGTTAACTATTTTTTAAATTTCCTTACTTTTTTTAAACATTAATAACTTTTATATATGATATTTTTTTGAAAATTTAGTTTCGTTTTTAAAAAGGAAGGATTCTAAAAACATAATCATGAAATAACACCGTTGTGTACTTTTCGTATATAAAAATCAAATGATAATACTATTCTAATCCCTCGGTCCAATGGATAGATTGATATATGAGTATAGAGGTTGGAAATGTGAAAGGAATAGTTTAAAATGTAGAAACTTCAAATAAAATAGAATTATAGGAACATAGTGAACCACTATCGTAGTCATAACGATCCATCATGGAATTGGGCTTGAAACCATGAATATGGGTTTCATAGAAGACCGCTAAGAAAAACAAGTAACGGTCTTCCAATGGTTCGGCTTAATAGTCCACAAGAAATATTCCATTCCAACATATGAATATGATATTAAGAAGTGAATGTTCATTTTAAGTTGGTAGAGAACCACCAAGGTCAGTTTAACGTCCGTAGGGTACCTGTCGGGCAAAACAAGTATAAGAGCCCAAGAAATTCACCCATTTGCAATTTCTCACCTTGGTTCTCTCTCTAAAACCGACATAAACTCTCTTTTAATAGTTTAGGGTCATTGGAAGGCTTGGTGTGATGATAGGATCTCGTAGATACGCTCATTGGTGTGGATTTGGCTTGGAACCATTATTAGGAAGCTCGCTTCACTTCGATAAGCCTCAAACCCTTGTAAATATGAGTTATGTCTACTTATGAGGGAATATGTGATGTGAGAAACTCTATTGTAGTGTTCAATCTCTTAGTGGTGAGTTGTGAACGTCAGGAATCGTCAAGCTTATATTTGTTGTGATAAGATGTTAATATTTCACATTGTGTATCATTATGGCATATAAGGATAGATGGAGTTTTTCAAAAGAACCAAACCGATGTATAAGTGGTTAGGGTGCATAATGAAAATATGATAAGGAACTTAACCACTTTTGGATAAATAGATTTGTCATGGGACAATATCCGATATAAGCATGAGATAGATAATGTAGCATCATTTCATAACCCTAAGGATTTCAAGAAGGGTTACATAAAAGGAATTTCGTGTAGTGGTTTAGTCCATCTAGTCACTATGTCGGGAGTGTGCGCAAACCCTAAATCTTTGGCACATGTCCATCAAGAGTTGTGATGGAAATATCGACCTAAGTCGAGTAGCTTTAACTCGAGGTCACAAGCATGACTAGGGCAGATCGGGTGATTATACTGGATGGGATCACCCGATGAATTTCATGAATGATGAGATTATGTCTTGACGTGAACATTTGTATATTTAGGGTTTTAAAATGCTTGTGACACTCGCCAAACCATGTGTGAACACTCTCGGAAGCTCATCATTAATAGTATGTGTCCTATTTTCTTAATTGCTTTTAGGGCTGTATCCAACTTGGTTAAACATTTTTTATCAAATGTTTTTATGTATGGGGTGGTAAGTTTAATTATCCCCGATGGCCTGACATATCTGTTGGTCACTACGGTCAAGGGTAAATCATTAAGGTGAGAGGATGGGCTCTAGACTAAGTCATTAATCAACTCAGGGCATATATGTGCTTAGTTGAATCCACTCAGCTAAGCAGGGCCTCACTTGCAGGTTTTAATGTGAGGATTGACCTTGTATTAAGTCATCAATCACCGGGGTTGCAATCCCTTGGGATTGGTGGGGAGTGTAGGATCGCTAATGTTGCTTGCTATCGGAGAAGTAGGATCACTAGGTTGTCTGCAACATGAGATGGTATGATCCTTAGGTTTGTTTACTACTGTATATTGTGACGTGTCAGGATTCGATTGGTTGGGGCACCTTTAACCTGCTAACCATTATGTTATGAAAACTTGAGTGGCATATATGTTGATGGATATTTTCTTATATGTGAGGGCATTAGTGAGATTTGATTTGATAAATGATTTGCTTACATGCACATGGTTCTATTGTCTAACTATTTAGAATTACTTGTTAAAACTCACCAACAACATTATTGTGTTTTAGCTCATGTTGCAAGAGTTGAACGTGTGGGAGGCACTAGCTAGATCTAGAAGACTTAGAGATTTAAGTTAAATAAAATTTCTAAATAAAATATAATGACTTGATTAGATTTGTATGGGGCAATGCTTTATATTGTATTGTATTATGAACGCGATGGTCACATGATTTATGTATACATTGTTAAGTTTTAATTGAGTATAGTTTTTTGTAGTCTTGAGTGAAAAGGTTTCCGCTGTGTTATGTTGTGAGAATGACATGATAGGTCATGCCCGTAAATTAGGGTGTGACAATAACAATTGATTAGTGTAATACATTAAAAACAATTATAAATTTACCCAAAATAATATAAAACATAAAACAAAATGGCAAAATCTCTAATTATGTTTTCTTACTCGTCATTGTGTTTTCCTAAAATAACTATTGGATCTTGAAAGGCTAATGCAACCAAAACCAAACACTTAGACTATTTTTAGTGCAACTTATAAAGGACTTCCGAAGCTAAGTATGGACTTCCGAAGGAAATGGAGTTCTTCCGAAGACAAAGTGCAAGATTATCTTCCGAAGGAAAAGCTCTAACTTTCGAAGACAAAAAACTATACTAAATTAAAACTTAGTAGCCTCTTCCAAAGTATAAAAGGCTTAGAAGAATTCAAATACAATAACTTCCAAAGAAGACAAAAAACTATACTAAGTCTTCCGAAATTCAAGACTTAGAAGAATTCAAATACACTAACTTCCGAATAAGAAGTCCTCAAGCCACGGAATAAGTAGCCTCTTCCAAAGTATAAAAGGCTTCAGAAGAAATTGTTCTTCCCAAGCCAATTAACCTTCAGAAGATGTTGCTATGGACTAGTGGACATAAGTATGGTTCTTTGACACTCCGTTGCAGACCTCTAATAATGCATGGCATTTTCCCAAAAGGCCATGTAATTGACCATACTTTATTCCACTATTCATCTTTATTTGTTAGTATATTTGCCAACTTTAGTTGGTAACAAAAGGTAAGTCATGGACATGTCATGACTACTATATCTTAGATAAGATAAAATCGAAGATACTTTAACTATAGCTTTGTAGTATCTGCTTTAGTTATAAGATTTCAGCTGGTATCAAAGTATAACCAACTGTAGGTGATAGTATATATAGTTTTTCATTGTAAATCTTGTATTATGCTTGTACGAGTCTTGTAAACTTTGAGTTGAGAAGTAATATATACAAGTACCTTGAAAATTATTCATTTGTATTTTTAAGTTTCTTAGTATATTATGTAGAGATTAATGAAGAGCCTGATGCAACCTAAACATCTTTAGTCTTTCCTGCATGCTGCACAAGTGCATTGAAGTGGAACGCTTCGGAAGTTTCACATGTGCAACAGAAACACTTTAAGTGTGAAATCTTCCGAAGCCAAGACCAACATCTTTCGAAACCAAAGATGAAGTCTTCTGAAGCCTCAGAGACAAAGTCTTCCGAAGCTTCAAGTTCATGAAGACAGATTTCTTCCGAAGAATTTTAGTAACATGCTTTATCTGATGTACTGTTCCATAAAGCTGGTCACCTTTCCGCTGCAACTCTGCAAGTCACCAACTAACATGGTTGGTGAAAAGGTCCATGCTTTTGGTAACTGTACATTGAGGTCTTGAGTCTGTAACTTTCTACTTTATGTACTTTATCCTTTTTGTAATAGATAAGGATGTAAGCTATGGCATGTCATAGTCACTAGTCAAAAGGCAATCTGCCTTTTGACTCTACAATTGATTTTGTGTGTGTCTAGTCAATTGTATCCAGCTGGCTTTCAAAGTATAGCCGGTTGTAGGATGTTGTATAAGTATCTCATGTTCTTGTATCTTTCGAATATGCTTTTGTAACACTTGTAATAAAAAATAGAGAAGGCAATATACTGTATTCTTGAAAACCAAACACTTGTGTTCTTTGTGTTTTGTCTCATATATTACTTGTGCTCTTAGTGTCACCACTTGGTTAATCCAGTTTACTATTTGATCTAAGTTTAGTTATCTCCTCTTTGTGTTGTTATGTTGTAACTCTTCACCCTTCAACGATCCTGCATTTGGTATCAGAGCGCTCCAGGCTCTTGATATAAGATCTCACCACCTTTAGATCCCTCACACACACAAATACTAAACTTTTCAAATGGCAGCCATTTCCAAAACTGATATGGAAACTGGAACCATGAACAAGTCCCCACTGATCACTCTTGATGAGTTTGACACCTGGTGTTTAAGAATGGAAGGTTTCATCAGGTCTCTTGATACAAGAATGTGGGAGTCTATTGAGAATGGACCTTTCATACCCAGCACACCTTCTGCTACTAGTGCTGGTATGATCCCCAAAGATGTGGCTAACTACTCTGATGAAGATAGGAAGAGAGTAGAGATAGACAGAAAAGCCTTGACAGCTCTTCAAACTGCCCTTCCAAACTTTGTGTACAGAGGTTTCAAGAAGTGCAAAACAGCCAAGCAGTTGTGGGATGCACTGAAACTGATGTATGAGGGTTCTTTTGAAGCCAAGGAGAACAAGAAGGATCTCCTGAAGCATCAGTTTGAAAACTTCACCTTCAAAATAGGTGAAACCATGACTCAGCAGTACTTCAGGTATGTTGAGATTGTGGATACCCTAGTGGATGGAGGAGTTTCTCTTGAAAACAGAGACATTGTATGGAAGTTCATGTCCTTACTTCCTAGGCAGTGGACACACTACTATGTGGTGATCAAGAGAACTAAAAATCTCAAAACTCTTACTCTGACAGAGTTATATGGGATTCTCAGTGGCTACTAGATGGAGATGAACATGCAAGGTTTATCTAGAAACTCCAATAATCAAATGGGTTCAGCCCTACATGTGATTGAAAGGGATAGCATAGAACCCAAACATCATCTCATATGCTACCCTGACAACTCACCCAAGGGTCCTTTCATCACCTTTCCAGAGACACCAAAGGAGAACTACACTCAAGGAAGCCCATTCCAAAAGACAAGCTCTTCTCAAGCTTTTGTGTCTTCTGATGAAAGCTGTGGCAACTCTCTTTTCACTCTTGAAAACCTGGACTGTATCCATCCAGATGATCTGGAATACATGGAAATAGTCCAGCAGATGGCTCTTCTCACTCACAGAGCCAAAAAGTTCTACAAGAGGACTAGAAGGAAGTTTCCAAGCAATGCAACCAGTGGAAATTTTGGACTGGACAAAGGCAAAGTCAAGTGTTACAACTGTAACCTGATGGGCCATTTTGCTAGAGAGTGTAAGGCACCTAGAACAAATGGTGGCCAAACACAATCCAGACCAAACTACACTGACAAAGCTCTCCATAATGAGAAGTCAAAGCAACAAGTTGTTGTTGCTATTGAAGAAGGAGGCTTTGACTGGAGCTTTCAGGTTGAAGATGCCTCTCCAAACCAAGCACTGATGGCAGATCATGATAAAGCCAAGGTATTGGAACATCTATGTACTCCTGAATGCATTGCTAAAGTTAACAGGTACAGGTCCTATAACTTGGAACTGAGATCTGATATTGAGTCCTTAAACATTTTAAAATCTGATTTTAGAAAGTCTGAAAATGATTATAAGCTAAAAATAGAGGACTTAGAGAAAACCATTTCAGTTCTAAAACATGAACACATAGATTTTAGGACTCAAATTAAGATCTCATAACCAAGTTAACTGAGTGCCAGGCTGAGCTTGTGATCAGCAAAGCCAGGGCGGAAAAGAGTGTTCTTGAAGAAGAGACCTTCAAGAACATGATATCCTCATCCTTGCACAACAAAGTGTGCTATCAAAGCAGACAGGGACTGGGATCCAATGAGATAGCTCCTCCACACACAATTTTGTCAGTAAGATCTCCTAGGTATGGAACTTGTGAAGATGAGCTTCCTTTCATAGATCCTATGAGTGAGGTGGATGAAGAAGAGATAGTGAAGAATCCCTCTACAAAGAGTGAAGAGGAGGATTCCAAGAAGGGCCACTATCCTTCTGAGGAGAAAGTGAAGACTGTGATGACCAAGTCCATGAGAAAGAACTTGATCAGAAAGAGCAAAAGAAAGGCAAGGAAGGCTCAAGAGATCAAGGCTACTTTCGACTCTAAGCAGAAACACGTTTTTATTTCTACAGGGTTTAAAGTGGTAGGGACTAAAGACATCAACCAAAACTCTGCTAAGAGTTCTGGTTCTTGCTCAACTCATCTCAGCAGTAAGAAGAAGACTGATCTGCTGTGTACCACTACTGCACAGCCTGCTCCATCAAACTTCAAGCACAGTTCTCAGCCCAAGAGGACTGTCTCAGTATCTGCAAAGATGAAGGTGGAGAAGGAAAGTGACCAAAGACAGTCTTACTCTTAAGACAAGGCTCTTGTAAAGAAGAAAATGTATTGTGTTATGTGTGACAACACCACTCACATTGCAAAGGATTGTCCCTTCAATCATAAAGGTACTGTCCATACGACCAAAACAAAGGCTTCAAAGAATTCTAAGAAGATTCAGGCTTTGGAAGAAAAATAAGTTTCCTTCGGAAGTTCCAAATCTAACAAGAAGGGAAGTGGAAAATTCTCTTCGGAAGAATATTTGGTCTCGAAAGGAAGGAGTTCTTCCGAAGCACTGAAGTCTGCTGTAGTGTTTGCAGAATCTTCCGAAGGTTCAGTCATCAAAACTTCTGAAGCTCCAAAAGCTTCTAAAGTTTTGAAGGTCAATTCCAAGACTCCAAAGGTGGTGTGGACGTCTAAGAAAGACCAAGTGACTGAAATTTCTCCATCAAAAACAACTCAAGATCCTCTTAGTACAACCATAGGATCTATTACTGTTAAATTACCTTCTGCAAGTGAGCCTAAGACAAGCAAGGCTTGGGTTTCCAGATGTAACTAATCATTCTCTTTTGTGCAGGGACAGCTGAAGACAGACAGAAATGTCTGGATCATAGACAGTGGCTGCTCCAGGCAGATGACTGGTAATAGGTCACTACTCTAGAACTTTGAAAGGATTGATGGAGGACCTGTTGCTTTTGGAGGAGATGAAGGCGGTTACATTTCTGGTAGGGGCAAGGTCACAAATGGTAAGTTCAGCATAGAAAAGGTAAACTTTGTAAAGGAGCTTGGATACAATATTCTGAGCGTATCTCAATTTTGTGATCAGAGTCATAACATGCTCTTTACTGAGCATGAGTGCATTGTTCTTAAGCCTAGTGTGGTCATTCCTCATGAGCATATCCTGCTTAGAGCCCCCAGGAAAGGAAACATGTACAAGATGGATTTGCAAGAAACCTCTCCCTCCGGAGAAGTTTCATGATTTCTGTCTAAAGCCAATAGTGATGAGTCTTTCCTATGGCATAAAAGAATGTTCCATGTAAACTTTAAGAACATGAATAAGTTAATTAAGCATGACTTGGTAACTAGAATGCCAAAGTAAGAGTTTACAAGTGATGACCACTGTGTTGCATGCCTGAAAGGGAAGCAACATAAGGTATCTCAAAAGCCTAAGGAAAAGAACTCAATCACTACTCCCTTACACTTGTTACATATGGATCTCTTTGGCCCCACCAGTGTAATGAGTTTAGGAAGGACCTTATACTGTCTAGTGATCACAGATGACTTTACAAGATTCACTTGGGTTTTCTTTCTTAGAACTAAGGATGAGACTCCTGAGATTCTGAAGAATTTCATCTTAAAGATTGAGAATCAATTTGATCACAAGGTCAAGATCATAAGATGTGATCAAGGAACCGAATTTAAGAACCTGGTATAAGAACCATATCCTTGACACATTCTGTGATGAAAAGGGTATTACAAGACAATTTAGTGCTCCCAGGACTCCTCAGCAAAACAGTGTTGCTGAGAGGAGAAATAGGACACTGATTGAAGCTGCAAGAACCATGTTGTCTGACTCTAAACTGCCCATCACCTTCTGGGCAGAGGCAGTCAACACTGCCTGCTATGTGCAGAATAAAGTTTTAGTAGTTAAGACTTATGGCAAGACTCTTTATGAACTTTGGCACAAGAGGAGACCTTTCATTAGTGTTGGACCAAAAGAACCAATGAGCCTGATCAGAAAAACCTCTAAGTCCCACAGACATAACAACTGATGAAGAAGATCACAACAGCTAAAGACATCAGCTGATTACAAGGCCTGAAGACAAAGTCTGAAGACAAGATCTAAAGATTTCTACTGAAGACAAAGTCTGAAAGTAAAGTACTGAAAATAAAGTCTGAAAGTGAAGTACTGAAGACAAAGTCTGAAGCTATCAGCTGAAGACAACGTCTGAAGTAAAAGTCTGAAGAACAAAGACTGAAGATAAACACTGAAGACCAAAGTAATCAGTAGTTGTCACAACAGCTGAAGTTATTAACTTCAGTAGTTGTGATGGTGTTCCTTTTCAGTACTTGTAATTTACCTTTCAGTAGTTTATAGTTTCAGTAGTTTTAGTTCAATAGTTTTATGTTTTTGTAATTAGCACTTTGAGATGTGATCAGTTGTTGAGAACATTCTCAGTAGTTTGCATAGTTTTAGTTGTTTGTACAAATCTGTTAGATGTCACTATCAAGTGACATCAGCAGACGTCATATTCCTTATATAAGGAATGTTGACCTAATTGTAACGTGTGACATTCAGCCACCACGAAAGCATTTTGAATGAAATATTCCTTTTGCAGAATTCTCTCTCTCTCTATAATCGTGTGCTTTTCTATTGAATATCAATGAGTTCTTGCTAAATTGTCTAATTCATTGTTCGAATTCCACTGCAAGATACTCTAATTGATCAAACTTAGATCATTGATCCTAACAAATGGTATCAGAGCTGGTTAATCATTGATCGATCTAACAATTGATCATTGAAACTGCTATTTCGATATCTAAGTTTGATCGAATTAGTATATTCGCAAGAATTGGTTATAGAGATTGAATTCCTGTTGCTTTCGGTTATTTGCTTTGAGATTTCTCTTGGTTCATATTGAGTTTGTTGTGTTTTGTGCTAAATCAGTTAAAACTTAATTGAATTTGATTGAATCTGAGAATGACTACTCCTTCTAATGACCCTCACAATACTGGTTCCTCAACCAAGCCTCCGATGCTGGTTAGGACTGAGTATAACATACGGCAACAAAGAATGCTCCATCACCTATCTGTTAACAGTTCAGGTTGTTAGACATCTGTGGTACATGGTCCACACAAGCCTATGGTGAACAATCCAGAAAACAACCAAATGGTTCCGAAGAAGAAGGAACAATACTCAGATGAGGATCGAAAACTGTTTGAGATTGATGCTAAAGCACATGGAATTCTGGCCATGGCACTGCCGAATGAAATCTATTCTGGGCTTATGCATCATGAAACTGCTCATGACCTCTGGAATGCATTGAAAGAACAAGTTGGTGGAACCGATGAGGTCTTAGCAAACAACAGAAAAATCCTTGCCCAACAATATGAGACATTCTCTCATAGGAAGGGTGAGACACTGACTCAACAGTTTGAGCGTTTTTCTTGTTTGATCTCTGAGCTGAAAATGGTCAAACACGAATACACTGATAGCCAGATGAACAACAGATTCCTCAGATCACTGCCTGAGAGATGGGACACATTACCATTATCCTACGCTCCAGTGCAAATCTGGATAGCCTATCTCTCACCCAACTCCATGGGAAACTACTTACATTTGAAAGAGAGATAGAGCAGAAAAGGAAACTGGCATCATCAGGAAAGCTCACTGATGACTTTGTACCAGGGAACACTGCCTTGGTTGGTCATGAGTCAGAATATGCTACATCAGAAAGCAATTATGATGAGCATATAGATTTCTCTTCAAATAGTTCTGATCATGCATTTGTTAGTGTTGATAGTCAGTCAGGCTGTAATAGTGACAATTTGTGCTTCATTATGGATGATTTGAAAGGTATTGCTGATGATGACTTAGAAGAGATGGATATTCTAAGTCAAATGGCCTTGATTAATATCAGATCTCAAAAGTTCTACAAGAGAACTGGCAGGAAATTTCCAGGACTCTGGCAAAACCAAAGTTGGTTTTGACAAGAGTAAGTTGAGGTGTCACAAATGCCACAGGCTTGGGCACTTTGAAAGAGAGTGTAGATCAACTGGATCTAACTCCTCTGCACCCTTTGTGACTTTTCCAAGCAATAGTTCACAAAACAGAGGGCAACATCCTGCTAGTTCTGGTCATCACTCACAACCTCTATCTCCTACATATTTTGTCCCTCAGGGTCCAATGCCATATCCATATCCCTGCTATTACATGCTACAGCCAAATCAAGTTCAAGTTCCTATTGCACAATAACCTCAAGCCTTACCTGAGCCTCAATCATCTCAACCATCTCAATCACAACCTCATCATAGCTTCTTCACCCCTGGTGCTGTTGACTGGAGCAGTTTACCAGATGATCTCTCTGGTAATGAGCAACTATTTGCTAGTGATGGTCAACATGGTGGTGAACATCCTTTTGGGAATCTTGCTCTCATGGCCCTGGAGTCTACTGAGGGTTCATGCTCCAATGCATCTTCATCACAGGTAACCCAGGTATCCTCTGAGGCTAAGGCCAAGCTATGTTCTGAATCTTGCATAGCTGCATTTATCTCTATTAGAGAGGCAAATGTAGCTTTAATAAATCAAAATCTTGAGCTTGAGCAAACTCTTTCCAAAAGAAAAGCTGAGTATGAGTCTGTCCTTAAAGATAAAGATGATGAGATTTATAAGCTTAAATGCCAATTAAATGATGAAAAGGCTAAGCTTGAGGTCATTCTTGAGAACCACAGAGATCTCAAAGAAACACTTGCAGGTACCCAAGTTGAGTGTGACCGCTGGGTATCATCCTGCAAGGGATTTGAAATGCTTCTCAGCAAATCAATTGCCTCATGGGTTAACTACTGATAAGCACATGAAGCTGAGTACTTTAGATGTTGTCCCTCAAAGTACCTCAAGTACTGAAGGGCAAGTTACAACATTTGAAAAGCATTTCAAATCAACTGAAATAAAAGGATTAACAACTGCTGAGGAATCTATCATACGGTCTTTCAGGACGGATAGAGAACAGCTGAAGAACAAGTCTTCAGTTGTTACAGATCCTTCAGTACTTAACACTAGTACTGAAAGGAGGAAAGTACTAAAGATCAACTCTTCAGTAGTTTCCACTTCAGCAGTTGATCAATCCAAGATGAAGAATAAGCCATGTGAAATATGTGGTAAATTCAATCATCTTTCTGTTGAATGTTGGTACAAAAAGGGTTCCAAACTCAACAAAGATAAGCTCATTAAAATTCAGATGGATAAAATGAAAAATGAGTTTGAGACCAAGTTTGTACCACAGTCATCCCAATGTGATAAACCCAAGGCTTCACCCAAATCCAAAAAGAAGGATAGGGTTTATCATAAAACAGCTGATAGTGGTTCTCATGATAAAAATCAGACTAAGTCTGTGAATTTCAAGGAGGAAATGGTGGGTCACAGGAACTCATCAAAAACAAGTACTGATGTGTCACAAGAGCTGAAAGCTTTAGCTACAAATCAGACACAACTTGCTATGATGGTTCAGCATTTTTGGGGAGAGTTAACCAACTAGATGCACCTGTGATCAAACCACTGAAAAGGTATTCCAAGCCCAAATCCAAGGAATCCATTTCAGCACCATCTCCACCTTCATCAGCTGTTAATCATGAGAAACAAGTTATGGTTAAATCTGTTGATGAAAACAGACCCAAAACCAAAAAGGTTTGGGTCTCAAAACCTAACTAGTTCCTTGTGATGAATGTAGGGTTCTTCAGCATGCCAAAGGAGCATCTGGTATGTAGACAGTGGAGGATCTATGCATATGACAGGGAGCAGTTCTCTTCTTAATGACTATTCTCAAGGAAAGAAGGGATTTGTTTGATTTGGAAATGATGCTAAGGGTTACATCATCGGGAAAGGATATGTGTCTAATGGAGAACTCAGATTTGATGATGTTAACCATGTGGAGAATCTTAAGTATAATCTACTGAGTGTCAGTCAGATGTGTGATAAAGGGCATGTTGCACTTTTCACAAGCCAGAACGGCAGGATTCTGTCTTCCCAAGTTCTGAGGCTGATTGACAAGGTATTAGATGAACATACTCTCCTGAGGCCAACAGGATTGGAAGAGTATATGCCCTGGATTTGTCAAAGAAGATTGATTTGAAGGGTCATCCTTGCTTGTTCTCCAAAGCCTCTCCTCAGGAATCTAAACTGTGGCACTGAAGGCTGGGTCATGTAAATCTCAAAAACATGAATCAGCTGATCCACAATAGTTTAGTGAGAGGTCTACCAATAAAGGAGTTCCACTGTGATGAAACCTGCATTCCTTGTTTGAAAGGAAAACATCACAAAGTCTCATTCCCTACTATTGAAGAACCTAAGTCCACTGTCTGCTTGCAGTTACTGCACATGGATCTATTTGGTCCTGTGAGAGTGATGAGCATGGCAAAGAAGAAATACTGTCTGGTAAGTGTGGATGATTACTCCAGATTTGTATGGACTTTCTTCTTGCATTCAAAGGATGAGGTTGCTCAGACGATTATCAACTTTGTGTTGTATGTTGAGAAGCAGTATTCCCTATTAGTCAAGTGTATAAGGAGTGATAATGGAACAAAATTCAGAACCATACACTTGATGATTTTTATCTTTCAAAAGGAATCAAGAGGCAATTTAGCATCCAAGGACTCCAGAACAAAATGGAGTAGTGGAGAGAAAGAACAGGACTCTAATTGAAGCTGCAAGGTCCATGTTGGCTGACTCTGGTTTGCCATTGACCTTTTGGGCTGAAGCTATCAACATAGCTTGATATGTGCAGAATAAAGTTTTAGTAAATCAGAGGTGATGAAGACTCCATATGAAGTTCTACATCATTTGGCTCCTCTAATTTCATTCTTCAAAGCCTTTGGGTGTCCTTGTTTCATTCTCAACACAAAGGATCAACTCCATAAATTTGATCCTAAGGTGGATGCAGGGTATTTTGTAGGATATTCATCCACATGCAAGGCTTATAGACTTTTCAACTGCAAAACAAAGATAGTTGAAGAAACCTTGCATGTGAAGTTCAATGAATCTTCTAAGGATAAAATTCCACAAAACCCTATAGAGTTGTTTGATCTGGACATACTGCAATATGTTCCTTATCAACCTCCAGCTGTTGCTGATCATGTGAATAAATCATCTTCTGCAGCAAATCTTCCACCTGGTGGTACTTAAGATGATGATGATATCAGTACTCACCTTTTCAAGTTTAGTGATCAACTGCCTGAGTCCACTAAACTTGATGTTCCTGTAGCTTCAGCAGCTCCATCCACAACAAATGTTGATGAGATTTCTGACTCCTCTACATCATTTGAATTGCCATCTCATACTTGGTTTCCAGAGTCTGGATCAACATCTGCTGCTGCTGAACCTGCTACAAACACTTGCACTGATATTATAGTGTACCAAGAGCTGAAGAATCACCCCATGTCTCAAATCATTGGTGATATCAATGCTGGTGTCTCAACCAGAAGTCAATTGTCCAACTTCTGCTTCTATGCTCTCTTCATCAGTCAGCTAGAGCCAAAGAACTATCATGTTGCTTTAAGAGACAATGGATGGGTTGAAGCCATGCAGCTTGAGCTACTTCAGTTCAAAAAGCAGCAAGGGTGGGAACTGGTTCCTCTACCCCCAGATTTCAGGCTGCTCCTAAAGAGTCTCATTTGATTGCAGTCAAGAGGATCTTTAGATATCTGCAAGGTACATAATCTCTAGGTCTTTGATATTCCACTGGACACTCTTGCAAATTAGTTGATTTTTCTGATAGTGACTATGCAGGGTGTAAGTTAACCAGAAAGTCAACTTCTGGTGGATGTCAATTCCTAGGCAACTGTTTGATTTCTTGCAGAGTAAGAAACAAACATCTGTTGCTACATCCACTGCTGAAGCAGAGTACATTGCTGCTGCAAGTTGTACATCTCAGGTACTCTGGCTTCAGAACCAATTATTGGATTATGGCATTACAGAGATTAAGACTCCATTATTAATGGATAGTGCTTCAGCTCTGTGTATTGTCAAGAATCCAGTCCAGCATTCTAGGACCAAACATATAGAGATCAGACACCATTTTATTAGGGATTATTTTGAAAAAGGTCTGATTGATCCAAAGTTTGTGCCAAGTGCTGATGAGCTTGCAGATATATTTACTAAGCCTTTATATAGTTCAACCTTCCAAAACCTTGTGTTAAGGCTTGGTATGCTGCAGCTAGAATAAGTGACAACTACTGATGATCTTAGTAACAGGTACTGATGACCATTAGTAAACATGTCACAAATATGTACTGCATACGTTAAAAGAAACTGATGCAGTTGCAAACTACTGATGTAGTTACAACTACTGATGTCAGTAAAAACAGATAAGCACTGATGAGTAAGTGTTGAGGACAGTTTGAAACAGCTGAAAAGCTAAGAATTGACAAAAACTACTGATGAGAATTTTCTCTTCAGTCGTTTCCACAAACTGCTGTTTCACATTAAACAACTGATGACAAAACCATGTCTTCAGTAGTTTCACAACTACTGATGACTAACACCAAGTTCTCAGTTGTTTCCTACACCTGAAGACAAAACCAAGGTTTTCAGTAGTTTCATAACTACTGATGACTAAAACCAAGTCTTCAGTTGTTTTCAAATGTCTGGTAGTTAAAACCAAGTCTTCAGTTGTTTTCATACAACTGTTGACAACACCAACACTTTCAGTCATTTTCTTTTCAGCCTTTTCTTAACCTATAGATACCTGCACTTATAGCCGAACGTTTCATTAGCCGTTTTCTATCCTTTTCTCTCGCAACAATGGCGATTATGAAACTCAAACCTAGACACAACTGTGTTGCCTACCTCTCGAAATCGGCCTTCTGGAACAAATTTGATAATGCCATCGATCTTATGGTGGATTCCCAATACCGAACCGCTTTTCTTTTGAATCCTACCATATACCCCGATTCCTTACACCAATTCTGGACCAACGTCTCTGTCACAACTGGTGAAAATGATAGCCAAATCACTCTCCAGTCGTTGGTTAACCACAAACAGGTGGTAATCACCCCTAACATCATTCGCAAAACCCTAAATTTGCATGATGCCACCTGTATTATAGAATACCCGAAAGGCACCATTGATATGTCTTTCATCAACAACGGGTATGAAGGAGACTTAAGTGCTACAACCATTCTCAAAAAGCACTTCCATGATGCTGAAAGACTTATCTTCCACATGGTGAATGTCTGTCTTGCTCCAAAGACATCTTCATGGGATCAGATGTCCTCAAGATGGCAACAGGTATTGTACTCTATCTTTGAAAAACAAAATCTAAATTTTTCTGAGATAGTGTTTATGGAACTAAAGGATCTGGCTCAGAAACCTATGACAAACAGATGGCTATTATATCCCAGGTTTCTGATGGCCATAATTTTAAATCAATTAAAATCTGACGGCCTTGTTGGTCTTGGAGTCCCTGCTCCAGCTGTTTTAGCTTGAGGTATACTCCAGACATAACTCTGACCCTACTCTCAAAGGGGTTTCCCGGCTGCTCAAACCCAAGCAGAGGGAACCCACAGCCTCCACCTCCAGATCCAAAGTCCCCACCAAACCAAACCTCAAAAGCCCAAAAAGGCTACTCAGGGAGATGAGTCCCCTACGGATGCCCCTGTACCACTAATACAGGATACACATACTGGTTCTAACCCCCCAGTCATGTCAAAGACTCAACCAGCTGAAACCGCACAGGCATTCTCTCCACAGGATCCTGTTGCAACCAAATTTGGGGATACCACATTACTGGAACCTCTCTCAATTGAGAAGGTTACCATTGAAGAGCATCTCTTACCCCGGGTGCAATCTGCTTCTGACCAATCTCCAAATGCAACCACCCCTCAAAGCCCAACCCTTATAGTTGCTAAAGTGCTGAGTCAGCTGCATTCCTCACCCCCTCCCCAGAAACCAATTAACACTGGGAATACCTCAACAATTGAGGGGGAGGACCAAAATGCTGCTGATAACCCACAACACAGGGGTCATAATGTTCAATCTCCAAGTGTAGAAGAGGAGGTTAGAACATCTGGTCAGGCTGCCACTTCTACTGATTCAGCAAATGAACAGGATGAAGTTGGTACCATATATAAGACCTCACCAGAGGCAACTGCCAATGAAGGACAAAGTCTTGAGGCAGGAAGTCCCCAGAACCAAGAACAAGGGGCACATGCATATACTGATCTACACTCAGGGCATGTACATCCTGATTTTATTAGGAGGTCAGATGATTCAGCAAAGACTGATGATGACCTGGGCTTTTTCTTTGATGTCTTAGCCCATAACACAATCCTAGAGACTGAGATGAGCAGACTCAAAGAGCTGCTAGCCAAAATGTTTCAGGATGAAAGTCCATCTATCCCCATTGACCCACAGATGGCACCTTCATTTGAAGGTTCACCAAACACTTAGCAATACACTTAACTAAGCCACCAGCCACTACTTTTGGCACCACCTCTCAGGACAGAACCCCTCTGAGCAGATGGTTGCAAACTTTCAAAACTCCTTACCTCTCATCACTCCCATCATCACTGATAAAGTACATAATGCCATTGATGAAAGGATCTCCTCAAATCTCCAAACACTTGTTGATGATTCTGTGCACAAGTCACTTTCTGCCATTCAAACCCCTGAACCCAATGCACCCAAAAAGGGGGAGTCTAAGGCAGTAAAAGAAAGAAAGAGAAAGAGAGTGGTCGATGAGAAACAACAAGAAAAAGAAAAGGAGCTAGAGAAAGAGAAATAACTGATCACTTATAAAAGGAAGAAAAGTGCTGAAACACAAGAGCCTGTTGGAGATAAATCCTTAGAAGATCTGGTTAAAGAAGCTGATGAAGCTCACAGCAGATCTATGGACAGAATAATAGACTAACTCTTTAGACAGGACTTTGATACAGCCACTTTAGACACTGAGATCAGAAGGCTGGAAGTTAAGGAAATACAAGAAAGATGGGCTAGTTACAGTGTGATGGATAGGGAAAGGTTGGAGATAATGATCAGATTTATTGCAAAATACTTGGGAAGATCATTGATTGAGATCAAATCATGGACCAGAGACAGTATTCTGGCAATAACCACCAGAATTGTTCTTCTAAAACATTCAATAAGGGGTTAATTATAGAAGCATTGGATGAGGCAGGTGTTAGGAAGAGAACTGATATGGCCAAGCTCTCCAAAGCCAAACTTACCACAAAAATGCTAGATCAACCTTCCCTAACTCCAACTCATAAACAACCAACTCCAAAACCTGCCAACCCTATCCCTAAACCAAAACCACTCACAACTCAACCCACAAAACCAATTCCATTACCTCAAAAAGCACCTCAAACCACACCCAGTGATGCACCCAGAAGGAGGAGAAAGGTGTTGAGGTAGAAGAAGAAGAAGATGATGATGATAATGAAGACAGTTTGCCAATCTCTACCATTCTCAAGCTTAAAACACCTGAGCCCAGAAGTCAACAGATGATCACACCTTACTTGCAAATGCAAATGGTGAAAGTGAAGATTGAAGAAGCAGGACAGCAGAAGCAGCATGATGAGCAATTTCTCAAAATGGTTGACAAGGACTTCCCTCAGTCCTTATCCATTCAAGAAATGAAGAAACAAGCTCTGAGGCTGTACACTCTTAGGCATACATTCCAACATCAAAGAGAAAGAGTGAGAATTTGGCCAGACCCCAGGGTAAGTTCCAGAATTCACAAGAAGAACATACCAAGTAGATATCATGGCCAAGTAAAAAAGACTTTGAATGCTGCAATTATGTTGGCTATGGTAGTCTCACCCTAGGAGATTATAGAAGAATTCAAGAGAGCACACAAATCAGCATAGAAAAGGTAAACTTTGTAAAGGAGCTTGGATACAATCTTCTGAGCGTATCTCAATTTTGTGATCAAAGTCATAACATGCTCTTTACTGAGCATGAGTGCATTGTTCTTAAGCCTGGTGTGGTCATTCCTCATGAGCATATCTGCTTAGAGCCTCCAGGAAAGGAAACATGTACAAGATAGATTTGCAAGAAACTTCTCCTCTGGAGAAGTTTCATGCTTTCTGTCTAAAGAAAATAGTGATGAGTCTTTCCTATGGCATAAAAGAACGTGCCATGTAAACTTTAAGAACATGAATAGTTAATTAAGCATGACTTGGTAACTGGAATGCCAAAGAAAGAGTTTACAAGTGATGACCACTGTGTTGCATGCCTGAAAGGGAAGCAACATAAGGTATCTCACAAGCCTAAGGAAAAGAACTCAATCACTACTCCCTTACACTTGTTACATATGGATCTCTTTGGCCCCACCAGTGTAATGAGTTTAGGAAGGACCTTATACTGTCTAGTGATCACAGATGACTTTATAAGACTCACTTGGGTTTTCTTCCTTAGAACTAAGGATGAGACTCCTGAGATTCTGAAGAATTTCATCTTAAAGATTGAGAATCAATCTGATCAAGGTCAAGATCATAAGATGTGATCAAGGAACCGAATTTAAGAACCTGGTATAAGAACCATATCCTTGACACATTCTATGATGAAAAGGGTATTACAAGACAATTTAGTGCTCCCAGGACTCCTTAGCAAAACGGTGTTGCTGAGAGGAGAAACAGGACACTGATTGAAGCTGCAAGAACTATGTTGTCTGACTCTAAACTGCCCATCACCTTCTGGGCAGAGGCAGTCAACACTGCCTGCTATGTGCAGAATAGAGTTTTAGTAGTTAAGACTTATGGCAAGACTCCTTATGAACTTTGGCACAAAAGGAGACCTTTCATTAGTGTTGGACCAAAAGAACCAATGAGCCTGATCAAAAAAACCTCTAAGTCCCACAGACATAACAACTGATGAAGAAGATCACAACAGCTGAAGACATTAGCTGCTTACAAGGTCTGAAGACAAAGTCTGAAGACAAGATCTGAAGATTTCTACTGAAGACAAAGTCTAAAAGTAAAGTACTGAAAACAAAGTCTGAAAGTGAAGTACTGAAGACAAAGTCTGAAGCTATCAGCTGAAGACAACGTCTGAAGTAAAAGTTTGAAGAACAAAGACTGAAGATAAAGACTGAAGACCAGAGTGATCAGTATTGTCACAACAGCTGAAGTTATTAACTTTAGTAGTTGTGATGGTTTTCCTTTTCAGTACTTGTAATTTACCTTTCAGTAGTTTATAGTTTTAGTAGTTTTAGTTCCGTAGTTTTATGTTTTTGTAATTAGCACTCTGAGATGTGATCAGTTGTTGAGAACATTCTTAGTAGTTTGCATAGTTTCAGTTGTTTGTATAAATCTGTTAGATGTCACTATCAAGTGACATCAGGAGACGTCACATTCCTTATATAAGGAATGTTGACCTAATTGTAACGTGTGACATTCAGCCACCACGAAAGCATTTTGAATGAAATATTCCTTTTGTAGAATTCTCTCTCTCTCTATAATCGTGTGCTTTTCTATTGAATATCAATTGAGTTCTTGCTAAATTGTCTAATTCATTGTTCGAATTCTGCTGCAATCTACTCTAGTTGATCAAACTTAGATCACTGATCCTAACAATTGGTTTTCTCAGGTCATTTGGATGTCCTTGCACCATCTTGAATACCAAAGATCAAATTGCCAAGTTTGCTGAGAAATCAGATGATGGACACTTTATTGGATACTCTTCCCAAGCCAAGGCTTATAGAGTATACAATCTCAGAACTAGAATTGTTGAGGAGTCAACCAATGTGACTTTCAATGAACACACACCTTGTGTTACTGGTTCTGTTCCGGATTGGCTGTTTGATCTTGATTTGGTTACCAATTGTTTTAACAAATCTTGTGAGAATGTTTCAGGATCTGCAGAAAATTTGAATATGGATGATCCTGATCCAAGATTTGAGCTAGGAAGATCTTCAAGACACATATCTTCAGCTCCAGTTGGAACCACTTCTGCAAATGAGGTTTCTATCAGCCCTACAATGACAAATTCAGCTGATACATCTGATATGCCTTCAAATTCCAGCTCAGAGGCTCTACAACCAGATAAGAACACCTCAACTGTGGAAGACAACAATGGTGATGGTGACAGTGACCAAGAATTTCTTGATGCCACTAACCACACTATGGATGAGAACATCAATGATGTCACACACTGCTTGGATCAAGTTTCACTTGAAAAGTGTGCTGATGTGGTGGGAGAAATATCTATGCCAGATCTAAATTTCTCAAATTTAGATTTTTCTCAACAACTTGCTGTGATCCCTCAGCTTAGGATCCACAAGTCTCACCCTACCATAAACATCATTGGAGATGTTATCTCAGGGGTAAAGACAATAGGACAAACCCATGAAGCAAATGTTTGTCTTCACTCTTGTTTTCTATCCCAGATAGAGCCAAAGAAAGTTGATGAAGCTCTAAAGGATGGAAGTTGGGTTGAAGCTATGCAACAAGAGCTGCTTCAATTCAAAAGGCAGAAATTTTGGAACCTTTGTCCTCTTCCTTCTGGGAAGACTACCATTGGAACCAAATAGGTGTTTAGAAACAAGAAAGATGATCGAGGCATCATCATCAAGAACAAAGCTAGACTGGTTGTTTAAGGATACACACAAGAAGAAGGGATTGACTACACTGATGTCTTTGCTCCAGTGGCAAGATTAGAAGCTATTAGGAGATTCCTGGCATTTGTGCATCCAAGAACTTTAAGGTTTTCCAACTTGATGTGAAGTGTGCCTTTTTGTATGGAGTGATAGATGAAGTGGTTTATGTCAAACAGCCACCTGGTTTTGTAGATCCTGATCATCCTGATCATGTCTGCAAGCTTGACAAAGCTCTCTATGGGCTACATCAGGCACCCAGGAAGTGGTATGAGACACTGTCTAAGTATCTCTGTAAACATGGATACAGGAGGGGTACTATAGATGGAACTCTCTTCATCAAAGGACAAGGAAAAGACATATTGCTAGTTCAGGTATATGTGGATGACATCATCTTTGGTTCAACTAATCCAAAGCTCTGCAAAGACTTCGAGAAGCTGATGAAAGACAGATTTGGAATGAGTGCCATGGGGGAACTCAATTTCTTTCTGGGAATTCAAGTGAAGCAAGTTGAAGATGGCATCTTCATAAGTCAGTCAAAGTATGTTCAGGACATACTCAAGAGGTTTAATATGACCGACTATAAGATTGCTAAGACACCCATAGCCAGAAACCACTCTCTTGGTCCTGATCTTAAGAGGGAGTGTGTAGATGAGCAATTATACAGGGCTATGATTGGGTCTCTTATGTATCTTACTGCTAGCAGGCCTGATATCATGTTTGCTACATGTATTTGTGCAAGATATCAAGCCAACCCTAATATGTCTCACCTTTTCACTGTCAAGAGGATTCTAAGATATCTCAAAGGTGCATTAACACTTGGACTATGGTATCCCAAGAATTCTGACTTCAATCTGTATGCCTATACAGATAGTGATTATGGTGGTTGCAACATGACTGCAAAGTCTACATCTGGGGGATGTCAATTTCTTGGTAGAAGGGTTGTCTCATGGCAATGCAAGAAACAATCTTGTGTCTCTGCATCAACTGCTGAAACTGAATACATTGCTGCTGCAAGCTGTTATGCTCAAGTACTTTGGATTCAAAATCAGATGCTGGACTATGGGCTAAAATTCAAGGAGACTCCCATTCACATAGACAACAACAGTGCTATCTCAATCATAGAAAACCCTGTGCAGCACTCAAGGACAAAGCATATCAATATCAAGTATCATTAATAAGAGATAACTATGAAAAGAGATTAATTAAACTAATCAAGGTTCACATAGATGAACAATATGCTGATCTGTTTACAAAGGCTTTTGATGAACAAAGATTTAAATATCTAATATCAGCTATTGGGATGATCAACCATGAATAGATCTTTGTTAAAACTAATTCTTATTATTTCTTAAAATATGTGTGTCCTAAGTTGTCTAGTTTATCACTTTCATAAGCTCATGTTTTCTTTGGATGAAAATTCCTTTTTGAAGATTTTCCTTAGATTTTTGAAAAATTTTAGATGCTTCGGATGTTATGTGTTTAACTTCGGAAATAAATCATGCCTTCAAAATAAATAACTGTTTAAGAAATTTACCTTCAGAAGAGTTTTCAAATTTATCTTTCGAAGCTAAAATACTTGTCTCAGACACATAATCATTTTCAAGGCCCATTTACTTCCGAAGCAAAATTAACTCTCGGAAGCTTTGTTTGTTTATACACAAAGCACTCAAGTTTTAATTTATCTTCCGAAACAAAATTTTCAAACCTCTCAGGAAATTCTTCCGAAGTCATTTTAGCTTCGGAAGCTTTTTAATTAAAACTTCCGAAGATAATTAACCTTCGGAAGCTTTTTGTTTTCCAAGAAAACTACTTTTTGAGCAAAAAGTAAACTACTTTTTAGAGGTGGGACCGACATCCAGATTTCAAAGTTTATCCTCTTTCATTAAACTTTATCTGAAATCCTTCTTTCATATAAACTCAACGGTTTTCCCCCTCTTTCTATCATCTGTTCTTCCTCCAAACCTAAAATCCCAAATTTCTCTTTGTAATTTCTTTCTTCTTTCTTCGTCCCTAAGCTACTTCAAAATGGCCAACCTTGCTCACAGAAATGATCCCAACTTTACCATGCAGCTACACAGACAACACAATCAAGTTGCTCTATTACGCTCTGAGAAAGATCATTGATCCTCCACTCTATGAGGATCAGTTGCTTGAATTCTGGAAGACCTGCCAAAAGGTCATTATGCATGGGGAGAAGGCACTGTCTGCCACAGTGCAGGGGAGAACAATCTTCATCACTCCGGCCATCATCAACCGACATCTTTAGCTGGATGATGAAGAAGGTGAGGTGTTTTTCCCAAAGGAAGCTATTAATCATTCCTTTGAGCAGATGGGGTATGAGGGAGATTTCTTTGTAAAGACCTTCAGGAAAGGGAAGGTCTCATCCCAATGGAGATTCCTGCTCCATGTGGTCATCCACAGCTTATCAAACAAGCATGGTGGATGGGACCAGATTCCTGAAGATCTCTCCTTCATAGTCCATGGAATGGTTCAAGGGGTCAAATTCAGGTACTCTTAGTTTATTTATACAAATTTACTTGCAAATTTAAACTCCTTAGAATATTACATGTTTCCTAGATATGTCCAGTACATTCTTAACTGTGAACTGGGCTCATAGTTAAGGGAAACAGGTAACATTCTTAAATTGGGACAGATGAAGCCCGGAATCTTTAAAATACTGAGAAAGTCCACTGTTGGATTCTCTAGGGTAGAAACAACCCTATCCAAAAATGTTAGAGCTCATTGCTCAAGATGACAACCTACATCTATCCCACATCAGTCACCTACAACTGAGGTGAACACTACTGAACCTGTTCAGGATGCCCATATGGAAGAGGCTCTCACTTCTGAAAGTGACTACATCATTAAGACCTCAACCATGGCAACTCAGCCCACTGGCATCTCAACTGAGACTGCCAGTGAGCAGAGGAAATCCAGTAGCCAAGAACTTAGAATTGGTCATGAGAGAAAGGACTCTGGTCCAATCTTCTCCACCCCAGTGATTCTTCTGATGAAGATGAGGGGGATCTGAGACTAAAAGTGCAAAAACTGTCTAAAACATGCACTTACCTAGTCTCAAAGGTCAGTCACCTTGAATCTCAGGTGACTACCTTACAAAACAAGATCAATGATCAGCAACTTGAGATTTCATATCTTAAGGAAAAACTAGCTGGGAGACCCTTAAGGAGAGCTCAACCAGGAACACAAGAACCTGTGGATGTGATTGACCTATCCTACAGCTCACCTTTGCAAGTGGGTGATGCTACCAAAAAGGGGGGAGAAAGTCATTCCAGCCACAGAACCTGGGAGTTCCTCCGAAAGAATGGACATTGAGGACTCACCATCCTCACTTGCAACTGTGCATTCTCAGCAACCTCCTCTAGTTCACATTGATGTGGACTACACAGACTCCTTCATACAAAGTCTGTTTGAGGATGGGATACCAAGGGCTATGTCACCTTCATCATCCTTCAATCACATTATTGGGTGGAGGTATGAAAACAACAGGAAAGCCCTTATTATCATAAGAGTTCAAGGACAGCAAGAAGTCTTTAATTTTTAGAACTTGGACTACTATGAAGGTCTGGATCTAGTTAACATGTCATTTGTCAACCCAAGCCAATCAAGACAAGCTGACAGACTGGCTAGAAGAATCCAAGACAGGATCATTGCAGAGTTCAGTCTAAGAAGGAGACTAAGGCAATCAGGCAATGTCATCGGTCAACTGGATGTTGAGGCAGACCCTAAGATTAGCTTCATAGGGGAAACCTTGACTGAAGGCCCAGTGATAGAACCTGAGAGCCTTGTCTCATCATCTCCAACTGCTACAGAGATCCATATTCCTTTTGAGACACCTGCTGGTGAAGGTGCTTCTCAACCTCTCTCTGGCCTGAGCTCAGATGCTGCAACGAGCACTGAAGGCCAAAGCTCTCTCCACCCTGAGTCACAAAGGTCTGAGAGTGACAAAGGGAAAAGAAAGATGACATCTGAGGAGATTGAGGAGGAGGAGAGAGAGAGGTAAAGAAGGCTAGGGGGACAAAGTTCCTCTACTGAGTCTCCAAGACTCATGGAGTCTGCAATCAGGGCTGCCCCCAAACCAGATACTCAGAATGATGAGTTAAGAGCAGTCAGGATTAACTATCTGCAGACTAGGAACTATGACATAGATAGTGTCATTTCTCTCCCCTTGGATGAATTAAATGAGCTGGTTGATCTGGAAAGGTCAAGAGAGAAGAAGAAGGCAGAAGATGCAGAACTCCTAGTACAAGTGAAAGAAGAGAGAAGAAGAAAAAGACTGTACAAAGGTATGCCTACCCTCTCACCAGTTCAAGAAGGTTCTGAACAAGAGGGTGTGGTTCAACAAGAACCTCAGGTAGATAAGGAAGAAGACAGAATCAAGATGATTAACTACCTGAGTGCCACAGGCCTCTATCAGGCAGATGCACTCCTTCCCTTACCTTATGACTATGTTGAGTTTGAGTACTTAAAACAACTTGAGCTTGAGTTAGTCAAGGAAAGAAAGACAACAAAGAAGAAGCTGGGGGAAGAAGCTGTAAAGTCAAGAGCCATCATCCAAAAGAGCATGAAGAAGTCTGCTGATAGGCAGAGGATGATGAGCTTCTTGAAGCTGTATGGATTCTCCAGAAGGAGACTTGGACCCATGTCTCTATCCACTATGGATGAGCATATTAGGGTAATCAAGCAGAAGATTAAGAGTGAGAGCTCACTGATTTACACTCCACTCTAAGTTAGGCCCCACCTGAAGTGGAGGTTAAGGTTGAACAAACAGACACAACACAACCTGGACCTCCTGCTAATGCTCAACAAGCTTCATCTTCTGATCCACAGCAGGGTCAACCTCCTTCTCCATCTGAACCTGAGAAAGAGGAAGTCCCAACTGAGAAAGACAGTGAAGATCAATCTGGTGCTGCAGGCCAGTCTTCTCAGTTAAAATTTGGAAAGAGAAGGAAAAGGATGGCTTCTAAACCAAAGTCTAAGAAGAAGAAGAAGCCTGAATCCCCTTCTGAACCTCAGGATGAATCAGAACAGCCTGAGGATGTGCAGCCAGAGGAAGCTCAATCAACTCCAACTTCAGTAGCTCCTCTAGCATCAGGAAGACCCATCTTGTCTTGGACATACACCACAAATCCAGAAAGGTGGCATGTTATTAGAGATCAAGGCATTGAAGACATCTATACATGGCAAGATATGTTTCAGTTGCCTCTGTATGATCTCTTTGACATGAGAAGACACTTTGACAGCCTGAAGGATCATGATCATCTTATGAAGAAAGGAATGGTGATCATCCTAATGAGGACTATTAATATCTGAAGTTTTCTAAATGTTTTGGTAGCATCAGCCTAGGGGGAGTTTGTAGAGATTAATGAAGAGGCTGATGCAACCTAAACATCTTTAGTCTTTCCTGCATGTTGCACAAGTGCATTGAAGTGGAATGCTTCGGAAGTTTCACATGTGCAACAGAAACACTCTAAGTGTAAAATCTTCCGAAGCCAAGACCAACATCTTCCGAAGCCAATGATGAAGTCTTCCGAAGCCTCAAAGACAAAGTCTTCCGAAGCTTCAAGTTCATGAAGACAGATTTCTTCCAAAGACTTTTAGTAACATGCTTTATCTGATGTACTGTTCCATAAAGTTGTTCACCTTTCCGCTGCAACTCTGCAAGTCACCAACTAACATGGTTTGGTGAAAAGGTCCATGCTTTTGGTAACTGTACATTGAGGTCTTGAGTCTGTAACTTTCTACTTTATGTACTTTATCTTTTTATAATAGATAAGGATGTGAGCTATGGCATGTCATAGTCACTAGTCAAAAGGCAATCTGCCTTTTGACTCTACAATTGATTTTGTGTGTATCTAGTCAATTGTATCCAGCTGGCTTTCAAAGTATAGTCGGCTGTAGGATGTTGTATAAGTATCTCATGTTCTTGTATCTTTCGAATATGCTTTTGTAACACTTGTAATAGAACATAGAGAAGGCAATATACTGCATTCTTGAAAACCAAACACTTATGTTCTTTGTGTTCTGTCTCATATATTACTTGTGTTCTTAGTGTCACCACTTGGTTAATCCAGTTTACTGTTTGATCTAAGTTTAGTTTATCTCCTCTTTGTGTTGTTGTGTTGTAACTCTTCACCGTTCAACGATCCTGCACATTATAATCAACTCTTTGAGAGATTCTGTTTCATCATAATAGTGTAAGTACAATTGAGTTTGAAAGAAAACCAGGTGTTTAGTAACATATATCGATCTTGCAATAACATCATTATATATTTTCTATTGTAAAATACAATGATAAAATAATAATAAATTGTATTATATATAACAATAATGATACATGTATCACAAAATAATCTAATATATAAAACATAATGATAAACATATATAACAAATAATAAAAAAGATTTGACAGAATAACTTGACATACTTAACACAACTACCACAATGTCCTTCCAATTTAAAATAAATATAAAAACATATATCTAAGCCTAGAATGCTATTAGCTTAAAAGAATTAATAATTTATATTATACAACTTTACTCTTGAAACATAGGTCCTTTTTGTACTTAACTTTTATACCATATTTAAGTATTTGAAGCAACTTTAAGGCTATTTGGATTTTTTTTAATTCTTTTAATTTTACATATTATGGTTGCAATTATAACTATTTGATAAAAAGGTTTCAATAAAAATAAAATATTTTGATTCCAACTCTAAAAGGTGTTTAAATAAGCTTATTTTCTGGTTTATGATATTACTTAAATTTTATACGATTTGTAAACTTATTTAACCTCAATTTCTTTACTCATTAATGTGATATAAAATATTGTTTAAAGTACGATAATTTTTTCCTTAGAGAATTTATAGCCCGTTCCTTAAATTAATATAAGTGTCTACCCAATATTAAATGATATGTTTATAAGTGGTTGTGAGTAAAATATTTGATAATTTTATTGTTCAATTTGAATTTTGGAAAATACTGTTCAAAACCCTATAATATTTTTAAAATATTTTAAATGGTTGTGAGTGGATGTGAAAAAAAATAATGATAAAGACATAAAAAATATTATTTAATTAAAAAGAAAAAAATAATGATTTTTAAATTTAATTATATGAATGATGATCATAAATGAGTTGTGAATGCTCTTACTTTTTTAACGTCAATGGTTATATGAGATATTTACTTAAAAATATTTGAACTTGGGTTTTTAAGAAGAACTTAAGGCGTCTTCCCTAAGTTAGATAATAAATTACAGATTTATTAAAAAAAGTTAATTATGATAAATTATATAACTTGGATTATTAACAAACTAAATAATAAACTTTGTATAATTTTATAGAACTGATTGAACCATCCGCTATAAACTATCGCGTTGAATAAGACTATTATAAATTATTAGATCCAAAACATCCAAATTGTGTGGTCAATTTCCATTTCGTTGCCCTTTTCTTCCTCCATAATTTCCTTACTTTTTCAAATTTCTTTATATTTTAAGTTTTAACTGAATGAATTCTCTTGGTCTAATGTTGACTTAAAAGAAAACAATTTTATCCGCAAACAGAATAGAAAACAATTTGACTAATTCCTCACCTCACCAAAAGAATGTCTACAAAGAGAAAACCAAAAAATAATATGTTAAATATCTCGTATTTGTATCACTTGTATTGTATTGTATAATAGAGTTCATGTCATGTAGTTTAAACCTATAAAAATAGAAAAATAAAAACTAAGGCTACAAGCTACTTTTTTAACAAAAACAATTTTTATCAACCAAAACTTGTTAGCTAATTTTATAGAGCGAATGTAATTTTATCAAGCAACTTTTATGTTATACCATCATCGGCATCATAGTCACGGGCGGACTTACATAGGGACGAGGGTTAGCCTCCGCTACCCCTCAACTTTTTACGGGTAATGTAAAAAAATATGTTTTTTATGTAAAAAAATTTGTTTTAAGGTTTTACGTTACCCCTAAGAAAATATTACGTTACCCCTAGCTATAGCCTATACTAAATAACATTTTATAAAAATATTAATAAGTTAATAACTAACAACCCAAAATACCAAATAACATGACCAAAATTATAATAAGCCCAAAATTTAAATAATTTTTTAACCTAACAAATTTACAAGCTAAAATACTCATTACCCAAACTAAACAAATTTATAAAAAAATAACTAGTTATACTCATAACCCTTACCGCTTCACCCTGTCGCTCATCACCCAACAACCTTTGTCCCTGTCGCCAATGATAATGATATACAACCAGCTGATTCTGATATCAAGTCAACAATTCATTCAAGTTCAATTCATTCGAGTTAAATTCCTTCGTATTTGTTTTGAATGATCTTCATTCGGACTCCTTTATTGTTGTATTTTTTTCCTTTTATTTATATAAATGTACGGTAAAAAATAGGTTTACGTTACCCCTGAACTTTTCTTGTAAATCCGCCACTGCACACAAAAATGTTTGTGGTGTTGGTCTATTTTGCCTCATTTAAGTTAGCATTCTACAATATTAACCTAATTAACATCTTATATGATTTAAATATATCAAAATTACTCTCTCTATAATTAAATAAACTCAAATAATCATATAAACAAATTTTCTAATCCAAATATGGATTATAATGGTGAAACTTCATAAAACAAAATTTGAATGCTAACTTTGGTATAACTACACTAGCAATTGTTCTTCTTTTTATTTTTTCTTGTGTGACAATCTAACGTCACTTTATTTATCACATTTCTAGTTTTGCAGGGTGTCATCCAATATATTCATGATTTTTATCAATAGATTTATATTTTCTTTATGTGGTTTCTACATGTCCTAATATATTCTTGATCCGATATCAGTGTACCCATACATGCATATATATAGTATATAATATAAATATAAATACACACACGTACATATGTATATAAATACACACATACATGTATACATATATTATATGAATATGAATATATACACATATACCATATACCATATACCATATACCTTCACGCAGATACACATTTATGAGTATTGAGTCATGAGTCTCAAGTTCCCTTTTTATAGCCGAGTCCACTGCTCCAACGAGACTTGATTTCTCTCTCTCTATCTCTTTCTTCATAAATCACCAGTGGACTCTCCTTTGATTCAGATCCCATCACACAAACCACCATCATCAACTCTTTATTTCTCCGACACCCACCGCTACCTATGGAACTCACCGGCAACCTCACCACCTCACCACCACCACCACCTACCACCATACAATTCCCAATCAACCTCAACTGCAACCTTCATCACCAACCCCATGGTAAACGCATAGATGAGGTGGACTTCTTCGCCGATCGGAAACTAGAAGACGATGATCGTTCGCGGTTGGGTGCTTCCACTTCCGATTCGAAACCTAGCGTTGCCGAATTGGATTGCGGTATCAACGTACGTAGTTTGATTGATTTTGTTGAGATATTGTATTGTTATTGTAGTTGATTGAATTGACTGTGATTGTTGATGATGGTTACAGACTGGTTTGCGTCTTCTAACCGGAAATACAAGCAGCGATCAGTCGGTTGTTGATGATGAAATATCTCCGAAGTCGGAAGATAAACGAGGGAGAAATGAGGTTCGTATCAAACAGTAATTGATTATGATCGAATAGCTAGGGTTTCTGTTCATTGATTCTGTGTTGAATTGCAGTACTGTTAATGCGTTCTAGAATTTGAAATGTAGGTGACAGTGGTGAAAGCTAAATTGGAGAAGGTAAACACGGAGAATCAGAAATTACGAGAAGAGTTGAGTCAAATAACGGTGAGATACAACACGCTACAAACGCATCTCGTGACGATGATGCAACAAAATCAGTCAAACGAAGATCATAAAACCGATAACAATGGAGTTACTGACGCTATGATTGTACCGAAATCGTTTATGGATCTAAGTTTATCAGCTCCGGCTACCGATGATCAGAATTCACAGTCGTCGTCGGATGAGGGGAGAACTCACGGCGAACATTCACGATCACCACCGGTTACCGATAAACGGGAAGAGAGCCCCGAAGAACGATCGAATAAGGCTCGAAGGATGAATTCGTCAAACAATAACCCTAACGTTAACATCGATCAAGCTACTGAAGCAACGATTCGCAAAGCTAGGGTTTCTGTTCGAGCTCGATCAGAAGCTCCGACGGTATAAATTATAAACGATATATAAACAGATTATTAACCGACGTTTAATCAATCGGTTGAATTCATAACTGATTTCGTTAGGTTGTTAGATTGCAGATGGATGTCAATGGCGGAAATACGGTCAGAAAATGGCGAAAGGTAATCCATGTCCACGAGCGTATTACCGGTGCACCATGGCCGCCGGATGTCCGGTCAGGAAACAAGTACGATTCCGATCTCCGGTGATCACTATGAGATTAACTCCATAACATCGAATAATGGATTATTATGTTATTATGTTGTATGTTGCAGGTGCAGAGATGTGCAGACGATAGAACGATATTGATCACCACCTACGAAGGCACTCACAACCACCCTCTACCGCCGGCGGCGATGGCGTTGGCCTCCACCACGTCCTCCGCCGCGAGGATGCTACTCACCGGATCGATGCCGAGCTCCGACGGTGTTATCAACTCGAATTTCTTAGGGAGAACGTTCCTTTCGTGTTCTTCAAGCATGGCTACAATTTCAGCCTCTGCTCCGTTCCCTACTGTTTCGTTGGATTTGACGCAAACGCCGGATCCGTTGCAGTTCCGGCACGGCGGAGGCCAGTTTCCGATTCCGTTTCCGATCAATCAGAACCAAGGTTTTTCCGGTCAAACCGCCGGCGTACCGCCGGAGGTTTCCGGTGTAGATTTGTATAACCAGTCGAAATTCTCCGGGCTCCAGATGTCGCAAGTTGCAGCTCAGCCGTTGCACCACCACGCGGCGTCGCCGGCCGCTTTGGCTGACACCGTCACTGCCCTCACTGCTGATCCGAATTTCTCTGTGGCTCTAGCGGCAGCTCTTTCGTCGGTGTTAGGTCGCGGTGGCGGTGGTGGTGGTGGCGGCGGCGATAACAACAATGGAAATGGAGACGTGAGAGCCACCGAAAGTAATATCAATGGGAGTGGAAATACTAGCAAAGATAATAGTCAAGGGAATAATAAAGTCAACAACTCGAGTTTTTGAGGCAGTTAACAAGGAATAATAAAGAGGGTTTAGTTTTTTTCTTTTTTTTAAAGAAAAAAATATTTGGTTGGTTATTAATCTATACAAAGCTTTTTTTTTTGTCATTTTAGGTTTTTGTGCTAAGAGGAGTTGGTAAAAGATAGATTTTTTCATTATTTGGTACTATTACTCATATGAAATTAGAATTTAACTGAACTCATACATTCTTTTGTCTTAGATAATATTATGTTCCTTTGGCATGAATGTATATTTAGTTGAAATAATGTGAGTGAATGAGACCCACAATTTTGTTAGTGAACATTTTGAGGATTGGCAAAAGAACTCAGAATACCATGAGACCATTTATTGTTGGAGAAAACCCGGGTTTTACTCCCTTCTCCCATCTTCTATCTATAATATGTTCTATCTATCTTTTACATAAGGACACTCCTTTTCTGCGGATCTTCATCTTCGACCAACCGTTTAGTTAACAAATTTGCATATTTACATAATTATATATAATGTTAAATATGTGTAGTAATTTTATTTTAATTAAAAAATCAAGTTTTTTAATTTATCTTAAAGGGGATGACAGAGTATCGCAATAATAACGAGTTAACATTTGACCTCAATCCTATAACTCGAGTCTCATAGTTTGTTCCCTAGAGTCCAATCTTTCTTATCGCCCCGGGACACTTCTCTACTTTTACAATCCATAGTTGTGACCTTCTTCGTTGCTTCACTCCAAGTTAACTTTCTTCTTTGTGTATAGTTACGCTCTTCACACCTCGTCATCCTTGCAATTCTCCCACTCTAATGTTCTCTTCACCTCGTCTCTCACGTTTTACTCAACATGTTAGACTTACAATTTTCACCTTGTCTTGACCGTTCTCTTAACCTTCAACAATCTCTCCACTATGCTCCAATATTAGCAACAACATTTGCAGGAAGCATATATATATAATTGTTCTAGATACTAAAAGTTTTGACTAATTTTATTTATCAGTTGATCATGATATTATTTTATAGGTCTGAGGTGTGATTACGAGTGAATAAGAATAAAGTATTGTCATTTTGAGCAAATGACTTAACCAGTTTTACTATATTTACGCATAGTTAGGTTGTTAATACTTAATATGATTCAAGTGCCAAGTAACATTGATGATATTATTACGAAATTGAACTTTAAAAAGTTTATGTTTGGGAATCTATGACCTTTTTTTCTTCTCTAAACCCATTTATGTTGATATTGACTAACACTAATTTTCTCTAACTTTTCTAGTATTTTAAATAAATGATAAAAATAAATTTAATTAATAATAAAATAAAAAAGAAAATGTGATTCATTAATAATAAAAGGTATAAAATTAAAAGAAGACTAATAATAAAAAATACTAACTTAAATAAATGGTATGCGGACTCGTGAAAAGTTTGTGGAATGTTTTTGGGAACACAATTATCTAGTGGTCTTGACATTTTCTTGTAGTCCATCTTGAAACGTGGAGCTCATGTTCAATGAAATAAAATAAAGCATAACTATCGTCTTGTAGATTATATTGTGTAATATGCTACAAATGTAAATAAAATCTCTAATATTGCGCAATGCATTGGTCATGTTAGGTCTCGAACTATAGCCAACAACTTTTTGAGCACACCACAAGCACATTCCACGTCTTTTCGAGCCGCTTATTGTGCTTTCTTGAATCTTGTTTGTTTATCGATGTTCGGAAATGAAAGGTTTTCACAAAATAAGCCTAGCTTGCTTTATCATGTCGGCAAAATAACATACATGTTTGAATTGTGATCCATTTACTTGAAATGAACAATGAAGCATAGTAGCATTGCACACATTGTTGTTTAATGAACATTGATTATAAAAGTTGATATTGTTTTTGGAACCCTATATATAAAAAATTGGACCATACATTTGAATAATATTGACACAAAATAGGCCAAGAGATTCACATGAACTCTTTTCAAACATCTTCAATTACTCGGCACACATGTCAAGAATTGTCTCGCAAGTTAACTAGTAGAGCTAGTCCCTAGAGATTGGATAAATGGTAATGGACTAAACTAATTAAAATGTTAATAGACACTAAGTTTTAACATGTCAAAATAATTAAATTATTATTGGATTTGTTAATTAGTTTGTCGATACCCTATAGATTTATTTAAATGTTTTATATAAAAACCCCTAAGGAGATTGGGTCCTGGCTGCCGCCCACCTCACCCCCTCAAGACGCCCATTTTAACTGCCATATTGCCGGTGTACACATATGTAGCGAAATGATAAACCTTTATACCTTTAGCATTTCTAGATACCCTTTAAAAATTATATTGCCTTTCAATTCAACCATAGTTTGCAAAAGTAACTCTCTAAGCATTCAAAACTTTTTTTTGAAAATTTCAGCACCAACAGACAATCTCACCAAAATAATATTTCATAAGATGTTGGTGAGTAGCCACACGATTTTTATTTATATACGTACTCATATTAAATTTTTTTGTATCTATAAAACCAGAATATAATCTGAGCTATATTCGCATAAGTTTTGTTCATAACATCAGATGAGCTATTATCATGCGAGGTTAGTGACAAAAATCTAAACTAGATATTGATGATGGATCTATATCTTTTAAGTGAGATAGGGAAGAATTGTGTGTATTATTTTATTGAGAGTTTGTGTGAAATTGATTTAGTTATATAGTTATGTACAGGAAGATTAATTTTTCCTCAAATATTCTAGGTAAGGGGGTGGTGATGGGGAATATTTTTTAATTGTTATTGAATCGTATATTCAGAAAGCTTAGTTATCGTTCAACAATAAGCTTAGCAGGTCATTCCCTTTCTTTTTTTTTGAAGCTACACACATAGGGCGGTGTTTCCACTCGTCTAAAATGTCAAATCACCCTCACCTACCCGTTTCCATAACAACACCACCCACCGAAGCGTATTGACGGTTAATGAAAATACCGATATTGCAATTAGTTTGAAATAAAATATAAGTAACATGGTTTTTGAAGAAAAGACTAATGGAAACAATTATTCTAGTAACAATTTGGAGTCTTTGAATGCTAAAAATGAATGATTTCATACATGAAAACAATGCAAAATTCCCAATTTGATGACTAAAATAAAAGCTTGTTAGTATATATAGTTGAAAACTAGAGCTAGAAAATAAATCCCTAAAGGGTTTGATTATTGTTATCATCTATCATTCAATTAAAATATGTAATTAACATGTAATTTTAGGGGCTGATTGATAATTTCTGAATGATTAAATGATTAATCAATAAGATGTTTGAATTATTAAATGCTAAACTATTAAAATGTCTGAGTTATTAAGAGTTAGTATATCGTTTAAATATCAAAAAATAAATTTCTGACCAATTCAGATAAGAGATATTAACCATTCATCATTAGTATAATATTTAATCATTCAGATGTAAATGTCTGAATCATTCAGATATATACTCACGAAACAAAAAGTCTGAATTTTTAAATACTAAACTATTTAAACACCACTAACAGATCGATTCAAATGCTACCAAACAGTAACGTACAATCCTGTTTTTTGCTAGGATGCTGAATCAAGGGTTCTTATTGACGACATATATAACCTGAAAGGGTCCTACATGAACATTTGGATACATGAAAAGGGAACAAGTAAACCGCGTACTGTAGTAGGAACTGTCTTATTCTGCACCTCCGTATAAAGCATTTCTTAACATACACGCTTTCCACATTGTTTCCCTCACGCAGGTTCGTCTCCTCTGCTGTTACGATCATCTCCGATCACCCGATTTCTACTAGTATTGTATCAATTTCATCTACATACTACTACAATTGCTCATCTGTTTTGTTTAATTTGACTGAACTGATACTAATTGTTGGTGATCGTTTTGATCGCCGATGATATTTGGGCTAAATGGTTTCTGTTTAGGTTCTCTTACACGTGTAGTTGATTTGACTTGGATAATCTTACGTTATAGAGGAATTGTGATCTAGAAGTTGCAAAGTGGGATTTGGTTGTGGTATGGAGGGTTTTTGCTAGGTTTTGTTTTGTTTATGATGTGTTTGGGATCATTTGGATTCTGTTGGAGCGATCTTTGATTTATACATTACATGATGATGATCTACATACTGGCTGGTGATTGACTTTAGTATAGTGTGGTTACATTCGTAGAGTATTTGAAGTGTGATTTGGTTGGAGTGAAAGCATAAGTTTGATTTGGTAACTGTTTTGTACTTTGCTGAATATGCAAATCTGTGATTGTAATTTTGAAGATGCAATGGAATTTTTGTTATTTTTTCTTGAGGTTTAGTTGTGAAATGAACTAGATGATTCATGTGATATTAGAGTTGAATTATCTGGCTTATTTTGTAATGTTTGATATTGGCTAATGCTCGTAATTAGTGATTTTAGAGGGAAATTTTAATTGCAGTGCGAGAGATGGGTACTCTGTTCAAATCGAGCTTGCTTTTGTTGTTTCTTTGGTTTCTTTTGTCACCTGCTGCATCGTTGGGTCCTAATGGTGGATTGGTTAGAGTTGGACTTAAAAAGAGGAGATTTAACCAATTGAACCAAGTTGGTGGACATGCTGGCTCTGGTGAAGGGAATGCTAGGAGAAATTATGGTGTTCGTGGTAATTTAAGGGATTCAGATAGTGATATAATTTCCTTAAAAAATTACATGGATGCTCAGTATTATGGTGAGATTGGTATTGGTACTCCACCTCAGAAGTTCACTGTGATTTTTGACACTGGTAGTTCTAATCTGTGGGTGCCTTCTGCAAAGTGCTATTTTTCTGTGAGTTTGTCTCATCTTGGTGTTTTGAATTCCCTATACAACCCTTCTCTCTCTCACATGCACAAATGCTCATGCGCACACACTTATTTTGCAGTCTGTTATGACTTGATGGATTTTAAGTTCCATCTGGATCTGATCATTCTTAATATGAATGCAGGTTGCTTGCCTTTTTCACTCAAAGTACAAGTCTAGCCACTCAAGTACCTATGAGAAAAACGGTATGTTGTCCATTTCTGGTTTCTTGATGTACTTGATCCAAAAAGAAGGAAAAAAGTATTGAAAGGGACAATTACAAAACGAGAGGGTTGTTTATTATTGACCTTTGGTTAACTTGCTGTTAAAGACAATCAACTTGTATTTGACCATCAAGTGTTAAGCTTCAATGTCATCCCTTGATCCCTTGAACTCAGGCACTATCATTTATATTAGCTCTGATTGCCAATGTTTTATTTTTAAGGAGCTTTGTTTCTATGTTATTCATGTCTCATTCAGGGAAATCTGCTGCAATTCAATATGGAACTGGCTCTATCTCTGGTTTCTTTAGCAAAGATTCTGTCAAAGTCGGCGACCTTGTTGTTAAAGAGCAGGTCTTAAATAAAATGTGCATCTAATTAATGAACGCAATGTTTCATCTAGTTTCTTCATCTTGACATGCCATCATTTTCAGGATTTTATAGAGGCAACTAAAGAGCCTGGTATCACTTTCTTGGCAGCCAAGTTTGATGGTATACTTGGTCTTGGGTTTCAAGAAATCTCTGTTGGTGATGCTGTTCCTGTTTGGTAATAGCTGACTCATCTCCTGTTACTGAACTTTTCATTCATGGGATAATGTATAAAAAAATTATAACTAATCAGTTTGGTTTCGTTTATGTTGATTCCTGGAAAACAATGAAAATAATTTAATGCCTTTAAATTTATTGCTTTTGTCACTTCTTGATTTGTAGTACGACTAAAATACTACTGCGTTTACTCAAAATGCGTTTTTGACAATCCATCTTGATTCTAGACTTGATTTTTTGGGTAGATTTGAGGCAATTTTGTCATTTTTTACAACTCTATATGTGAAAGAAGCTGGTGTTTTATCATTTTACAATTTCCCACAAAGTTTTTTTCTAGAATTGACATATATGAAACCTATTGATACTTGAGTGCCTAGAAAATAGTTGTACTACTTAGGCTTAGCAGAAACCCTTGAAACTTAGGTGCCCTATGTATACATTCTCCCTTGATTTTTTTGTTTGAAGTTTCATAATTGACTTTCTTTTTTTTGTTTAAATTGAATATCATTTTAGGTACAATATGATGAACCAAGGCCTTGTTCAAGAACCCGTATTTTCATTTTGGCTTAATCGCAATACTGATGAGGATGAAGGGGGTGAACTTGTGTTTGGTGGGGTTGATACTAATCATTTCAAGGGAGAACACACATATGTCCCTGTGACTCAAAAAGGCTACTGGCAGGTGAGTCTTCTTTTATTTATATTTTTTATTTCACTATGATGGTCCTGCATGAACTTGTATCTGATTTAGCTGTTTATCTTGTGACAGTTCAATATGGATGATGTTCTGATTGGTGATAAAACAACTGGTAATTTTGTAGCATTTGTAATTGTCCTTTTTTATAGCTTTGATACCTTGTGGATTAATCCTGTAAACCATTATTAAAGTTCTGAATTTTACATATCTGATGTCATTTTTATTTCAGGATTTTGCAACAATGGTTGTGCAGCAATTGCTGATTCTGGAACTTCTCTGTTGGCTGGTCCAACGGTATGTATATGTTTATATGCAATTATAAGCTTCGACACAAGTAAACTGGAGTACTGGACAAATATTTGAATTTGCAGTCTGTTTGTATACTTCTCTCTTGCGCAGTTATGCTAGACCCTACATAGAATAAAGTATGAATATATGATCGAATGACCTGAAACTTCCCCTCATCGTGGGAATGACCATTAACACATGTATTTATTTCAACGGGCCGTTTTTAGACAATCGACATGACATACATAAAATGGGGTTTGGGTTTTATACATTGTGGGGCTGAACTGATTGCCTATGCAATGTTGATACCTGTGACCTACTTGGGTGCAGTCTTGCAGACAGACATGACTAGTAGGTTTAGAGGTGGCAAAGTGGTTGATCATACAGATTGGATAACCAGACATGAAACTGACCTGTCTAACAGTAACCAAGGTTCATCATTGTTTTACTAAAACGTCACCCGAACTTATTTTTTCTACTGCGAAAACCATACAAGTTTCAATACTGTTTGATAGGTTTGAAGTGATTCATATCTGGCTAAAATCTACCGATCTAAGTGGAACAGATATGAAACTTGGCTACAATTTAGTTCTTTTTTCAAGTTTTAACCTAAGGCAATGGGTGATTGAAAATAGAAGTCACTAAATAGTAATCAAGTTTCAACAAGTGTTCCATTTAAATTATTCAGTTTTAACTAGTTATAAATTTTTTTACAACAATCAAACAATAGTGAAAGTGGAGTTTTTCTTTTGCTGTTGGAAATATTTTAGTGACTTAAGTGGAGCAATATTGAAACTTGCTTACTATGTAATGGTTTTGATCATTTTTCTCCTGCAGAGTAGAGTGAAAATAAAAACATCATCTTTTTTTTCTCCAGTTATAATGGAACACTGTTATGCCTCAATTTTTATATGTCCTTATGATCAGTTGATTACAATACATCTACTGTGGTTGCGCAGTTTAAATTTACATTTTTCTGGCATGACATGTCTAAGTTGTTATTCAGCTCTGTTCTGCTGCCTGATACTAACATCCTTCAATAATATTAAACTCTTTTAGGCTGTTATTACTCAAATTAATCAAGCCATTGGTGCTGCTGGGGTTATGAGCCAACAATGCAAGACATTGGTCAGTCAATATGGAAAAACTATAATTGAGATGCTACTATCTGAGGTACGTGCACTTATTTCTCTTTCTTTCTTGGTCTGGATGTTATGACTTTTATTCTTTTTTATGTAATAAATTTATACATTTGGTAAATGGTGCTAAAGGAACGCAAAAGGTCCTAGGTCTGAAAGGTGCAATCCGTCTTAATTCCTAACATTTGATTGAAAAGCCCAGTTAGGCCTGAATTTCCAGTTATAAAGACCCTGCCCCTCGAGCCCAATTAACAAAATTGTTTTCTCCATATAATATACGTATTTTCCTTATTTTTGTATACTATATAATCGTTTTCATTAGTTAAGTTATTCTTACATGCAATTTGATATACATATCTATATTCTTTTGCGTTACAAAGCTTATTTGAGTTGCTTTTTAGCATGAAAATACTTTTTGATTCCTAACAAAATTTAAGTTTTATTTAATATCAAATTCTTGTTTTAATCTACCATATGTTTACTATAGTGAAATTGCATAAATTGGTCCCTATGATTTGATCATATTTCAAGTTTGGTCCCTAGATTTTAAAATTTGCAAACCTTAGTTCAAATATTTGTAATTTTGTTGCAAGTTTAGTCCCCACTGTTAGTGGGCGTTAGTTTTTAACGGTGTGGGTACTAAATCTGCAATATGATCAAACCAAGGGACCAATTGTGCAATTTTCTCTAACATCAAAAATATAAAAATGCAATAAAATTTAGAAAAATTAAAATTTAAGTTAAGAAATTCAAATAAACATTAATAATAAAATTTAATAATAGTAAAAAAAATAAAATAAAGATTAAAAAAATATATAAAATTTTAAAAAGTAAATAAAAGTAAAAAAGAAAAAGTATATTGGTCCCTATGGTTTGATCAATTTTATACCGTATTTTTTGATAAACATTATTGATCTCTTTACACTACATTAACAAATATGGCATAACTCAATCAAAATAGATGCTACAGTTCATGCATCGCATATTATGTCCCTTGTAAATAACATTTATATAATCTGAAAGGTAAAAATTAGTTGAGTTGATAAAAAAAGTAAAAAAGAGGCATGGGTTTGATTAAATATAAAAAGGTGAATAAAATATGATGAATCAATTTTTAAAAACATAAGAAATAATAAAGAAAAGTATGGCAAGTAGTGAAGCAAAAATAGTTTGATAAATACTTTTAATATAACGATCGCTTAGAACATATGTTTTTATGTTTAAGAGGTATGAATGAGTAAAGAATGAATGATCATGTGACGTCATATGGATAGACAAATGATGGTGATAAAAGACATTTAATTTCTTTTTTCTGTTTTAAACTTTATATACCTTTTCTTATTTTTGCTCTTAGTTACTAAATTTGCAAAATTTAAAATCTGGAGACCAAACTTGCTATATGATCAAACCTCAGGGACTATTTTTGCAATTTTCTCTTTGCTGTATTTGAAAATAAATTATAATAAGTAATTTAATGCTTAAATTTTATGGAGTTTATTTTGGGAACTTACTGCACCGTTCTATTTGTTTTGTAGACCCAACCTGAAAAAATCTGCTCCCAAATGAAGTTGTGCTCTTTTGATGGTTCTCATGATACTAGGTCAGTTTCATGCCTTTGTACTTTTGCATACTCTAGTTTATCATTAATTTTGTTGGTATTCATAATCATTATAGTAAATAAATTAAAGAGAATGGCGAACATATATATGTTATAAGCAGTTAACCTTCCACGTTTTTTCAGCATGATAATTGAGAGTGTGATTGACAAGAATAATGGAAAATCATCTGGTCTACTTGATGAGATGTGTAATCTCTGTGAGATGGCAGTTGTTTGGATGCAAAACCAGATCAAGCGCAATGAGACTGAAGATCAAATAATTAACTATGTTGATCAGGTGAAGTGACTGTAGAACCAATTAGAGTACGTGAATCAAAAGTAGAGATGGTAATTTTACCCATCTACATATGGAACGGGTCAATTCCATTTTAGGCTTAAAGGAAAGCGCGTCAAATAGGTCGAAACCCTCCCAGAGTTTATTTTTTTATATTCATAAACCCTCTGGAACAGTTTATACAAAAGATTAGATGTTACCACTGAAATAATTTAACCTTCGAAATTACTTGTGAGTTGTGACATGCTGATTATTTATAGAAAAGATATTGTGGACATTGAGTGTTTCAGGTCACCCTACCTGATCATTTTGCCACCTATAATAAAAAGAATAGTAAAAAAATTGTTTGATGAACTCATGTTTTTGAATTTATTTTACAGCTGTGTGAGCGATTGCCAAGTCCAATGGGAGAATCTGGAGTTGACTGCAACAGTCTTTCATCTATGCCTAATATTGCATTTACCATTGGTGGTAAAACTTTTGACCTCTCACCTGAACAGGTAACCCTTTAACATTATCCGATTCATATTTTGTCTTTTTGTTATTTGAATGTGTTGTTATTTGAATGTGGGTAACTATTCATAACCCAAGTTAATATATATCATCGTTGTTAATTTTCCTATGATCGATTAGTATGTCCTGAAAGTTGGTGAAGGAGCAGCAGCACAATGCATCAGTGGATTTACTGCTCTTGATGTGGCACCTCCTCGTGGGCCCCTCTGGTACAGTCATCAGCTCTTGTTGCCATCATGACTATCTTTGTTTATCACTACCACAAAAATTAACAAACTTTATTTGGAGTTATTACTTTTTGATGAGTTGTTTGGTAGGTCTTACACCTGAAATTCGAGTTTGGTAAAATGAGTAGTTTGGGTAATGGGTTGAAGTGGTTAACTTTTAGTTGGGTTGACCCCAAAACACCATGGTCAATTGGCCATGTTTTTTTAGGGTTTAAATCCAACTTACTTTTACCTTTTGTTATCGTCATGTATGGATAAATGTTTTTCCTATCATTTTACATTTTTATGTAAATAATCTTTAGCATGTGAAATGGTGATGTGGCACATAATCAAGTCATCCAAAATCTGGCGCTATCTCAGCGTTGAAGGTTTTTTTCCCCTTAATGTTAATGATAAAAAGGTGAAAGTAAGTTGCACTGTCATGTAGATAACCCTATTTTTACATGTCTTACTAATAATCAAATTTTCATTTAGTGTTAGAAGAATAATAATCATCAAACTTTTTGAATAAAAGGATTTAGGAAGGTACCTTTTGGGTGATTTTGACCTGTGTGACTTATTTCCTTCATGTTTATGTTTTAATTTACCCATTTGACCCGAAGTAAACAAGTCGAAAATGCCATCTCTACCTTAAATAAAATGGGTATTTCAATGCAGGATCTTGGGAGATATTTTCATGGGCAAGTACCATACCGTGTTCGACTATGGTAAATTACGAGTCGGGTTTGCAGAAGCTGCTTGAGACCTTTCTCTGTTATATCATCTACCTGCTTGTTTTCTGTAAATGTACCAATAAATATGTGATAATAACTCTAACTATTGCTGGCATGTATTACTTGTGGACAGGGTTAAAACTCGGTGTTTGTTTACTGTCTTTTGTGTTTTGTGCAAGGCTTGTGTTAAATTTGACCGTTTCACTTTCTTGCTTGTTAGTAATCAAGTTCTGATGTGATCTTTCATTTTAGAGAAAATATAATAGAATAATAATCAAGTTTCAAAAGAGTTTTATTTTAGTCCCTTATGTATATTATTTTTTTTAAATTGGACCACCAAACAATCAAATCAAGTCATTATTAAATTTTTTTATTCTTAATTTTCAATATATAAAATTTTATTAAAAAATAAAAAAAAATTGTTAATTATGAAAAAAAAACTAAAAGCATTAAAATTTACCTTAACGTTTCTTATCAGTATCAAAAGATTAAAAGATATATTTTCTAATTGAAACCAAGAGCATAACATGTTAAAAAACATGTTAAGACTTTTAATTTATTAAATTATAAAAAAAACTAAGTGATTTAATTGAAACACTTTTAAAGTTTAGGTTATCTAATTAGAACATTTTTAAAAATTGATTATATTTTAAAAATTACCTGAATATTTTATGTTCACGTTTGTCCTTTGTATTGTACAACATAGTGTGTAGTATTATACTATATGTTATAATTAATTGATGCACACGAGACGCATGTGAGATATAGAAGGTAGGACAATATGGTTAATATGAATAAAATTTAGTTTTAGTATTAGGAAATTTTACTTTATCGAAACCAAAAATACAACTCTCTCATCATATTTGTGATATAGAAGTTTTAAGTTCTTATATTTTGGAGTGATTTCAAATCTTTTCTTTATCGAAAACCAAAAAAAATAAGAAAAAATTAATTCTATCTTATGTGTTTTTCTTAAAACAAAATACAACTCTCTCATCATATATGTTTACTTCAGAACACCGAGTGTGCAATCTCTCTCCCTCTCCAACTAGTCCTCGTGATAGATTGATTACTATGCTCATTATGTCATTATATCATCACATCATCCTTTTTACCTATCTTTCAACTACAGAAACACTCATGATCATTTTTTTTACTTTTTAAAATATATAATGAGAGAGAGTACTATTGCATAATGAGCATAGTAATCTATCACGAGGGCCAATATGAGTGGCGTGGTGTTTTTGATGGTGCTGTTGTAACAAATAAAAACAAACATAACAGCTCATTATTTTAGAAAGAATGTGTAGATAAATTATAATATCAAATCTTAAAACTTGATTATGTCATTTTTAATATAAAATGCATTACAAAACATATAAAGTTAAATTTCCCTTAAATCAATTACCATAAAGTTGAGGAAACTTCAAAAAGTTATAGCATACATAAACTTAATAACAAGGAAAACTCTCATTGGGGACTAGCAACTAGTGTAATACCTTTCATCCTACCATAAAGTTGAGGAAACTTAGAAAAATATAGTATTACATAAACAAAATATCAAGGAGAAGTCTCATTAAGGAGTAATAATCAGTATAATACTATTCATCCTTTTATCATTATACTAGGTTTTGTCATTAAACGACATAAATTATAATATCATCATTTATTTAAAATGTTGTCACACATTTTGTACTTTTCACTAAGGAGGTTAAAGTTTCTATGAAATAAGGTGTTAAATAACTAGACTCTCCTTACTTTACTATTTTTTTAACGGCAATTGGATCACTGACGGGGTATTGGGTTATCCGATAATTTTCATTACTCAAGTATAAAACCTGAGTCCCGAATCTGGCCCACTTTTAGAAGGAAACCCATCGTAGGTGAGAAAACCTATTGGCTCAACCTGAAACCTCCCCTTGTTTTAGAAGTCTTGAAGTCTTAGAGTATTTCATCTCAACCACTATGTTAATTTTAATCTTGGAGTAAGTTACACTTTTTGTGAGAGCATTTATAAAAGGGTGAAACCTAAAGCCCTGTTTGGTTCACAAACTTATCAGGAATTGGAATTGAAATTGAAAATTTTTTCATTCAAAATCATATTTGGTTAGTCAACCGATGGAATTGGAATTGAAAATTTTTTTCTTCATTCATTGGAATTCACATTCCTTCCACTTACCCATTGAATGTTTAACAATCCAATGAAATGTTTAATATTAAAATTCCACTTTCACTCAAAATTGACCAACCAAACACGTTATTAATTTTAAGAAGATTCTAATATTTTCAATTATAATTCCTTTGCAAAACATTCTATGAATCAAACGGCCCCTAAAAATTAATACAAACACAAAATATGGAAAGTGTTGTAAATAACAACATACTAGCATCACATACGGAGACAAAGTGGATGGTGAAAAGGGAGAATTCATGTGTATTCCCACAATCTTAATGCCAGAGGAGAAATAGTGATGCATAAAGTGTGTAATAATGTTGTAATGAATGTTATTTATAAAACTCCCGCCTAGACATATTAGTGTTCACTATACACTATTAACAATATGCTTCAGGACGTTGTTAAATTGATCGTTCATGACCAATCAAATGAACTGATAAACTGTACCAGTTACGTTGTCGTATTAAAAATCTTACTAAGAAAATCTAGTGAGACAAAATTTAAATCATTCGTGACCTATCAAATAAACTGATAAACTAAATCAGTTATGTTATCTTATTAAAAACCTTATTTAAAAATCTACTGAAATAAAATTTAATTAAAGAAAAAAAGTATAGCATGTATAATATTCCCCTCATTATAACATCTCTTCTTTTGATGGAAAGCAATGATCCTTTATGAAAGTTGCTTGGATATATGTAGTCACCGATTTGTCGTTTAATATCTTGATATGTAATTCATTTAAGTGAACAATTTTGTATAATCTTCATGTAAAACTTCATGGCGTCCTCTTATAAACAAATGCCCCATGTTCCATAACGATGTTGTGTTACATTTCTTTAATTTGTAAGACTAACTAACTTGTTTTGATAGGTTAGTAAAATATAAAACAATAACGTGTAAACCTTAAGGATGTTTAAAATTGTTTGATCACTTTCCACTTTCTTCTTGTTGGACATGAGCTAGCAAAATTGTGATGCATAATCTGCACTTAACTATAATACATTAGTTTTAGTGAACTTATGTATTATACGGGTTGATTAAATAAAATATTAAATAAAATAAAATTTTATTAATTATTAAAAAATATGTGATTTAAATTATGTATAAGTACTATAAGTAATAAAACAATGGTATCAACTTTTTAAAAAATTGTTTTTATACTTTCTTTGTTTTTTCTTAAAAATAAATCAAACATTTAGTTTTAAAACAAAACATATTTAGAAAAAAATCATTATTAAACTAATTTATTTAAAAAAAAGTATGATATACGTTCTAAAAAATTTTCTTTTATAAAAAATTATTTCTATAGAAATAAACATTAATAAAAAGATTATATCTTAATCTTTTTAAAACTAGCTTATAATAAAAAAATAGAATTAAATATTATAATTAGTAATTAATTGAGTTATTTAATATGAGAGAGAAGCCGAAAGTTTTTTTAAAAATGAATGTGATGTTGTCATGTGATATTTCTAGTTATCATTTTATGTCATGTAATATCTCTAATTACCATTTTATTATAATAAGACTATTTAAAAAAAATTCTCATTTTTTAATGACATGATTAGACTAATTTGTTCCTATCAAGTAATGGAACCATATTTAATGTATTTGAATGAAGGTTTTAATTCATATTAAAATTTCCCGACATATTTTAAGATGCGAATTGATTGAAATATCGTTTTATAAATACTCGATTTACACACCAAGTCATAAGTTTGTTACTATCTTTCATTTCAAGTTCGTTCTTTAGTAATATGATACTCTTTATAATCTCTTCACGAGAAACAATTTTGTTTGATGAAAACACATAGAAGTAATACATCATATAATTCGTTTTGAGATAAGCAATGAATCGATTATACCACATTTAACTTGATTATTTTAGATCATATATAACTTGTTAAGCTTTCTCTACTGATGAGTATTGTACGAATATGAACTATTTAAAAGTTTTGACATATAACTCCTCAATTAGCAAATCAATTTTTATATCACATGTAAAAAGAATTTCATTGCTTCTCATTGCATTCCAATATACATATCGTATCATTTCATAATTTATATCATAATCATCAATCATCTTGTATAGATTCTATGACATGTCTTTGTTTATGCACACATATTACATTCTTAAGACGTGACATGTAACTAATTACAAAATTTGGTTTTATCATAGTTTTTTTATTCTGAATCACCTTATAAGCATTCATTTTCTTAGAAAACTGATGAGGAGTTCTAGTTATATATATTAATTAATGTTTACATATAATGATAACATATTCGGATCCTTATATGTATACAACGATCATAGTATATGAATTAATCCAAATTATACATATAAAACACAATAATTACACATTAAATATTTCCAAGACTCTTACTACATGTGGTGAATTGATAGTTTAAATTCAATTTTTCGGTTTGAAGAAGATAAATATGAATAAAAGGAACTTAAACAAGGAGAAAATTGAAGAAAGGAAATCAAGCATTAGGTTGTGCCTCAAGAGGCATGGGGGTGTAGGGCACAAGCCGACTGATGTGTGATTATATATATATATATATATATATATATATATATATATATATATATATATATATATAATATATATATATATATATATAATATATATATATATATATATATATATATTAACAAGAGATTTTACATAATAAAGCTTTAACATTATAGAAATTATTTCACCTTATGACTAATTACATAGACAATAGGCAAGTGTACCTATCATATAGTAGTAAAGTTTTTGGTAAGAAACAAGTATCGATCCATGGACACGAGAACTTACGATAGCAAGTCTTTATTATTATCTAGCGATGAAAAATGATTTGTGAATAATATGATTAACTAATTTAGTTAATAATTAAACTAGTTGAAGAAAGTAGACGAAGATGAAAATAATCAATCAGAAGAAGATATCACTTAGACTTCGAATCTTCTTAGTGAAGCAATGACAACATATATGAACCTATGATGAGATCATCTTCGACGCATGAAATATGGTTGTAAAGTCGAGTCCTGTCAAGTTTATCTAGTTATATAAGTCTTTGGAAAGCTAGAACGATAAACACATAATAGCCACATAAAGTTATGCCATGAAAACCTAATGATGTAATTAAATCAAAGTTAAAGATGGTTAGGACTCCCGTCAAGGATAACAAACCCACAAATCTTTAGAAAGTTAACACAATGAACACATGGTAACTATAACATCCGCCATTTTCAAGTTATTAACTCAAACCCGAACTAAAATTGAACTTTCATACGATATAAATTTCTTTATAACTTTTTTTTACATTAAAGAATTATATGGATTAGACGTTTAGTTTAAACAATATTATGGATTGATTTGTTTAATTTATCATTTAAACAACTTATAATAATTCATTGATTTATAAATAATTCTTTTTCATAAAATTACAAAGTTATAAATAACTAAATGGAAAAGGCTTATTAAACCTATAAAGTTATAAAATGAATTTTAATAAACTTATAATGTTTTTGTTAGGACCGTTTAGGTATGGAGTACTAACTGCTTCTGCGCGTATACCAACTCAAATAGTGCGGAATCCTATTTGATTGGCGATCCAATCAGGGAGAACACAGTTAAGATCACTTTAACGATTAATGAAACATTATGAATGATTAGAACATGATCAATTGTGATCTATGAACTTGGAACATGTCTTCTTGAGTCTCTGGACGGCTAGGGACGATTATGTGCGCAGGTATTCGAATTGTTTTCTTTTTCCACGAATTAGGTGGTATTTATAGGTTAGTGTTTTCCATTCGTGTGACCGAACCATTAGCATGGTTCAGTCATGCCACAGAAGCATGTGACTGATCCATCCGTACGACTGATGGTGTAGTTGTGCGATTGAGTCAATCTTATGTCTTAATCGTGCGACTGATTCAGTCTCCTGGTTCAGTCGCGAGACTAGTCCACTAGTATGAAGTATTCATGCGTATGGTCCATTAGCATGGTTCATTCGTATAAGAACTTCACACAATTAAGTTTGAACATGTTTCTCAATCATTATTGACTAAGAATTATGTAAACAAACACAAACCTATATAGTTAGTTCAATATGCGTTATCACACAATAACCAATGAAATATTAAACATTATATGCATCAATCACACATCATATTTCATTCATACCCATTCAATTACATATATGTAAGACATAAAATACATTTTACATTAAGCTCCTAAACTAGGTACACATGTATCTACGAACTCCCCCTTGGACCTAGTTTACATCATTGTCTAACATTCTTCATTAGCTCTTCAAGCTTCTTGTACTTCTCCTCTCTTGTAGCTCTGGCATGTATCTCAAATGCAAAATAGAGCCTTATAACATTTTGAAATAGAAGGGCTTGTACAATGTCTTGCGAATCATAGAATAGTGGCCACTTGTATAATGTATAAACATCATCAGCAGACAAGTTGGTCAGCCACATAGGGTCAAATACCCGGATAGTATCCATTTGGCTCTCCTTTTGTAAGACTCTAACCGCTTCACCTGTTCTCCAATCGTAGTACCACCACTTGAAGTGTGGAGTGAAGTCTTGTGGTATTTCCCTTAGAGGGATTCTTGACATTATGCATGGAGGACTCCACTTCAGCACTATCTTAGGCTTTCCAGTAATGGGATCAACTTCAGACCGTATGATGTATCTCATTGGTTGTTGAGGTCTAAAGTTAAGCCACCTGGTGTGGTACTCTTTCCTCAATGCAGCCTCAAACCAGCCTGACATTTTCTTTGGATTAGCATATAGCAATTTCAGGCGTGCCAGCTGGTTCAGCTCAAAACCAAGAAGAGTCTTTAGATCATATGGGAATCTAAAGTACTCTATGCCCTTTTCTCTCTTCACGGCATACATATTTAGATCCTCAAAATAAGCCCATGCGATGATTTTGCCTGACACCTTTAAGTGTTTCTTGACTTTGTACAGCTTGGTGTAGACATTAGGCTTTTGTGCAGTCCGCATGGCTCGGATCTCAGCAAAACAGGCCGCCCATTCAGCCTTTTTGATGTTGACATCGGCGTTTGAGGCTTGGGCTTGATCCTTATTCTTCTCAGACTCTTGCTCCATCTGATCCAGTTTTGCAAATGTATCACTGACGAGAGTATCACCCAAATTGGGAACTACATTTCCCTCTCTATCAGCATACTCTAGATAATGATCAGCAGTGACGTTGTCGATCTCGATTTCATCTATGTCATTGAGCTTATCGTCACTTGTAACTTCAAAAGTAGGAGCGTCCTTGACATTCTCATCCGGGTTGAGCCGGAACATCTCAACAAGCTGGTCATCAGTAAGGTCATGAATTATTTCTCCTTCTTCAGAAGTATAGCTTACAGGCCTTCTGACTATCCCTTGCAAATCAAGAATCATTGTAAGTTGAGACTTGATTTGCTAAAGGGGAGTAACATCATAGTTATCTTGCTAAGATGATTTATCTGCTTGATTTAAACATGTAACACGTCAATTGTTAGTAATTAATCAAGACAATCATACATTTGATAAAGATGTATAAACATTAATTTCATAATATTAATACACAATTCAAGTACAAAAGTTTTCAAATACATAAATATCTAATCATTACTTTTGCCCTGAATAGCAGGCGCGTCAGTAGGTGGGGCAGAAGATGAAGCTCCTTGGTCTTGATTTCTCTTGGTACGTCTCTCTTGACTCTGAGCTGAGGCAGATGCAGCTGCATCTCCTTCTTCATCATCATCATCATTCTGCCTTTCCCTTGTCTCTTCATCATCACTGACCTTATTATCATCACTATCATCATCATCATCATCATCATCATCATCATCATCATCATCATCATCATCATCATCATCTCCTTCTTTGATCTTGAGGGGCTCATCTTTTGATCCTTTTAACTTGAGCACGATGGTCTTATTAGAAGCCTCCAACTCCTCTATTCTCTTTGCTGATTGGACTTTATGCTCCTGGAGTTGGGCAATTTGCTGAGCCTGCTGTGAGATCTGTTGTGCTTGGGTAGCGTTTAGCTCCACAAGTTGACGTAGTTAGGCAGCCTTCTCTTCATCAGCAGCCAACAGCTTCAGCACCATTCGGTTGAGTGCTGACAGCTGTTCCTCTACCCCAATAGGGGGTAGAGATGATCCTATGGTGAATGTTGGGTGGGATGATGGTCCGGCCTAGTGGCTAGTGGTGGTAGTGGTGGCAGTGGTGAATATGGGTGGTGGTATATGAGTGGGTGGTGAAGGGTAGGCTGTAGTGGTGGTGGAAGTGAGTGTGGCAGTGATGGTGGGTGGTATGGTAGTAGTGGTGGAGGGTATGGTAGTAGTGGTGGGTGGTGTGGTAGTGGTGGTGGTAGCTATGGTGGTGGTGGTGGTTAATGTGAACCTTGGCGTCTTCCCCTTCTTGTTGTAGGGTTGGGCCATTCTCTTTCTCCTCGAGCCCTTGGATATAGTGGCGCCCCCTTGGCTACTGGGTGGGTCTGGGGTGTAAGATGAATCAGTAGTAGCCTCCCCAGACTCACCTTGGCATCCACCTACCACCCTAATCCCTCTCTCGGTGGCAACCACCCTGCTACCCACCATCCGAACTAACGACTCCTCATCAGTCTCGTCCTCCTCATCAGGACGGAAGTCCTGATGGAATCCTACCATATCGGCTCCTCCATGGGTGGATGGTGGAGATGTAGCATCTGTGGTAGTGGCCCTAGTGTGAGTGGGGCCAGTATCTCCACCATCATCACTGTCATTATCATCAGAATCATCGGATGGGAGCACAATCGGCTCAAAGTCAAAGTCACTATCATCATGATGCCACTTCCTCTTCGTTGGCGCCATGTAGTCCTCTCGGGCCAGATGCCCAAATAACCTCCTTATCGGGGGCTTCACCTGATTCCCCCGGTATACCGTCATCCTTTCTAGGGTGGTATCATCCATCACCTCTAGGGTAACTGCGTCCTCTCTCTCTTTAGGCAGCGAAGGAAGCTTCTGTTCGATAATCATCTATATGAAACGAGGGTACATGCAGAAGCCTTCCTTGCCTTTGGCCTCTATGTTCTCCACCAAGTAGGTGAAGATCATCCTCGAAAAGCTGAAAGGATGATTCAGAACCAGAGCCACATAGGCATTCTGGATCTGATCAGAGAGCTCATCGAAACCTCCCTTCCTCGAGGCTATACATCTCAGCAGTACATGGGCTAAGTACTTAAATTGGGGGCACAAGTTGCTCTTGTTGAGCACACCTGCGTTGATGTCCCCCGAGTACTTAGCCCGAAGAAAGCATCCACGAACTATCAGCGGATGTAGTCTGGTGGGACAATCGCTATCATCTCCCAACTCTAAGACAGTCCTTAGGTCCTCCTCACTGATGTCAATGGCCTGGCCAAAGATAGAACTCCGAATCCGGTGGGGCTCTGAGGACCTATCTACAATAGCACATTCCCAGAAAACATGCTGTATCGACCTATATGGTGTGCACGGGGTGGAGATAGCTCTGAAGATCCTCGATCTTCATAGGAATGAAATAATGCCCGCGAACTCAGATGCGTTCTCGGAGGTCAAGTCTAGATGAGCACATATGTTGTGCTTTGTGCTCATTGTCCACCGACTCGCCATGCTGCTGTAACACAAGATAGATAAACAATAGAGTGTGTGTAACTGAAGAAACGATGAATTTATTTTACTTAAATCCTTTTGTTCTGTCGTGCGCATGGACAATGCGACAACTATGTCGTGCGATTGACCTCAGTCATGCGATTGAGCAAGCAACTACGCTTAGTCGGATGCTTTCCCATGCGGTTAACACAGTCGTGCGACTGAACTCAATCGCATGGGTAGTCGTGCGATTGTGCTAATCGCCCAGCTCAGTCGTGCGATTAAAGTTTATCAATAAGCCCATTCGCATGACAGTCTGTGTTGCCATTCAAATTTGAATCTTGAGCAAAACTTAATTTTAGACGTTGTGGTTTGGCTCGTTAGACTCACAATAGTTCCCATTAACCTCTTACACATTTTAATTTTGCAATTTACTTAGTTTGAATGGTTATTTAAAGAACTGATTTTTGGTTCTGCTTAGGGCTCAATCGCGTTGGATTAGGGCACGATTCGATGATTCTTTGAGTGGATGCTGCCGCACATTACCTGTATAATCAAGCGAGATCATTAGTAGCAACAGTAATCAGTCTATAACGGTAAGTCATGATTTTGCAGCGTAACGATACAATCGTGCGATTTGGGGGTGATGAGCGACTGCGACCGAATCCCCCTTATTTATACTAGGGTTTCCTCCAGTCGTGCGACTGACCCTATTCGCACTCTTGAGTCGTGCGACTGAGGCTCAGTCGTACGGTTGGAACAGTCGGTCACCTTCAGTCATGCGACTAGGTTTTAGTTGTGCGACTGTCTCATTCGGTCATCTCCATTCATGCGATTGGTTCATCCTGGTGATCCAATCGTGTAAATTGACTCATGCTTATGGTCCAATCGCACGTCTGGTACATACGTGTGGGTTAGTTGTGCGATTGGGCTCATACGCATTGTCCAATCGGACGACTGGTCCATACTCATGTCTAGTTGTGCGAATGGATCATGCTTATGAGGTTGACCTTATGACCATTCTTACCTCAGCCCTTTTACTTATTGATGAGACTTTTTAACCATTTATCATCTCAAACATGACCATTTAAACTTAAAAAACTGTTGATCACCTTAGACGTGATCTGTTTAACAACAAAAACTTGGTCACCTCAGACGTAACCCTTTTACATTTGAAAACCCCATTGGTCACCTCAGACGTGACCTTTTAGTGAGTGAATCCCATATTGACTTCCGAGGCATAACCCGACATTTACCTACTAAATTTACTGAAATTAACTAAATTAAACTACTAGAAATAAAACAAAACTAAAACCATATTTTTGTATTTTTGTGTGAGGTTGAAATTCTAAGATAAGTATCTACTAGATTTTTCTTGGACAGTATAGCGTCTAGTTACTTTGATCATAACTGGAAAGATTCGTTATGGAATCATATAGGTTTATCAAAGCATTTGGACATTTTACCAAAGCCTTTTGATGCTAGATTCTTGTTTTCATCGAGAGTCATTTGCAAGTTTAGGAAATCATACTAGTGTTGCAAGATGCACACAGTGGTTTTGACTTTCGAGAGTGGCAGTCACGATGATTATCAGTATACTTGTTCTCTTAAATCCATACATAGATTTTTGACACAAATTGGTGATGATTTAAGGTTTAATTATTTCAATAAGCATTTGTGGATCCCATGCTTATATGGTAATCAACGTTCCTCAGGAGATTTTTGAACGGTCTACGGGTAGTATTCAAGAAGAAACTATTCTAGAGCTTTCAAAGAGATGCTAAGCCTCAGGTCAGTGTCACCGCACAGCAGAGAGGCGCAAACAACAATGAATTCTAGAATATTTAGGTTATGCTTATCCTCAGGTCAGTGCCACCGCACAACAGAGAGGCACACAATCTATCTTCTTGTTTGAGCAATTATATTCTTTTTGCACAGATCTCACCAACAACATAGGTTATTAGCTTGATTTCTTTTGGCATTTTTCATGTGCTTTGCTCATTTTATGGTCATCCGCACACATTTATGGCGTTTATTTTGCTCGTCACCCCTTATTGGAACTTCGTTGATTGTGTTAACCAGGGATAAGATGATACCCACAGCTTGTTGAACAACTTAGTTTGAACTTGAAATCACCAACGAGGTCTACTTATCTATTGTGTTGAATCTACCGACACATCTTCTAATGGTCTAGCAACCTCTAGGTCTACTTTCTCCGGGTTACCTTAGTAGTAGCTAGTTTTACTATCATTTTTCCTTTTATGTTGCTTAGACTTCTCAGACTTATACTTCGAATTTTGCATCTTAAACAATCTCATTCTTGTAAAGTCCCAAACCTTTTGTTTCCGTGTACTATCATTTTCCATAGACATTGAATTAGTATTACAGATACAATCTCATTTCTATTAGCTAGACTGTCCTCCTCCCTCGTTTTTTTAAGTACTGAAATTAAGGATATTGATTTAATACTAATTTAACCTATTCTCCCCCTAAGATTCTAAAACCGAAAATGTTTTTACGTTTAGAATTTTAATAGGCAAAGAAATAAAATAAAATAAAATAAAATAAAATAAAATAAAAATAAAGATTATGTCTACTTGTCGGACTAAGTACTATCTTCGTCAAAAATCACTTCACTTTTCTTTTTAACGCCGTTAACCTCTAACAGATATAAAAAACGTGGTTTATAAAAAGCTTTTGTGTAGAGGTCAACGCGTTGAAAATCCGTATTAATTTTAACAACATCGATTAAGTTCTTTTCAAAACAATCACGTATAAAGTGATATTTAATGCCGATGTGTTTGGTCTTAGGATGTTAGACCGGATTTTTAGTTAAGGCTATAGCAGTAGAATTATCAACAAATATAGAAGTGTTAGAGAATTTCAAACCATGGTCCCGCATTTGCTGTTGAATCCAGATGATTTATGAACAGCAACTTGCAGCAGCAACGTATTCAGCTTCACAAGTTGACAGAGCAACTGATGTCTGCTTCTTACACTGCCACGTGACTAATCGTCTCCCAAAGAATTGACATCCTGCTGAAGTTGACTTGTAGTTCATTTTGCAGCCACCATAATCCGAGTCACTGTATGTTGTAAGCTCAAAGTCATCATCATGAGGATACCACAATCCAAGTGTTGGAGTACCCTTCAGATAACGAAATATCCTTTTGACGCCTATGAGATGGTTGACTTTCGGTATTGCATGATGTCTGGAGCAAAGACACATCGCGTACATGATATCAGGTCTTGATGTAGTGAGGTACATGAAGGATCCGATCATTCCTCGGTACATAGTGGCATCCACCAGATCACCATTTTCGTCGGGTGCTACGTCATGGTCTGTAGCAAGTGAAGTCCCAGCTGCGGAAGCATTCTCCATATCGAACTGACTTAGAATATCACCTACATACTTGGTCTGATGTAGAAATATGCCCTTTGGTGTCTGATCCACCTGTAACCTAAGAAAGAACTTCATCTCTCCCATGGCACTAATCTCAAACTTAGCTTTCATTACTGCTTCAAATTCTTTACATAGTTTTTCATTTTTGGAACCGAAGATTATGTCATCAACATAAATTTGAACAAGCAGTAAGTCACCATCCTTTTCTTTGATGAACAGTGTACAGTCAATCATTCCTCTGCGAAATCCGTGTTTCACAAGATGAGTCTAGAGTTTTTCATACCATGCTCTTGGGGCTTAATGGAGCCTATAGAGAGCCTTGTCTAGTTTGTAAACTCTGTCCCGATGATACGGATCCTCAAATCCTTCGGGTTGACTGACATACACTGTCTCCCGGATTTCACCATGAAGAAACGTACTCTTTACATCCATTTGATATACTTTAATCTTCATGTAAAATGCATAGGGTAGGAAGATACGGATTGCTTCCATTCTCGCCACAGGTGCAAAGACTTCATTGTAATCAATCCCCTCGACTTGTCGAAATCCTTGAACTACAAGTCGAGCCTTGTTTCTGATTATGACCCCTTGGTCATCTTTCTTCCGTTTCAAGACCCATTTGGTGCCAATGAATTTAGCGCCTTTAGGTCTATCCACCAGTGTCCATACACCTAACTTCTTGAACTAAAGAAGTTCTTCTTGCATGGAACTCACCCATGCCTCGTCGTTTAGGGCTTCACTAACATATTTTGGCTCAAATTGAGACACAAAACATCGATACACACCATCGTGAAGATATACCTTTTCTATTACCTAGGCATAATCAGCTGAGTATAGCTGATTTCTTGTCTGAACTCCTGATCTTACATCTCCAATGACATTGTCCAGAGGATGATAAACATTTAAGTGTGATCCAGGAGTGGTGGGTACCACTACCTCATGATCCAGATTGTGAACAACAGGTTCGGTATCTGAGGCAGTGGGAGTATGAGGTTCCGAAGTGTTAGAGGCATCAACATCAGATGCTTGTGTACTTGAAGTAGTAGGAACCTGTTCCTCCTGATCCACCTGATCATTCTCCACGTCTTCATTATCTGAGGAAGAGTCACTTACTTCCAGTGCTCCCCTGAATGACTGGAAGACTCACCTTGTGAACCTAATGCTGTTGAGTCTTGTGATAGTGCGTTTAAGACATCATACATTATTTTGGTAGCCAACTCATCTTCAGGAGAGGAGAGAAGGATGTTAAAGGACTTAAAGAATCCATCATAATCGAAGAAGAATGCGGGTCCTTTGCCCGCCAAAGGGGTGGTGTATCTCTGAACGTTGATGTTACACCACACTTCTACTTGAGCTGTTGAGTTGTTGTAAACTCTCTTATTCGGTATGTTGTATCCTAGAAATATTCCTTTTTCAACCTTCTTGCTGAACTTCCCTGACTGAGTTTTCTTCAGAAGAGTACATGGTGGTCCAAACGGTCCGAGGTACTTTAGATTAGGTCTACATCGTTGTAGTAACTCGTAACACGTTTTACCATGACGCTTGACCACCAGGACTCGATTTAGGGTGTAACATGCATTGGCAACTGCCTCATTCTAGAATTGAATGGGCAGTTTCGAGTCTGCTAGTATCGTCCAGGCTGTCTCTATCAGGCTGCGATTCTTTCTCTAGCAACTCCATTCATTTGAGGAGTGTAGGCAGATGTGAACTGGTGCACAATTCCTTTTTCTTTGCAGAATGCCTCCATCCATTGGTTCTTGAACTCGGTACCGTTGTCTGAGCGAACTTGTCGTACCTTCAGCTTGTAGAGTGACTCCAGTGTAGTTACCAGCTCTTTGAATGACTCAAATGTCTCTAATTTGGATTTCAGAAACATCACCCAAGAGAATCTTTAGTAATTATCCGTAACTACATAGCAGTACAAGTCGCTAGCAATGCTCCTCGTACTGACTGGACCAAACAGATCTATGTGTAGAAGCTCAAAAGGCAACTCAATGGAGTTAACTTTCTTAGCCTTATGAGCCTTCTTAGTCTATTTTCCTTTCTTACAAGCGACACAGAAATCCGGTAGTTGGAAGTTCTTAACGTTTACGCCACACACTAGATCACTCTGGATCAAGTGGTTCATCTTCCGAGGATTTATGTGTCCCATTCTCCTATGCCAGGAGATGAAGTCTTTCTCTGTTGCCTTTGACAAGAAGCATTTTACTTGATGATCAGTTTTGGAGGCCTTTGATAGATCCAAGATATATAAATCATTATATCTTGAGGCTGACATTAAGACTTGGTCCTTCGGGATTACATAATCCTTCTTCAACACATAACACTACTTGTTGTCAAAGACTACCTTAAAGCCTTTGTCATAGATTTGGGATACAGAAAGTAAGTTATTTTGAAGTTGTTGAACATAGTTTACCTTATCAAACTTCACTTTTTGGTTTCCCACTTTCCCTTGAGCTGTGATGTAGCCTTCTTTATTTCCAACACACGAAACGTGTCCTTCTTTAATTTGTTTGACGTTTGAAATGAGAGACAAGTTCCCAGTCATGTACCTTGACACACTGCTATCAACAATCCAGGTATTTCTAGAAGCACTATAGCGGACACCCTGCACATTTGAAGGAAATGATTAGTTTATGTTAGGAACCCAAACCTTAACTAGCTTGGGTGACCCAGAGGCATCACACATCATAACTTCTACCCACTGTCCATTAGAAGGTGAGGGTAGGTCTGTTTTCTTCTTGTTCTCATTATCAGACACTATAACACCCGATTATTTTTAAAAGACAAGATATGAGGAATAAAAAGAAAGAAAGGCAATTAAGTCCAAGTGGAGGGACTAAAAGTGTCCAAAAGGACAAAACTTGAAAAAAGTTGGTGTAAAGGTGGGCATGGCCGCCCACCCTCACTTCACATCACCATTTCTTTGGTTTTAGAGAGAGAGAGCAGGGGAAACTCTCGGCTGAAGAAAAAGAAGAATAAGAGAACTCAAATTCAAGGTAAGAATTCATGGTTTTTAAATGTTTATGACGGGTTTTATCCCGGTTATATGCATATGTGCTTATGTGTTTGTGTATGTGCTCGGGTGTGTGTGTTTGGTGTTGTTTTTAGGTGTTTGAACTCATTGCAAGCGAGTTAGAAAGGAAGAAATACCCAAGTTGCATCATGTGAGTTCTAGACCCCGGTTTTACTTGTTTTAAACTATCTTTGGGGCTGAAAATGTATTAAAACGATTTTCAAAGCTTATGTATGTATACCCGTATGTAATGTGCATGATCGGATGTTGATTCTTGAATGCTTATAGGTTGTTCATGTTTAGAATAGCCACATTAAGCTTAGAATAGATGGGTTTGATGATTGGGTTTGAAAACATACTGGAAACATATTACACAGAAGGTCCATGCGCCTAGATAAGGCTCATGCGCCTGAAAATGCCTTAGAAAGATTTAAGTGTAATCCATGCGCCTAAACAGTAGCCCATGCGCCTATACAGTAGCCCATGCGCCTAAGATTACTTTAGAAATGTTTAAGTACAACCCATGCACCTGAACAGTGGTCCATGCGCCTAGAAATGTTAGCCGGACGACTAAGTGTAGGGCCATGCGCCCCAATAATGCCCATGCGCCTAAGTGTCCATGCGTCCGAATTATCCATGCGTCTAAGTGTTCATACGCACAAATAGTGCCCATGCGCCTGAATAGTTCATGTGCCTAAAGTGATAAATGATTAAGTGTTGGCTGATGCGCCTACATAGTGATAAAAGGCCGAACAGGGCTCATGCGCCCAAATAGTTTCCATGCGCCTAAGCACTTAGAAATTTTTACAGAATTTTCTGGGAGTCTGTGCTTTAGGGTTTTTGACCGAGGTTGACTAGGGCTTATTTATGATGATGTTTCATGCATAGTTATGATTGTTCCTTATTATTGTTATTATTATTACTTATAGTATGTGACTTTACGTGGTATGTAATTATCGTTACGTAAAGTATATCGTAATAATAAAGTGAAAGAGCAATAAAGAAAAGAAGAGGAACATTAATGAAAATCTTAACAAGTCTTGCAAGCTTACAGGAGGTGCACGACCATGTTGTCGTTAGCTCAACTGTGCTGCGGTTAGCTACCCTATTATGCACACAGGGCCGATTAATTGAGATTGGCAAGATCTTTGTAGCGTGTCCTGGGTGATTGGGTTGGCCTTGTACACAGTACACAGAACCCTTTCAAGGGATATAGTTGACCCTTTCGAGGGATATAGTTAACCCTTTCGAGGAATATAGTTGACCCTTTCGAGGGATAGAGTTGACCCTTTCGAGGGATACAGTTGACTCTTTCGAGGGATATAGTTGACCCTTTCAAGGGATATAGTTGACCCTTTCGAGGGATATAGTGACCCTTTCGAGGGATATAGATGGCCCATCACCGTTTTCCATCGCGCATATAGTTGGGGATTGCTCACTAGTCCATACAGAAAGTGAAACATAAAGATAAAAGTTTACAGAAAAGACAAGGCATATAGTAAAGAGATCGAACAGTACTTGTTCATATAGTTAATGCGTTCTCGCATATACAGTACAGAGTTGTATTTTACAGAAAAGAGTATTTTTTATACAACATATAGAAAGTATTTTATTACTTTAAAAACTAGAACTCACTCAGCAACACTGACTTTTATACATTTTCAGTTGGCAGGTAATTATTGCTGAGGATGGCACGAGGGTGAAGAAACTCGGCAGGGGAAGACTGACATCCATTCGTATTCTATGTTGTTGTTGTTTTGTAATGCGTTAAAACAATTCTTTTGTAAACAGATAATGATGATGTATTGCTTAACAACAGTGTTTTAAATGAAATGAATGATTTTTGATAAATCATTTCCGCTGCTTAAAGTTTATATAACTATAATGTGTAGTGTTTTAACTGCTGTGATTGACCAACTGGGAGGTGCCCGGGAACGGGGCCTTACAAGTTGGTATCAGAGCCAAAGTTTAAGAGAATTGGGTTAAATAAACTTTTAAAACCTAAACTTAAACTGAAAATAGGACAAATGGAGGGATGTCAGCCCGAGTAGCTACGTGCCATCATGTATGTCTTTTCTTAATTTTAACAGGTATTATGTGCGCATGCTATTTGATTATGTGCTCTTAGTAGATTTAGATACTGATTAGTCAGGATAGGAGATGCTTGGGGTATGAAGAGTAAAGTAAGTGGCTAATCACAGCTAGCCACTGGAATTAGGGACTTACTATACTTGACATAAACTGAGTGTTACCTTGAATGACCGTGTTAGTGTTTGAATCTTATAGGTGCTTTTAGAGGATGGTTGGCGGTAGATCTTCAAAAGCCTCTCGTGGTGGAGGTCACGATGCTGCTCCACGACCTAAGAGAGGGAGACCCAGAGTCAAGAAAGTGATTCATGAAGAACGAGAGACCCCTCATTCGGAGGGAGGCGCGAGAGCGCCAATCTAAGAGCCTCAGTAAGGAGGCTGTGGTGGAAGAGGTTCACCAGGTCATGCAGAAAATTCTACGTCTGTGGTGACCGAAGTGATCAAGGCAATAAGGGATGGGGAAAGAAAGGAAAGAAACAAGTCCCGGGAGGACAGGAACAACCAGAGCCGGAAACAGTTCTCTTTGATGATGAGGAGAAGGAAGAAGAAGAGCCTGCGCTGGAGGCGACCCGAGGCTGTAACTATGGGGCGTTTATGAGATGCAAGCCCCCTACTTTCAATGGAAACGGCACTGCTGCAGCTGCTCACGGGTGGGTGAGGGAAATGGAGGCTGTCCTCGATATCAGTGAATGCCGTGAAGATCAGAGAAGGTGAAATTCGCTACCCACTCTTTTATAGACTCGGCTTTGTGCTGGTAGGACAACATTGCCCAAGCCGAGGGTAGCAGGGCCATTGGAAGAATGAGTTGGCCTGAACTGAAGAAGTTAGTGATTGAGGAATTCTGTCCTCACAAAGAGATGGACAAGGTACAAAGAGATTTCCTGCAGTTGGAGGCGGGAACGATGACACACCAACAGTACCACCACCAAATTCAATGAAATGGCGTGGCCGGGCCGCCAGATCAAAGACACAACTGTCACGAAAGATTACGAGATACATCGAGGGGCTGCCGGTGGATATCGTAGGCATATGATCGCTGCCCGACCGAGCACTTTTAGGTCGGCGGTTGACTTGACTGGCAGATTGTATGATGAGCGCGAGGCGGTGTGGTGGCAGAGGTGAATAAGAAGGATGGTGGTAGCCAGAACCGGAATGGGAAACGGTTTGGACGTGGTAGAGCCGCTCCAAACAATAAGGTGGCAAAGGTGGGTGACCGACGTGTGGTCACATCTGGATCAGGGATGAAGAAGTGTGGCAAATGTGGAAGGGAGCATACTGGTGAGTGCAGGATGGGAATGAATGTATGCTTCAGGTGTGGCCATCCTAGCCATATCGCTAGAGACTGTAAGAAGCCAAGGGCGGAGAGCTCTGGAGTAGAGAAGAAGAAGCCGGAGGAAGGAGGGCAGAGGGCAAGTGCTAGAGCTTACACTATGACCCAGGAGGAAGCCAGAGCTGATCCCGATGTTGTGTCAGGTATGTTTCTAGTAAACCAAACTTGTGTCTCTATATTGTTTGATTCCGGTGCTAGTAGGAGTTTTATTTCTACTACTTTCTGTGCTAAGTTGCTAGTTATTAGTAGAAAGGTCAGTGCACCATTCGATGTACAAACTGCTGTTGGTAAGTCCACTAGAATTACTGATGTGACAGAGGACTGTGCATAGAACTAGAAGGTCATAGGTTTGCTGCTAGGTTACACGTGATACCCCTAGGAGGATTTGACGTAGTACTAGGGATGGACTGGTTAGCAACCTATGAAGCAACATCGTGTGTCACAAGAAGATGATCCGATTGACAGCACCTGATGGAATAAGTGACAGTTTATGGTGATCGAGTCACGAAGATCCCGAAAATGATTTCGATGGCGGTGGCGGGAAAGTGCATGAGGCGTGGATGTAGTGCCTACTTGGCCTACGTAAAAGATGTGGATGCGTCGGTACCACAATTATCTGAAGTACCAGTGGTTTGCGATTTTCCGGATGTATTCCCGAAAGACTTACCCGGCTGCCACCAGATCATGAGATTGAGTTCCAAATTGATTTGATACCCGGTGCTCAACCCTTGCCAAAGCACCGTATCGGTTAGCTCCCACAGAAATGAAAGAACTGATGGAGCAGTTGCAGGAGTTGCTCGATAAGGGGTTCATTAGACGAGTATCTCTCCCTGGGGTGCTCTGGTCCTGTTTGTGACGAAGAAAGACGATAGCATGAGGATGTGCATTGACTACCGGGAGCTGAACAAGTTGACGGTGAAGAATCGATACCCCTACCAAGAATAGATGATCTGTTTGACCAGCTTCAAGGTACAGTTGGTTTTCAAGGATAGATCTTTGAGCTGGTTACCATCAGCTGAAGGTGAAGGAGCAGGATATCCCTAAGACAGCTCTTCGTACATGCTACGGTCACTATGAATTTCTTGTTATGTCATTTGGCTTGACCAATGCGCCAGCTACTTTTATGGATTTGATGAATCGAGTGTGTCAGCCAATGTTAGTAAATCAGTGATTGTGTTTATTGATGATATCCTCATTTATTCAAAGAGCGAGGAGGAGCACGCCGATCACATTTGGAGGTTTTAGAGACCTTAAGAAGGAGAAGTTTTATGCCAAATCTCCAAGTGCGCATTCTGGTTACGCGAAGTTCAATTCTTAGGCCACGTGATAAATGTCGAGGGGATTATGGTAGACCCTGCTAAGGGGGAGGTTGTGATGTAATGGAAGTCTTCAAAGACACCATCCGAGATTCGTAGTTTCTTGGGGTTGGCACGGTATTATTGAAGGTTCATTCAGGACTTTTCCAAGATCGCTTCTCCACTGACCAATTTGACCCGAAAGGATGTAAATTTATATGGGGTCAAGCCCAAGAACAGGCGTTCGAGGAGTTAAAGGTGAGGTTGACTCAAGCTCTTGTCTTGTCATTACCCGAAGGAAGCGAGGATTTGGTGGTATATTCAGATGCTTGTTACTCGGGTTGGGGTGTGTATTAATGCAGAGAAGGAAGGTTATAGCCTATGCATCCCGACAGTTGAAAGTTCATGAGGTCAACTACCCTACTCATGACTTGGAGCTAGCAGCCGTGGTCTTTGCACTAAAGATTTGGAGCACTATCTGTACGGGATGAAGTGCACCATTTTAACTGACCACAAGAGCTTAAAGTACTTCTTCGAGAAAAAAGATCTGAACATGAGACAGAGGCGATGGTTGGAGCTTATAAAAGATTATGATTGCGAGATCCATTACCATCCGGGCAAAGCCAACGTGGTGGCTGATGCTCTTAGCCGAAAGGAGAGGCCCGAGCCGATTTGGGTGAACGCATACCAACTGATCATGACCTCTGACGTAATGAAGCAAGTCACGGAGTTTCAAGATGAGGCATTAAAAGAAGATCATCTAAACTCTGAAAGAATGAGATGTCTGGTTGGGGAATTGGGTGAGAACACACTTGGTGTTAAAACTCGATTTGGACAAGTGTGGATTCCTCGTTTCGGGGATCTACGTGTGAGGATTTTGGAGGAAGCTCACAAGACTCGGTACTCCATTCATCCTGGTGCCACAAAGATGTATCAAGATATGAAGAAAGATTATTGGTGGCCGGTATGAAGCGTGATGTGTGGAGTATGTGAGTAAGTGCCTTACTTGTTTGCAAGTGAAGGCGGAACATCAGAAGCCGTATGGGAAGATCCAACCTTTGGATATACCGGAATGGAAGTGGGAGCACATCACCATGGATTTCATTACAAAGCTACCACATACTCCGAAGGGTTACGATTCCATATGGGTGATTGTTGACCGTTTGACGAAGAGTGCTCACTTCCTACCGATCCACGAGACATATTTATCCGAGAGGTTGGCTGACCTGTGCATCAAGGAGATGTAACTCGTCATGGTGTGCCGGTGTCCATTGTGTCTGATCGTGACACCCCGTTTACATCTAAATTCTGGAAGAAATTCTACGATGCTATGGGGACGAGGTTACATATTAGCACGGCTTGTCATCCCCAAACTGATGGTCAGTCAAAAAGGATCATTCAGACACTGGAAGACATGCTTCGGGCATATGTGATTGACTTTGGGGGAAGTTGGGATGACCACTTACCGTTAGCTGAATTCTCGTACACAATAGCTATCATGCCAGCATTGGCATGCCACCATACGATGCTATACGGTAGGAGATTCAAACACTCGTTTGTTGGGGTGATATTGGTCAAAAGGAATTGGGGAGCGTTGAGGTAATCGAGGCTACGACTGAGAAGCTTGAGAAGATTAAAGCCTTCATGAAGGCAGCTAAAGATAGGCAGAAGTCGTATGCCGATAGACGACGCAGACCGATCGAGTTCCAGGTGGGTGACCGGGTTATGTTGAAGGTCTCACCTTGGAAGGGTATTATCCGATTCAGGAAGCGGGGCAAGTTGAGCCCAAGATATATAGGCCCTTTACGATCATTGCTCGAGTAGGAGAGGTGGCCTATAGGTTGGAATTACTGGATGAGTTAAGTGGGATTCACCTGACATTCCATGTATCTCATCTGAGAAAGTGTTTAGTTGACGAAGACATGATTGTTCCACTGAAGGATATCAAAGTAGATGAAAGGCTCAATTATGTAGAGCGACCAGTGGCAATCATCGATCATAAAGAGAAGAGGCTGAGAAATAAAGTGGTTCCTCTTGTGCGTGTATAGTGGAAGCACAGGAAGGGATCCGAGTCTACATGGGAGACTGAGGAGGAGATAAGGCAACATTATCCTCATCTGTTCGATGAATAACAGGTTTCGGGGACGAAACCTATATAAGGGGGGTGGACTTGTAACACCCGGTTATTTTTAAAAGACAATATATGAAAAATAAAAAGAAGAAAGAAATTAAGTCCAAGTGGAGGGACTAAAGTGTCCAAAAGGACAAAACTTTGAAAAAGCTGGTGTAAAGGTGGGCATGGCCGCCCACCCTCACTTCACATCACCATTTTCTTCGTTTTTAGAGAGAGAGAGAGAGCAGGAAAACTCTCGGCTGAAGAAAAAGAAGAAGAAGAGAAGTCAAATTCAAGGTAAGAATTCATGGTTTTTAAATGGTTATGACAGGTTTTATCCTGGTTATATGCATATGTGCTTATGTGTTTGTGTATGTGCTCCGGGTGTGTGTTTTTGTTTGTTTTTAGTGTTTGAACTCATTGCAAGCGGGTTAGAAAGGAAAAAAATACCCAAGTTGCATCAGGTGAGTTCTAGACCCTGGTTTTACTTGTTTTAAACTATCTTTGGGGTTGAAAATGTATTAAAATGATTTTCAAAGCTTATGTATCATACCCGTATGTAATGTGCATGATCGGATGTTGATTCTTGAATGCTTATAGGTTGTTCATGTTTAGAATAGCCACATTAAGCTTAGAACAGATGGGTTTGATGATTGGGTTTGAAAACATAATGGAAACATATTACACAGAAGGTCCATGCGCCTAGATAAGGCTCATGCGCCTAAAAATGCCCTAGAAAGATTTAAGTGTAATCCATGCGCCTAAACAATTGCCCATGCGCCTAAGATTACCTTAGAAATGTTTAAGTACAGCCCATGCGCCTGAACAGTGGTCCATGCACAAGAAATGTTAGCCGAACAACTAAGTGTAGGGCCATGCGCCCCAATAGTGCCCATGCACCCAAGTGGCTCATTCGCCTAAGTGTCCATGCGTCTAAGTGTTCATACGCACAAATATTGCCCATGCGCATGCTCCTAAAGTGTTAAATGATTAAGTGTTGGCTGATGCGCCTACATAGTGATAAAACACCCAAACAGGGCTCATGCGCCCAAATAGTTCCCATGCACCTAAGCACTTAGAAATTTTTACAGAATTTTCTGGGAGTCTTTGCTTTAGGGTTTTTGACCGAGGTTGACTAGGGCTTATTTATGATGATGTTTCATGCATAGTTATGATTGTTCCTTATTATTGTTATTATTATTACTTATAGTATGTGACTTTACGTGGTATGTTATTATCGTAACGTAAAGTATATCGTAATAATAAAGTGAAAGAGCAATAAAGAAAAGAAGAGGAACATTAATGAAAATCTTAGCAAGTCTTGCAAGCTTATAGAAGGTGCACGACCATGTTGTCGTTAGCTCAACTGTGCTGCGGGTTAGCTACCCTATTATGCACACAGGGCCGATCAATTGAGATTGGCAGGACCTTTGTAGCGTGTCCTGGGTGATTGGGTTGGCCTTGTACACAGTACACATAACCCTTTCAAGGGATACAGTTGACCCTTTCGAGGGATATAGTTGACCCTTTCGAGGGATATAGTTGACCCTTTCGAGGGATATAGTTGACCCTTTCGAGGGATATAGTTAACCCTTTCGACGAATACAGTTGACCCTTTCGAGGGATATAGTTGACCCTTTCTAGGGATATAGTTGACCCTTTCGAGAGATACAGTTGACCTTTTCGAGGGATATAGTTGACCTTTCGAGGGATATAGATGGCCCATCACCCGTTTTCCATCGCGCATATAGTTGGGGTATTGCTCACTAGTCCATACAGAAAGTGAAACAAAAAGATAAAAGTTACAGAACAGACAAGGCATACAGTAAAGAGATTGAACGGTACTTGTTCATGTAGTTAATGCGTGCTCGCATATATAGTACATAGTTGTATTTTACAGAAAAGAGTATTTTCTTATACAACATATATAAAGTATTTTATTACTTTTAAAACTAGAACTCACTCTGCAACACTGACTTTTATACATTTTTAGTTGGCAGGTAATTATTGCTGAGGATGACACGAGGGTGAAGCTACTCGGCAGGGAGAGACTGACATCCATTCGTATTCTATGTTGTTGTTGTTTTGTAATGCGTTAAAACAATTCTTTTGTAAACAGATAATGATGATGTATTGCTTAACAACAATGTTTTAAATGAAATGAATGGTTTTGATAAATCATTTCCGCTGCTTAAAGTTTATATAATTATAATGTGTAGTGTTTTAACTGTTGTGATTGACCAACTGTGAGGTGTCCGGGAACGGGGCCTTACAGACACGGAACTTAATTTTTCCTTCTATAAGCCAATTTTGTGTAAGGCTGTTTGTGATAAACAGACGACTGGCTTACAATTTAAACTTTATGTTCACTAATCCTTTTGGTGGAGTAATAGAGCTCCGTTTCGAAGAACTTGGTTTAGTGTCATGAAGTTCAACATTCTTGCTTGGTGTCTGATAGTAAGGACATGATCCTTGACAGGGTTGTTATTTACTAGTCTACATTTAGCATTTAACACTGTCTCATGTGGTGGTGGAACCACTTTGTATCCCAACCCCTCCCTATTGTTTCGTTCTCTCACTAAGTGTTGTACTATATGAGAAGAACTTGTCCAACTGTGCAGTTTATGTTTTAATGAGTTTACTTTGACTTCCAAAACTGTTTTTCTTTCTTAGTTTGTTCTAGGGAGTTTAAATAGAACTTTATGTCATTTTCTTGGTTAAAAGCAATAACTTCGGTTTCCCTTAGTTGTTTATTTAAAATCTTTATTTTCTCTTTGTAACTGTGCTCATTTTTTTTAAAATTCGGTTAGCCTCTGTGCACAGTTGCAAGTCATTTACTAAGCTATCATTATGATCTAATAACCTAGCAAATTTTGAATCTATGCTGTCTCTAAATTTAATACATTCAGTACAAGCATGATTATCAAAAATTTGGTCTGTGGTACTTACCTGAGAGGGTTCGGTAAAATCAGCCATCATCGCAGAGTTTGATTGTTCGTCTGCTAGTGATTTTAACAGGTTGTTCTGGGACCTTCTTCATTCAGGTGAGTGCCACATTAGCAGCGTCTTCATGGTGTAACATTACTAGTTCAACTACTATATCACCTTCACTTGCAGTGTCATCATCCAAAACCTCAACATTTGCAATGTTGGACTCACCCGGGGAAACAAAACGAAAGGTCCAATCTTGACCTTCGTCATCTTGTGCAGTCAGAACTTTAGGATCTTTGCTTGATGATGCAGCTTCACTTGTGGGTTTGTCTTTACGGTTGAATGATGAGAAAGGATTACCGTTACCTGTCTTCTTGGGCTTCACACATTCACGTTTGAAGTGCCCCTTTTCTCCACAGTTGAAATAGGTAACTTTGGTTTTATCGAAGCCAAAAGTAGTATCCTTAGTGGCTATCAAGTTCTGTCTAGTCTTCTTCACAAACGTCTTGGCTCTACGGACAACACTAGCCAATGCCCACATAATATCCATTCTTTCTAATTCATTCTCGTCCACCTGCTCGTAATCCTCATCAGCCAGATGGCAATTTCCGATCTTTCCTGCAACTAGACCATCATAAGAATGAACGACTACAACTAAGAGGTCCATATGCTCCTTTGCAACCTCCACAATGGTATTCCCGAGATTCTCGGTCTTCAACTTCGTAGCATTTGATTTAGGTACTATATATTGGGTGCTAGATGACCTAGACGTTTCAGATCTTGAAGTAGAGGCTTGCGGAAGAGCTGCTGAACTTGAAACAAAAGCAGTTTGAAGTGGTGCTCCTGAGCTTTTTGAGGTGGAAGTTGAATTATACCGAGATAGGTTTTGATCATAAGATCCTTTCTGAGGCCTATACTTCATCCTCAGTTCCTCCTCCCTTAGTTGTGGGATGAAGTCGTTTATGTCTAATTTGGTCAGTAAATTGTTCTGTCTCAAATTAGACACAAACGAGTCCCACTTCTCTGGCAGTCCATCGGCAAAGCTTGAGACCTTATCTTCCATTGACGTTGTAACCCCATGAGTGTGCAACTCATTCATTAAATGGTAGAATCGATCGATGACATCATCCAAGCTCTCCTTGCCCATCGATGAGAGTTATCGAACTCTTTCTTCAAAGCTTTTGCCTTTAGGGCTTTTAACGATGCATTCCCGTCGTATCTTTTTTCTAGAGCCTCCTATAATTTCTTTGCCTGCTTATTCTCAGAAAATTGGTGGAATATATCCTTAGGTATTGACTGAGTCAACAGAGCATAAACCATTTTCTCAGTATTGTACTTCACCTTCTGGCTATCAGTCATGCTGCCTAGAGTAAGTTTCATGCCATCAGTACCAACTGGCATACTATAACCAGTCTCGATTGATTCCCACAGATTGGGATCAACCCTATTTAGATAAATTTCGAACCTCTGCTTCCATTGTGGGTAATCGTCTAACGTGATAAGCTTAGGCGGCTTATTGTGATTCCCAATCTCGTTTTCCAGAAGTAACAGGTTCTGGATACGCGAGTCCCTACCTGCAGTAAACACCGTTTAGGACCGTTTAGGTACGGAGTACTAACTGATTCTGCGCGTATACCAACTCAAATAGTACGGAATCATATTTGATTGGCGATCCAATCAGGGAGAACACAGTTAAAATCACTCTAACGATTAATGAAATGTTATGAATGATTAGAACACGATCAACTGTGATCTATGAACTTGGAACAGGTCTTCTTGAGTCTCTGGACGGCTAGGGTACGATTATGTGCGTAGGTATTCGAATTGTTTTCTTTTTCCATGAATTAGGTGGTATTTATAGGTTAGGGTTTTACATTCGCACGACTGAACCATTAGCATGGTTCAGTCGTGCGACAGAAGCATGCGATTGATCCATCCGCACGACTGAAGGTCCGGTCATGCGACTGAGTCAATCTTATGTCTCAATCGTACGACTGATCCAGTCTCCTTGTTCAGTCGTGCGACTAGTCTACTAGCATGAAGTATTCATGCGTATGGTCCATTCGCATGAGAACTTCACACGATTAAGTTGAACATGTTTCTTAATCATTATTGACTAAGAATTATGTAAACAACCACAAACCTATATAGTTAGTTCAATATGCGTTATCACACAATAACCAATGAAATATAAAACATTATATGCATCAACCACACATCGTATTTCATTTATACCCACTCAATTACATATATGTAAGACATGAAAGACATTTTACATTAAGCTCCTAAACTAGGTACACATGTATCTACAATTTTATTAGTAATTATGAATTTTAATTATTGAAAATAAATAATCAAATTATAAAGTTACAATTGTTATAAAAGTTATAAAAATTTTATAAGAAAATAAGTTGATTAAATTAAAATTAAGGTTTTAATAAATAAAAGTTTAAATTGTAATTATTCTTTTATCTATTTATTTTATTTAATCTTATATTTATTTCAAAATCATAACCCCTTTTTAAAAGACTTATAACTCACCATTAACACCATTCATAACCTCCTCCTAACCTCATCTAAAAAAGCAAAGCTTAGGCTTCACTTTTCATTTGCTTATTCTCTAAAAATCTCTCACACAAACCTTTCATCATCCTTTAGTTATAATCAATTTCACGAATTTTATTTTACAATTAGTTTCAAGAATCTTCTAATACAAAGGTAATCTTATATTGCTTTTATTCTATATTGTTTAATTATCCTAACATCTAATTAATCTCATAATTTTATGTTCTTACTTTTATTCTTTTTTCTACTAAATCTCTTTTAATTTTAATCATTATCATTTGATCATTAACCTTCTTACATTTACTAACCTTATAACAACCACTAACATTTCTAAATTAAGTTAACATAAACAAAAAATCCCGTTTGCATATGGAAGGCTATGCCGCCGCATTCGGTTATTCCACAAGATTATTTCCATAAGTGATGGCTAGCTGAAGTCTTAGAATTTTTTATATAACTCAAATGAATTCTAATATATCTTATATCAACATAATAAATTTGTTCTAACCCGTTTCACACTTTAACGATGTTAAAAGTGCACATAAGTGCCTTACTATAATTTTGACAAAATATAATCTGACTTCAACCGACCATAACTTTATCATAAAAAAACTAAATTTGAGTAAAATTAGACTCCAATATCAAGTTCATTGAATTAATTTTTTAACAATAGTTTATACGTGTAACACCCGGTTATTACTCTATTTGAGGTCGACGAAGGAAGAAAAGAAATAGGGTCCAAAGTCGAGGGATCAAACTCGCCAACAAAGAAAAGTTGGAAATATGGTGATATGTGTAGGGAGAGGGCAGCCATACTCTCCCCACACACTCACATTTCACCCAATAAAAGAGAGGAGAAGAGAGAAAGGAAGAAAAGAGGAAGAAGTGTTGGTTCAGGTTGGTTCGAGTGGCCAAAATCATTGAGAAGCGAGTCAAATCGAAGCTCTTCTCATTGTGGTCGCTTGTGTGAGTTCTAGGACCCCTCCTCTAAATGTTTTTGAATGATTTGGGGCTGGAAAACATCTGAAAATTGGGTTTTAAAGTGTGTGCATGCTTGACCCGTTTGTGTATGTGTATGGTGTGTATGATGCATTTGAGCCTTGTTTGTGAGCTTGTGTGTGCTTGAATGGTGTTGTGGTTTGCATCCCTAAGGTTTAGGATGGTTGATTTGGACTTAGAATGGGTTTATATGAGTTTGGAGGTCGAAAAAGGTAGTTTGCGTTCGGCTGGTACTACACTCTGCATCAGCTAGGGCTAGGCGACAGACTAAAGGCCGAATGGAGGCCATACGGCGAATGGGGTGCGATTGGGGTCCATTCGCACGATTGAGGGTCCAGTCACACGATTGGGGCTAGTCGTATGGAGGTCATGCGACTGAAGGTCCAGTCTCATAAGTGCTCATCCGCATTAGTCCATTCGCATGATTGGGTGCTCATTCGCATGAGTGTTCATCCGCATTGGTTCATTTGCATGATGTTCAATCGCATGGAGGCCATGCGATTGAAGGGTGTCCATACACCCGAATAGGGCTGTTGCACCCAACGGAAAATGTAGTTTGACTTCTGACTTTCGGGGGAAAGTGCAGATGTAAGTTTTGACGTAAACATTCCCGTAAGTTCATGTAAGATAATGATTGAGGCCTTAGAGAGCATGTTGGGCATGATGATGATGATGATGCACGTTTATGCATGTTATGTATGTATGATATTGCCTTGTATGTTGTGATGACTATGTATGTTATGTTCCTTATTATGATGTATGTTTATCTTTCCGTGGCTTTACGTGTTATGTTAATGAATGAACCGAAAGTATTATGTAATGTAAAGCGAAAGAGAATGAAAGAGGAACATGATTAATGAATGCATGCATTCATGAGCGAATGAATGTAGCAAGGCTTGCAAGCAAATGTATGGAGGTGCACACCCGATGAAGGTGTACACCCGATGAATGTGTTAGCTCAACGGTGTGCGGGTTAGCTACCCCGAAGGATGCACACTGGGGTCCAATCTTTGTGATTGACCATATGAATGGGATCCTTGCCGCTTGCCCTAGGTGCTAGAGTCAGCTTCGTGCACAATGTTCGAGGTCTATGAAAGACCTCAGGCTCAGTTACCCGCTTCGTGCACAATGTTCGGGGTATAACATATGGCATCAACCCGGAATGGAAGAGAAAAGATAAATGGTGAATGTACTTGCCCAAGGTACTGGAGTCAGCTCTGTGCCTAATGTTCGAGGTCTATGAAAGACCTTAGGCCTAGTTACCTGCTTCGTGCACAATGTTCGGGGTAATATACATGTCACTGGAAGTAATGAATGAACGAATGAAACCAAGAATGTATGAAAGATTGAAAGTTAACGTATAGATGATGAAGATAAAAATGATATTATCTGTATATGTGTGATGCATGATCGCATGAACGTAAAGTATGGTTTTAACAAGAGAAAAGTATGTTTTATTTATAAAACTAGAACTCACTCAACAACGCTGACTTTGATGTGTTTCCAATTGATAGGTAATAGTTGCTGAGGATGGCACGAGGTGGCTACTCAGCTCTTTTGGGATGGCATCCATGTTTATAATGCTTTTGTGATGTAATGCAATTTGAGTTTTGTAATGAATTACGATGTATTATTTTGCAAAAGCTTTTATAATGAAATGAGATGTCTATTTTGTCATTTCCGCTGCGATGTTTTATGGAAGTTATATGAAATTATATATTTTATGTGTGATGAATGACCAACTGTAGGCGTCCCGGGAACGGGGCCTTACAAGTTGGTATTAGAGTCAAAGTTTAAGTGAACTGGGTAAAATTTTCAAAATAAACCTTAACTTAAACTGAGAATGGGACGGAAAGGGAATGGGATGCCAATCTGAGTAGCTGCGTGCCATCAGGTATTTTTGTAAAGTTAACTGGTTTTATGTGCGCATGTGATGTGCTATGTGTTGTTTGTAGATTTAAATACTCATGTAATCAGGATGGGTAATGCTCGGGGTGTGTAGAGTAAAGTAAGTGGCTAATCACAACTGGCCACTGTAATTAGGGACTTACTATACTTGACATAAACTGAGCTGTTCCCTTCAATGACCGTGTTGGTGTTTGAATCTTTCAGTGTGCGTGTGATGGCCGGTGGTAGATCTTCGAAAGCCTCTCGTGGAGGTGGTCGTGATGGGCTTGGTGCTGAGCCGCGACCCAAGAGAGGAAGACCCAGAATGGAAAAGGTGGTTCCTGAAGAACCAGAGACCCCTCATCCGGAAGGTGGCGACGAGAGCGCCAATCTGAGAGCCTCAGTGAAGGAGGCTGTTGTTGAAGAAGTTCATCAAGTCATGCAGAACGATCTTACCGTGTGTAATGACTGAAGTTATCAAGGCGGTTTAGGAAGGAGAAAGGAAGGAAAGAAGTAGACCTACGGGCGAAAGGAGATAGCCCGAGACTGAGATGGTTTTGTCTAACAATGAAGAAGAAGAGGAGGAAGAAGAGCCTGTGCTGGACATGGCACGAGGCTGTAACTATAGGGCATTTATAAGATGCAAGCCCCCTACTTTTGACGGTAACGGCACTGCTGCTGCTGCTCACCGGTGGGTGAGGGAAATGGAGGCTGCACAGCGAGTGCCGAGAAGACCAAAAGGTGAAGTTCGCTACCCACTGTTTTGTGGACTCAAGCTCTATGTTCGTGGGACAATATTGTCCAACTGAGGGCAGCAGGGCCATTGGAAGAATGAGATGGTCCGAACTGAAAAAGTTCGTGATTGAGGAGTTTTGTCCTCACGGGGAAATGGACAAGGTGGAGAAGGAGTTTTTGCAATTAGAGGCGGGAACAATGACAAACCAAGAGTACACCATAAAGTTAATGAAATGGCACGTCTAGTTCCGGATCAAGTGACGCCTCTGTCCAGGAAGATTAAAAGGTACACCCATGATCGCCGCCCGACCGAGCATGTTCAGGTCAGCGGTGGATTTAGCAGGGAGATTGTATGATGAGAGACTATAGTGGTGGTGGCTGAAGGTAATCGGAAGGGTGGAGGTGATAGAAACTGGAATGGGAAGAGGTTTGGTCAGTGTGGTGCCTCGACGAGTAACAAGAAGGCACGGGTGGACGACCGCCGTGTAACCACACCGGGTATGGGATCGAAAAAGTATGGCAAGTGTGGAAGGAGCACAGTGGCGAGTGTAGATGGGGGTTGAATGTTTGTTTCAAATGTGGAAAGCCTGGTCATATGGCTAGAGATTACAGGGGTGTGAGGTGTTTCAACTGTGGAGAAAGTGGTCATATGGGTAAAGATTGTAAGAAGCCAAGGGCTGAGGGTTCCAGGGCGAAGAAGACGGGGAGTGAAGGACCAAGGGGAGAGCCACGGCATTCACTATGACACAGGAGGAAGCTAGGACGGACCCTGATGTTGTGTCCGGTACGTTTCTAGTAAACCAATTATAGCTTATGTGTTATTTGATTCGGGTGCCGGTAAAAGTTTTATTGCTGCTGCTTTCTGTACTAAGCTGCATGTTAGTAGTAGACATGTTGATGCGCCCTTCGATGTAGAAACTGCCATAGGTAAGTCTACCAGGATTTCTGAGATGATAGAGAACTGTGATGTGGAACTTGAGGGTCATAAGTTTCCTGTTACACCGTTCATGATGACCTTAGGTGGTTTCGATTTGGTTCTTGGGATGGACTGGTTGGAGGAATCTGAGGAGAACATTGTGTGTCGCAAGAAGATGATTCGTATGACAGCACCTGACGGGAGTTTGGTGACTGTTTATGGGGATCGGGTTACTACAATCCCGAAGGTAATCTCAATGGCGGTGGCAGGAAAATGTATGAGGCGTGGATGTAGCGCCTACCTGGCTAATGTAAAGGATGTAGATACGCCACACTACAACTGTCTGATGTACCGGTATGTGTGGTTTCCCAGTCGTGTTCCCGGAAGACTTATTAGGAGTGCCACCTGACAGAGAGATTGAGTTTCAGATTGATCTAATACCGGGTGCCCAATCTGTTGCCAAGGCACCGTATCGGTTGGCTCCGACTGAGATAAGGAGTTGACGGAGCAGTTGCAAGAGCTGCTGGATAAGGGGTTCATCAGACCGAGTATCTCTCCTTGGGGTGCTCCGGTCCTATTTGTGAAGAAGAAAGACGGTAGGATGAGGATGTGCATCGACTACCGAGAGCTGAATAAGTTGACAGTAAAGAACCGATACCCCTTACCAAGAATAGATGATTTGTTCGATTAGCTTCAAGGTGCCATTTGGTTTTCAAGGATAGATCTTCGATCTGGTTACCATTAGTTGAAGGTGAATGAGTAAGATATCCCTAAAACAGCTTTTCGCACGCGCTATGGTCACTACGAGTTTCTTGTCATGTCTTTTGGTTTGACCAATGCGCCAGCCGCTTTTATGGATCTGATGAATCAGGTGTGTCGGCCAATGTTGGATAAATCAGTGATTGTGTTTATTGATGATATCCAAATTTATTCGAAGAGCGAGATTGAACACGCTGGTCACGTTCGGGAGGTTCTGGAGACGTTGAGAAATGAGAAGTTGTACGCCAAGTTCTCCAAGTGTGCATTTTGGTTGCGCGAAGTTCAGTTCTTGGGTCAAGTGGTAAATCCTGACAGGATTATGGTGAACTCGACTAAGGTGGATGCAGTGATGCAATGGAAGTCTCCAAAGACACCATCCGAGATTCATAGTTTCTTGGGTTTGGCAGGCTACTACAGAAGATTCATCTAAGACTTTTCCAAGATTTCTTCTCCACTGACTAAGTTGACCCGGAAGGATGTGAAGTTGTATGGGGTCAAGCTCAAGAGAAGGCGTTCGAAGAATTGAAGGCGAGTTTGACTCAAGCTCTTGTTCTGTCACTACCCAATGGAAGCGATGACCTGGTGGTTTATTCTGATGCTTCCTACTCGAGGTTGGGATGCGTGTTAATGCAAAGAGGGAAAGTTATAGCCTATGCATCCCGGCAGTTAAAGGTTCATGAGGTCAATTATCCTACTCATGACTTGGAGCTAGCGGCTGTGGTCTTTGCACTAAAGATTTGGAGGCACTATCTCTACAGGATGAAGTGCACCATTTTCACTGACCATAAGAGCTTGAAGTACTTCTTCGAGCAAAAAGATCTGAATATGAGGCAGAGGCGATGGTTGGAGCTTATAAAGGATTATGATTGTGAGATCCACTATCATCCGGGCAAAGCCAATGTGGTGGCTGATGTTCTTAGCCGAAAGGAGAGGCCCGAGCCGATTCGGGTGAAAGCTTATCAGTTGATCATGACCTCTGATGTGATGAAGCAAGTCGAAGAGTTTCAAGATGAGGCATTGAAAGAAGATCATCTTAACTCTGAGATAATGAGAGGCTTGGTCGTAGAATTGGGTGAAAACACACTTGGTATTAGAACTCGATTCAGGAGAACATGGGTTCCTCGTTTTAGGGATCTACGGGTGAAGATTTTAGATGAAGCTCACAAGACTCGATACTCCATTCATCCAGGTGCCACAAAAATGTACCAAGATATGAAGAAAGATTATTGGTGGTCAGTATGAAACGCGACATGGTGGAGTATATGAGTAAGTGCCTTACTTGTCTACAGGTGAAGGCTGAGCATCAGAAGCCGTATGGGAAGATCCAACCTTTGGATATACCAGAATGGAAGTGGGAGCACATCACCGTGGATTTCATTACGAAGCTTCTGCGTATTTCGAAAGGGTATGATGCTATATGGGTGATTGTTGACCGCTTGACGAAGAGTGCTCACTTCCTACCGATTCGCAAGACATATTCATCTAAGAGGTTGGCTGATCTGTTCATCAAGGAAATTGTAACTCGTCATGGTATGCCGGTGTCTATTGTATCTGATCGTGATACCCGATTCACATCTAAATTTTGGAAGAAATTCCACGACGCCATGGGAACGAGGTTACATATTAGCACGACTTATCATTCCCAAACTGATGGTTAGTCAGAAAGGACCATTCATACATTGGAAGACATGTTTTGGGCATGCGTGATTGATTTTGGGGGAAGTTGGGATGACCACTTACCGTTAGCTGAATTCTCACACAACAACAGCTATCATGCCAGTATTGGCATGCCTCCATACGAGATGCTATATGGTAGGAGATGCAGAACACCCGTTTGTTGGGGTGACATTGGTCAGAAGGAGTTGGGGAGCGTCAAGGTGATCGAGGCTACGACTGAGAAGCTTGAAAAGATCAAGGCCTTCATGAAGGCAGCCAAAGATAGGCAGAAGGCGTATGCTGATAAACGACGCAGACCGATTGAGTGTCAGGTGGGTGACCGGGTTATGTTGAAGGTCTCACCTTGGAAGGGTATTATTCGTTTTCGAAAGCGGGGCAAGTTGAGCCTGAGATACATAGGCACTTTCCGAATCATTGCTCGAGTAGGAGAGGTGGCCTATAGATTGGAGTTACCACATGAGTTAAGTGGAATTCACCCAAGATTCCATGTATCTCATCTGAGAAAGTGCTTAGCTGATGAAGACATGATTGTTCCACTGGAAGATATCGAAGTAGACGAACGGCTCAATTATGTGGAGCAACTAGTGGCAATCATCGATCGAAAAAAGAAAAGACTGAGGAATAAAGTGGTTCCCCTGGTGCGTGTATAGTGGAAGCATAGGAAGGGATCCGAGTCAACGTGGGAGACTGAGGAAGAAATGAGACAGCATTACCCACGCTTGTTCGAGGAATAACAGGTTTCGGGGACGAAACCTTTTTAAGGGGGTGGACTTGTAACACCCACTTATTTATCTATTTTGAGGTCGACGAAAGAAGAAAAGAAATAGGGTCCAAAGTCGAGGGACCAAACTCGCTAACGAAGAAAAGTTGGAAATGTGGTGATATGTGTAGGGAGAGGGCAGCCATACTCTCCCCACACACTCACATTTCAGCCAAGAAAAAAGAGGAGAAGAGAGGAAGAAAAGAGGAAGAAGTGTTGGTTCATGTTGGTTCGAGTGGCCAAAATCGTTAAGAAGCGAGTCAAATCGAAGCTCTTCTCGTTGTGGTCATTTGTGTGAGGTCTAGGACCCCTCCTTTAAACGTTTTTGAATGATTTAGGGCTGGAAAACATCTGAAAAATCGGGTTTTTGAGTGTGTGCATGCTTGACCCGTTTGTGTATGTGTATGTGTGTGTATGATGCGTTTGAGCCTTGTTTGTGAGCTTGTGTGTGCTTGAATGGTGTTGTGGTATGCATCCCTAAGGTTTAGGATGGTTGATTTGGGCTTAGAATGGGTTTAGATGAGTTTGGAGGTTGAAAAGGGCAGTTCGCGTTCGGCTGAACTACACTCTACATCAGCTAGGGCTAGGCGACCGACTGGAGCCCGAATGGAGGCCATATGGCCGAATGGGTGTGATTGGGGTCCATTCACACGATTGAGGGTCCAGTCGTACGATTGGGGCCAGTCGCATGGAGGTCATGCGACTGAAGGTCCAGTCGCATAAGTGCTCATCCGCATTAGTCCATTCGCACGATTGGGTGTTCATTCGCATGAGTGTTCATCCGCATTGGTTCATTCGCATGATGTTTAGTCGCATGGAGGCCATGCGACTGAAGGGTGTCCATACGCCTGAATAGGGCTGTTGCACCCGAAGGAAAATGTAGTTTGACCTCTGACTTTCAGGGGAAAGTGCAGATGTAAGTTTTCACGTAAAGATTCCTGTAAGTTCATGTAAGATGATGATTGAGGCCTTAGAGAGCATTTTGGGCATGATAATGATGATGATGCACGCTTATGCATGTTATGTGTGTATGATGTTGCCCTGTATGTTGTGATGACTGTGTATGTTATGTTCCTTATTAAGATGTATGTCAACTGTAAATTTTATAATTTATGAACCGTTTGTTATTTTTAAAACATGTTTAAAGACATATCAAACATTCTGTCCATAATCTAAAATTGATGCAATAATCCTTTTTCAATCTACCTTTCGCTTTTTAGCATTCTCTAAATAGCCTAACTCCTTGTAATGAATTCCGACCTTAAGTTATTGTTTCTTTATCATTTAGTACATCACCTTTGACCTTGGCATCCATGTTTTCTTATGTACTCTACAATCATCACTATACTTTTGAGTTTCCATGTGAGTTTCTTCATGCCCCTTTTAACTTTATTTCATACCTTTTGGGGTGAAACATGTTAACCTTATAAACTTAAACTTGTAAACATCTTGATACATGTTAATCCACATGCAATTTATCTTTAATTTTTATCATGGTTATTGATATTATTATGTGTATTATATGAGATACATTATATGTTAACAATAATTAACTATTGCTAGTCTAGCGACGTAATAGATCTATGAACCTGCAAGCCTACTTGGTTAATCTAAATACACTTAGCTAATCGTTTAATGTTGTAATATTATAATCTTGTAATATGTCAAGGTTTGTTTGTAGCTATATGTGTTCTATAAACTTACATAATTCATAATCATGGACATGAATTGCTACTTGTAAACCACATTTCACACTAATACTTAGTGCTTCCCTCATGACAAAACCTTCTTAATCGTCTTGAATTGTCTAAATTACAAAAATTATCAACTAAAAATTCTAAATTAATGACCTTACACACTTTATCAAGAAACACATGAAATACTAAATATGAAACTTAACAAACTTAAGCATATCAAAACATCATATTATTCTTGTTGAGTATAAACGCTTCTTTCAAATATGAATGAAATCCAAGTCTCCTTATATCCTTGAAATTAGTCTACTTCTGAAATTTTGTTAAGTATGGGAGGCTGTAACATCCGCCATTTTCAAGTTATTAACCCGAACCCGAACTAAAATTGAACTTTCATACGATATGAATTTCTTTATTTAACTTATTTTTTACATTAATGAATTATAAGTCTTTCATACGACATGTAGTTTAAACAATATTATGAATTGATTTGTTTAATTTATCATTTAAACAACTTATAAGAAGTCATTGATTTGTAAATAATTCTTTTTCATAAAATTATAAAGTTTATAAATCATTCTACAATAAATAACTAAATGGAAAAGACTTATTAAACTTATAAGTTATGAAATGATTTTTAATAAACTTATAAAGTTTTATTAGTAATTATGAATTTTAATTATTGAAAGTAAATAATCAATTATAAAGTTACAATTTTTATAAAAGTTATAAAGATTTTATAAGAAAATAAATTGATTAAATTAAAATTAAGGTTTTAATAAATTATAATCTTAAATTGTAATTATTCTTTTATATATTTATTTTATTTAATCTTATATTTATTTCAAAATCATAACCCTCTTTTAAAATACTTATAACTCACCATTAACACCATTCATAATATCCTCCTAACTCATCTATAAAAGCAAAGCTTAGGCTTCACTTTTCATTTGCTTATTCTCTAAAAATCTCTCACATAAACTTTTCATCATCCTTTGGTTATAATCAATTTCACGAATTTTATTTTACAATTAGTTTCAAGAATCTTCTAATACAAAGGCAATCTTATATTGCTTTTATTCTATATTGTTTAATCATCCTAACATCCAATTAATCTTATAACTTTATGTTCTTACTTTTATTCTTTTTTCTACTAATTCTCTTGAAATTTTAATTATTATCATTTGATCATTAACCTTCTTATATTTACTAACCTTATAACAACTACTAACATTCCTAAATCAAGTTAACATAAACAAAAATCCCGTTTGCATATGGATGGCTATGCCGCCGAATTCGGTTATTCCACAAGATTATTTCCATAAGTGATGGCTATGCTGAAGTCTTAAATATTTTTATATAACTCAAATAAATTCTAATACATCATATATCAACATAATAAATTTTTTCTCACACGTTTCATGCTTTAACGATGTTAAAAGTGCACATAAGTGCCTTACTATAATTTTGGCAGAATATAATCTGACTTTAACCGACCATAACTTGATCATAAAAAACTAAATTTGAGTAAAATCAGACTCCAATATCAAGTTCATTGAATTAATTTTGTAACGATAGTTTATACGTTTTCAAAATCAATCGGACAACTCAACAATAGCCTTCACAAGATAAGTGTGTATTTCAGCACCTTTTGTCCTGCGCTGCTGTTTTAACCTATTTACGGATCTTTTCATAAAAATGTTTCTGAACGAACGTGTCCGGGAGACTTCGAGCTATTCAACTATAAGTTTTTATAATTTGATGAAACTGTTTGCTATTTTTAAAACCTGTGCAAACACATATCATACAATTTGTCCATAATCTAAAATTGATGCAATAATCATTTTTCAATCTAGCTTTCGCTTTTTAGCATTCTCTAAACATACTAACTTCTTGTAATGAATTCTAACCTCAAGTTATTGTTTTTTATCATTTAGGAGATCACCTTTGACTCTTGACATACAAGCTTTCTTATGTACTTTACAACCATCACTATACTTGTGAGTTTTTCATGTGAGTTTCTCCATGCCCCTTTTTACTTTATTTCTCACCTTTTGGGGTGAGACATGTTAACCTTATAAACTTACACTTGTAAACATCTTGATACTTGTAAATGCACATGCAATTCATCTTTACTTTTTGTCATGATTATTGATATTATTGTGAGTGTTAAATGAGATACATTATATGTTACAATCATTAACTATTGCTAGTATGTCAATGTCATAGATCTATGGGCCTGACAAGCCTATTTGGTTAATCCAAATACACTTAACTAATCGTTTAATCTTGTAATCTGTCAAGTTTGATTGTACCTATATGTGTTCTATAAACTTGTATAATTCATAACCATTAACATGAATTGCTACTTGTAAATCTTATATATATATATATATATATATATATATATATATGTATATGTATGTATATGTATATATGTATGTATGTGTGTATGTATGTATGTATGTATGTATGTATGTATGTATGTATGTATGTATGTATGTATGTATGTATGTATGTATGTATGTATGTATGTATGTATGTATGATGTATGTATGTATGTATGTATGTATGTATGTATGTATGTTTAACCCATGGAACTCACCAACTTTCAAAGTTGATCCCTTTATTTTAATATATTTTAGATTTTATACTTGAGGATCTCTTCGTGCTCATATAGGACTTGGACTTAGTTTAATTGAAAATCTTATGTTGTTGTTTATATCTTGTTTGTATTGTAATGATTTAATTATCTTGTAATGTTCAATGAAAATGATATTTAATATTATTTTAACTTATTTAGTTCCATATGCTATGAACAATCATTTCACATTCGTCCGCCTTGATGATTCAACCCTAGTTTGGGGTGTGACAGTAACCACCTCAATTCACATAATGTAACATAGGTATGTAGATCCATCAATTTATGAATGTCCTAACACGAATGAACGAATTAGAATTTTACATATTATCTATGGTTACACATACATAAAGTTAGGAGATATTCATAACAAACATAATAGTTTATACAAACATATGTATAAGGATGCATATTTATTCAACTTTACTAAATAATCAATCCTTATTCACCATTCCAAGACAAATGTCATAAATCACAAACTAATGTATGCATTTCATGAATAGATGTTTTAAAACATAAAGTTTTCTAATATATGTGATTATAACACCCATAAGATTCATCATTTCATCAAGTTCAACAAACATACACAATCATCGACGAACATTTGAAGCCTTATAATAAACATTAACCTAGTCATCACCAAAAATTACATGTAAAATATAAAAGTATGCTAAGCTTCATCTAATCTAAGTGATAAAGAGTGTTTAGCTCATAAGGCTTACAAAAACTACAACCAAACTCATAACAATGGAATCAAACATGATAGATCTAGATATTTTCAAACCAAATATGAGTAGAGGTGGGTGTTTGGAGTTGAATCTTCCTTTGAAATGCGTTATCTTCAACCTAGCTTGAATTCTTGAGAAACTTCCTTCAAAGTCACCAAAAGAAAAAAAAAATTAGGGTTTCTACTTTAAAATTTGTCTCTCCAAAAATAAAGAAGGAAAAAAGACTTAAAAGGGAGTCCTGGTGCGTGTTATCGTATGACAGAATCAGTCATGACCATATGCACATGAAAAAGGGACCTAATGCTTGTTATGGTCATGATAGAATCAATCATGTTCATAACAACCTCTAAACTTTTAAAATCTTCATAATTTTTTTTGTCTTTTTCTTTTGAAACTATCAAGCAACCATCCAAAATTACAAAATCCAAATTAATCATAACTAAGTGTAGATAAAGATAATATTTTAATAAAAAAACACTTAAAATAGGTAAAGATATGAATTATTAAAATGTATATTTATTCACATATCACTTACCAACTTTTATGTACATCGTATTCATCAAGGTCGTGCCCGACACTCTAGAAAGCTTATAAATAGGAGCTCATTTGCAACCTTCAAAGGAGCTTTTAGGATGGGAAGTTATGGTGTAACCTCTTGAGAAACCATCCTTTGAAAATCCTTAGAAGGAATTGGAGGTCTATTCAACACTTAGAAGAGGTTCGGGATCGTTGAACATCATCCATAGTGGATCACCTATTTGATTGTTCTAATTTGCTAGTGATTTCGTTATTATCTTCTATATTTGTTGTTATATTCAGGATCATCATAATCAAGCTTCTTTTATCATCCCTATTTAGTAAAACTTTATGTAATTTATATTATGTTAATGTTATGATAATCTTGAGTAACCTTTTGATGGCTAGCATCATCCGAACAGAGAGTTATAAACTTATGATCAATAATTGTGAAGTCATACAAGGTTGAAAATATATGAACTAATTTTTATTCATGAAACCGTTCTTCATAATAAACTCATAGATAATTAACTAGAAATAGTTATTAAAAATCATATCACCTTAACTTTCTAAGCATTGCAAGTTTCTTTGTTTTAGTTTAAGAAATCCATAGTAATTATTATAGTTCTCTAAAATTATTGGGGGTATGTTAAAAAAGGGAACTTGATCAACTCTCTTTCTAATATTAAGTTGTGTACAGAAATCATAAGTTAAAAGGGTGAATAAACATTTCCTACATCACTAAGGGCTCAGTAGTTGTGTTATAAGTGACTCGATGCAACTTTCCTTGTTACTACGGAGCCGGTTAATGATAACTCCGCACTAGTTCACGTTTATAAATATTAACATAATTACATTATATAATATCTTTAACCAAACCATCAATTCATTACAATTATTAAAGTAAAAAACCTAAATTAACATGATAGCCTTGTTTCAACAAAAGAAGCGCCAAAAGTCTTTATCTTAATTTACTTTTTATCTATTTAATTATCATTATAGAAAATCAATAGATTTGGTCACTTCAACTTAAACTTATCATTTTTTAAATCAAAACTCATTCAAATAGTCAATTATAAGGGTTGTTAAATAGGCTAAATGTGTCTACGGATTGATACTTGATTTTTATCAATTATATATATATATATATATATATATATATATATATATATATATATAAGATATATAATATATAATATATATATTACTGTAACATCTCGTATTTTTTTTTGTTAACTAAAAGTTAATTTTGTTAGTTCTTGTAAGGGCCATTTATGCTATTTATGAAACTTGGTGGGCTATTTATGTATGATTTCTTATTTAATTTAAAGTTTATAAATATTATATGATAATAATGTTAATATTAATAAAAGTATAAATACTATTATGTAAAAATAATAATAATAATAATAATAATAATAATAATAATAATAATAATAATGATAATAAAAATAATAATAATAAGTTATCAAAGTTAACAAGTTAAAACTTAATTAAGTTCAAGGGGGCCTAATTGTCAAATTAGAAACTTGAAATATTAAGTTTGGGCATAGAATAATAAGAATTCAAGTTGAGGGACCAAATGTAAATAACTCAAAATCCGCCCTTACCCCGTAATTCCGGCAGAGACTCCGGCCACTCTCCGGCCGAAGTCCGGCGAGTTCAAAACCGCAAAATTCTTCGTTTTTGTAATCTAAAACCATCCCAAAACCTCCTGGAACCTACCTCGAACTTGAATGCAACTTGTAATCGAGTTAAAGCATCGGTTACAAAGCTCAATCGAGAGCATAACCGAAGCTTTAAACACCATAGCCGTTCGGGCATTTAATCTTAATAATAATCTTTAAACTAACCTGCGTATTCATCTAAGGAATCCTAAGTATTCAGAACTCTCAATTTCATCGGTTAAACTCATTTCGTTGACATTCGAATCATCATCCTCGTCGCGACCTGCTACATAGTGAACTACAACTTTCGTTCGATTATAACCAAAATTGGATGAGGGCTTTTACTTAACAACATCTTTGGAAACTTCTGTCGTGACGAATTCGTGTTTAATCATCATCATCTTCTCGAACCGGATTTACCATAGTCGTGATTGTTCTTCATCTTGTTTTCATCGATTTAAACTTCAAACCAGGTAATTAATTGTACCAATACACTCGTTTTACGTGGGGATCAAAAGCCCTAAGGTGGATTTCATTACCATTCGTGATTCGGTGTTCAATTTGATCGAATCTATTTCTAGGGTTCATGTGAAATTTGGGGGTTTGTTTAAGTTTGTATTTAACAATTAAAACATGGTTTCTAACGCGGCTGGAAGCCTTTGGTTCACTGGTAAAACATATGACCCCCTAAACAGGAGGTCCCCGTTCGAATCCGGGGGACCTCATGTATTTTTTTAAGCCTTTTTGGCCTTCAAATTTAATATTAAAAATTCCTAAAAATTATGAAAAATCATTTTCATAAACTTTATTCTTTTAAAGCTATTTAATCATTTTTTTTCTGTAATTTATTTATAAAATACCTTTATATTTTTTTATTTAATATCCTAAAGATTAATAACATAACTAGCATATTTCTATAAATTTAGAATCTAAAAAAAAAATAGTTTAATTCACACAAACTATTATTGCAAGCATTGCCTTTAAAATTATTGTTTAATTTGTATTCATTTTTTTTATTTTTATTATTTAAACTTATAAACGTTACAAAATTATTATAAAGGATATTTTAATCTATATATATTTATATAATTATAAATAAAATCGTTCCCATGAAAATATAATTGAGATCTTATTTAACTATAATAATTAACTAAACCCCAAACATCAAGTTGATTTTCTTAGTCCTTGTTAATTATTGTAATGCTTTAATCTTATAAATATATATATTTAGGTGTCTTGTGACGATACACCTTGGAGCGACGCTTGTTATATTATTATTAAATCCCCATTATATATTAGTGTCAAGTGAGTTTTCCTTGCCTCATTTTATTTTATTTCACACTACTTTGGGGTGAAACATGATTATCTATACATTGTACACTTATAAACGTTTGAGACTTATAAGCACATGCAATTCATCTTATTATTATGTCATGGTTATTTGTGTATTGTAAGTGTTTATATGAGATACATAGTTTGTTTCAATCATTAACTATTGCTAGCCTGGCGACGTCTTAGATCTTTGGGCCTGACAAGCCTATTGGTGCTAAAGCCGAGGTATTGCCGCTCCTGATGACGTATGCTTGTTCATCATGGGAACCAAATACTTACTTAGCCAATCTTTTATACTTGTAATCAAGTCGAGGTTTGGTTGTGACGATATGTGTTCTATAACCTTACTTGCTTATGACCTATGACATGAATTGCTACTTGTAACTTTATCATATTATGTATAAAAACCTTGGAAACTCACCAACTATTTATAGTTACCCTTTTATTTTTATCATGTTTCAGGAAATCCCCAAGTTTAAAGTGGACTTTTGAAGCTTGGAAAAAACTAGACTTGGACCTAGTTAAATAAATAAATGTTATGCTACTTTTGCTTTATTTGGGATTATTTCATGTTTTGTGATTTATGTTTGTAATGACTTTTGAAACTTATAATTTTAATATTTACACTTAAATATAGCGTTATGTGGCTGTGAACAATCTTAACCCTCACATCTCGACGATTCGCCGTCAGGTTGGGGTGTGACAATACCACACGACATGTAAACTTGTCTTTTGTGTGTATAGTCTAGTATTACTAAAAACCATTTTAGATTTGTTTGAAAAACCTTTATTAAAATATATATACTATTTGCACACACCAATGTTCTTGAGAACTTGCTTTACAAAATTTGTACACATAGATTAATGTAAATTATTGTCTAAGTTACAATATTCATAAGATGCATATTAGTTCTCTCTTAGTATTACCAGACTAATGAGATTCTAGAAAAAAACATTACATCCACCGCTAGAGAATATATCTTCTCATAATCAATTATAGGTTTTGAAAAAATCATTTTGCCACCAATTTTGCTTCATAATTTTCTTTCATTATTTCACATAACTATTTCACATAAAGAAATCAATTATATGAAACATATTTTATAATTATAGGTATATAGACAACAAGTTCAATAACTTCATTTAACTAGAAAATTCTAAGTCTAACACACTTACATGTTTTCATTTTGGCCAATTAAACTTCTTTCATAGGCGGACCTTATTTCTTGATCCTCATCATTTCAAGCTCTATTTGATATCACAATTACGGTCAACGTTGATTTTGTTTTAATTCCATACGTTTCTAGACATGATATATATTTTTTAGATATCTTTATTTTTAGGTACCGGAGGTTCTTCTTGAAGCATCATCTCAATAGGTATTTGGTTTTTACGTTTCCAAGTGAATTTTGGCCCCGTTTAGACTTATAACGAACTTTAACAATAGGTATTTGGCTTTCTTGAGTTTTCATAATTTATGATTTCATGGGTTTCTTCACAATATGCATAGAATCATCAATTTAATTTCGTCCAGTGGGATATGGAGATTTTCATCGGCATGGTATTCATCGATAATTCTGCCGTCGGTCGGGGTGGGACAAGTAGGGGTGTGCAAGAAACCAAATAACCGAATCACAACCGTAATAACTGACACAACCGAACCGAAAAAACCAAAACCAATAAGAAACCGACGGTTTGGTTTGATGCTTTTTTAAAAACCGATCTTTTGGTTCGGTTTTGGTTTTGCGTGTAATAGAAACCGAAAAAACCAAACCGCAACCATAAACCAGACTTGTAAATTTTGAAGAATATCCATACACTTATAAACATGACTAGCCTATAAATTACTTATCTAATTTATGCTATCTAAAATAGATAGATGTTTAGGTTTGGAGCATAATTTTTAATTTTTTTTTGTTTTGGTAGATTAAATTATTTTTATTGAACTTTTTGTTATTGTATATCATTAATTGTAATTAATTTAAATATTAAGTAATCATAAGAATTTATAGATTATGTTTAAAGATCAACAAACTGATGTAAGCTTAAAGGTTTTAGCTTAAATTTATTGTTTTGAACCAATTTAAATAAAAAACAAAAAAAAACTTGAAGCCCAAAAACAAAACCGAAACCAAACCAAACCAAACCAAAACCAAAGTGAAAACCGAAAACCGAAAAAACCGAAACCGTACGATTTTAAAAAATTAGAAACTGAAATATCGGTTTTTGGTTTCGATTTTAGCTTAAAAGCGAACCAAACCGACCATGTGCACCCTTAGACTGACATGGTCTTACCAATTTTATCACTTCCTCTAAATATTTTATTTCAACTTTAAGTGCCTAAAAACAAAGAAAATAAAGATAAAAAATTCACGTGAGTGAGTCATGTGAACCGGTAACATGTTTGATCCTAAGATACCACATTCAATAACGTTTTGAAGGACGGAAGGACGGGGTTAGAGCCTAGTGGTAACTAGTAAGAGGGAAGTCTAACAACCAAGAGACTATGAGTTAAAATATCACCCAAAGCAAATTTGCTAGAAAAATTACAACTACTTGTTCAATATTTTTACCAACTTGAACCCCAAGTTTCAAAGGGATGGTATTACCGATCGGTAAACCACATTTCACCAACCTTTGCAAAGTGTTTAATTTGTTGATATCCACTTCCCGTGGTCTTACAAAATAAGTTGTCTTAGCCCTACAAGTCTAGAACCTATGTTTATGGTAATCCACCTCTCTCCTGCCCTTCTCTCATCGTCCTCTCGTTTCCATCTAAGCATTCATGGGTTCACAAACATCCATTACTTGTCCTATGCGTGTTTGAGAACCTCAATTAATCAATGTTATTACAATATACTTAAAATATATAATTATACTAACTTTAGTAAAGTCGTGTATTATACGGGTTGAATAAATAAAATATCAATATAATAAATTTATTAATTATACAATGATATTCTAATATATGATATAACTAAAATAATAAAACAGTGATATCAATTTTTCAAAATTTTGTTTTTAGTTTTTTTAAAAAAATAAACATTTTGTTTTCAAACAAACCGTATAAAAATATGATTTTAAAAAAATCAATTTGAAATAACCTTAATATATAGATTTCTTTCTTAATTTATTAAATATTAAAAAGTATTAAAATAATATTATTAGTAATTAAGGTAATTATTTAATAGGAGAGAGATGCGGGAAAATTTTGGTGAGAATAATTGCGATGCTGACACGTGGCTCATAATTTACCTTTTTATTAGAGTAAAAGAAAAGATTTTTAACTTATAGTAACAAATATACACTTTTAGAAGGTAATGATTTCTTTCTTTTTAAACTTGTAATAAAACTCTTAACCTATATTTATTAATAAAAACTAGAAAAATTACTTTCAAAATCTCTTTTAAACGATTTTAAAAGTTGGCAGATAAATAATAAAAAAGGTTACTAATAATCCGAGATGAGATATCCCAGACTTAATTAATATAGAAAAAAAATCTTAAGTTCAAGTTTCATATATAAATAAAAAGTGGGTTTGAAATTGAGTCAAGAGGTTTTTCACATATAATAAATTTATTTTTGAGAATGACCTCGAGTGTTATACTGGAGTAAGTAATTTGTCACTAATTCAATTAGCACTTAAAAATAAAGTCATTTTAGAATAAGAGATTTACACCACGGCCACACACCTATAATTGCATCATCGTGACAAATGGGCCAAATACTACCCACGTAACTAACTATTTAAAAAACGTGGTTACAAATTATAATTAAGGTACACACACGCACGGTCCCACCTCACTCACCCAAACTACAAACACTACGTGTCGTATTTCTCTATCAAGTATATCTTCCTTTTTTTATTTAACCATCTCATTATGACATTGACATGATACCATTATTTGTAATTAAAACAAATTACAAACGTAATCTCAAATTTATTATCATATCTCTTTTTCTTGTAGGCATTGATTTCTTAATTAGTTAAATATGACTAGTAACATTTTTTTAAAGATTGTTGGCGATATTTACCTATAACCTAGTGGTCCATGTTTTCTATTCTATAAAAATAGTGTTTAGTGTTTACCCATGACTTGTCATGTTCTTGAGTTTACTAAATGACAATAAAAAGAAAAAGAAAATTTAGAATAGAAAAGAGGGAGGAAATAAATGATATAATTTTAATTGTGTATTTTAGAGTTTAAAGGAAGAAAAAAAAAAGATGTATATGTTACTCAGAGTAAAGAAAAATAAAGTTATGATTTTACTATCTACGTTTTTATTCTTCCAATTGAACTATATTAAAAGAATAAAAATGATAAATAAAATATTATTAAAAAAGTTGTCCACTTCTTTTCGCTTGCTTTTAATATGGGAGGAAAACTAGGAAGGAAATATATTTCACTTTTTTTTTCAATTTCACTTTACTCGTTAAAAGAATTAGAACACAAATATATTTCACTTTTTTCTTTACATTCTTCCACTTCTTTCTTGAAAACACTCAGAATCACTTCACCATACAAACATTGATATGCGTTTAGATCCTTATAATTACAAGGTTAGATGGAATTAAATATTATTAAGTAATTGTTTTCTAAAAAAACAATTAGTGACATTCAGCAATTAGGTCTTAAGGGAATACTTCATCTACTACTAAAAACTTTTCGATGTTCACTTGTATTTTTCTCGCCAATAATAAAAATCTCTTAAAATTTATTATTTTAATATTGTGAATTTTGTATGAATGTTTTATTTTTAAAGTTAAGCGATCTAAACGTAAAATATATAATTAAACTTAATTGCTATTTAGTGATTATTTTTTAATGAGCTTAAATAACAAATATGAGGAAACAAAAAATAATATCAATTTGTAACTATTGCATAAAAGTAAACCTAAAAAACAAATTGGATTTTAATAATTAATATTATTACTCACTGGCCGATAATAATTCATACTATTAATTTAACCATAAACTATCCCAATTTTTACTTTTATTATTAATGACAATCATAATAGTATAATTATTATAGATTCATACTTGGTTTACATTTATTTTCCAATCAATTTCACTTATATGTTATTTTATTTTGTTCATAATAATTATTGTAAGTAAAATCAAGTGAAAATCATGCGTAAAATTTCATGATTATGTTACCGGTACTGTTTTTAATAACAAAAGTCGATGTTCCTATATATTTCATTTAAATTACTCAAATTTTAAAAATTTCTAAACTTTTATAAAAAATGTACAAGATATAAAAACATTAAATCTTGAGTGGTATTTGTTGTTAAAATATGAGTGACCTTATTGTAATAATACACTTACTTGCTTAGAACATTCATGCTAAATTTTTATCTTTATCCATATAATTTAACTATTAATCATCTTTTATCCTTAAATTTTGTTCATCTCTTAAAATTCTCTCACATCTTATTTTTTTATTCAATTAAATAATACAGTTTTGATCAATTTTTACTTTTCTTTCTTTCTACACATAAAATCTTTCAACATATAACTAAAAGGATACGTGGCAGTATCCTATTTTTTGTTATCAAAATTTTTTTTTATCTCTCATATTAAATATTTATATTAAATAGTAATAATATTACTAGATTTTTTTATCTAAAATAGTTTTATATGTAAATTAAGAAATATATTTTATTAATTCTATTTATAAAGAAAACAAATTATTATAAAATAATAAAGTTTTCTAAAACATTAAACTTTTATAAAATACAACAAATTTTAAAATTACTGTTTTTTAAAAAAGGTAAATTTTATAAACAAAACTAATTAAAATTAGAAGTTATAATAAAGAAATTTTTACAAATTAATTTTTTTAAAACGGTATGTTTTGAAACAAAATATTTAACTATTAAAAAAATTAAAACACAGGTTTAAAAAGCTGATATCTTATATTAGAATATCATTTTATAATTAATAAATTTTCATTGTACTTAATATATTATTTATTTAACTCGTGTAATACAGGAGTTTACTAAATCTAGTAATTATAATTGATAAATAGCGAGTTGTTATCTCTACTACTATATAATACATAAATCATGGGTAGGATGGTAATCTCCACTCACTTGTAAGACACACCCGTTGCGTCCCCCCTCCCATCTGTTTCTGATCATCGCTAGCCTCCCCCGCCAAAGCTCCGTTTCACCTTCTATGTCCCTTGTCAAGACGTTCCCATGGCCTTTCCACACCCTCATTCCAAGCTCCTGCAGTTTACCTTCCATGGTTGCGTTTGCATATCACCGCCTTCCCCAATTCACTACCCAGTTACCCGTTATGTTCTCCCTTTAAATGTGTGCTACTTGTTTTCTGAACCATGGAACCATAACAATATCATCTACGTTGCTTCTGATCTGTGATTTACAGGTACTATTATTTCTAATACGCTTGTCTGTCTTAGGCCTCTAACTGCAATTCAACTCTCCATTTCACAATTTCTACATCATTTCTTGTTGATTTTGTATCATAGTAGCTGATTAGGTTAGTGATAGTTCATTTGCAGGTCTCCACTTCACCAATTTTACATCCAATTAGGCTTTTGTTCCTAATTCCATCTATTCTACTCAATTAATTCGGTAATGTGGTTTCAACATCAACATCCACACAACCAAGAAGGTATGATTGTTTACACATTTGGTGGATTAACTTGCTTCAGTGATGAATGTCATTTTTATATTTGTTTAACATTCGATTAGCAATTTGACAATTTCTCATAATTTTATAAGGGGTTAGAGTTTTCTCGTATGTATGTGTGTAGGAACGGTTACTATACAAAATGTAATTTTCATGCAACGCGTACAAAGTCACCAGGACGTGACAAGTGTTATTTCGCGGAGAGGTAGTTTCGTCTATACTATAATTACGCATAAAGGTACATAATAATGTAAGTTATAGCTATTATTATGCAAAGTAAAATTATTCAAGTTATATAAAATTAACAAGTTATATTTATAATTACGCAAGTTATGTTTATAATTACACAGTTAATAATCACACAAATTATATGCATGAGCATAAATGTTTTAAAAAAAGTGTTGATTAAAAAAATATAAAATTACTACTTTACTCATATTGTTTTATGGAATTACTTCACAAAAAAAAGAACAAAAAACTTCGGCTTTTTTGAATGACCTTAACGTGAAGAAATATGACCGCACATTATAGTAAGAATAATTAGATTTTGAAAAAAGTTAATGTCACAAGAAAGGTGAATATATTTATTGATGAGCATGTACATTTTAATTTAATTTAATTATTTATTCTATTTGTTCTTAAAAATTTAATACTTACCTTTGTAATTAAATTATTTTTGTTGTAATTCCAAGATATCAAAATACAATTCAACGAATGAAACATAATACTTTATAACGTTTAAAAACGATCCACATGAAAATAAACATTTTATTCATAAGTCACTACTTAATGTAAAATGTTTAAAATTTAAGCATTTTGATAATAAAATATATTATGCTTAATTTTGAAATTAACGATTACAAAATGTATTAATTTTCTAGGCTTCAAATATAATTTTGACTTCACTACCTTTCAATATATTTTAGATTGTTCCGTTTCTCCAATATTTAAAAAATGGTTTGTTTTCTAATCTCAAATAATTATAATAAATATATTATTTTTTTATTTCTTACACTAAAAATATATAATTTATGGAATCGGCATATATTTACATCTTATCATGTAAACATAAAAAGTCAATCTGAATTCAAACAAAAAATCTCGCAAATAAATTCAAATCTGAAATCTTGCAAATATTATTTTCATCAGTCGTATAGTACACGGGTTGTGTTGATACATATATATACCTAGATCCTGATCTGAATGTAATATGCCTTACACTTATGTAACTATTGGGTACTTAATGAAATACAAATGTTTGGTTGTGTTTATAATATTTAATATTTCATTAATGAGTTGTTTAACGCATATTGACTTAATTATATAGGTTTGTGATTGTTTGAAATGTTATACATAATGTTAGAATATTGAATACACTTAAACTTGGTGAAGTGAAGTTCTCATGCGTCCGAATGACCATGCGACTGAGTGTCCATGCGCCTAGATAGTTCATACGCTTGAACAACTTCATGCGTCTGACTCAGTCGCACGACTGAACACTCAGCCGTGTGAATGGATCAACCGCACGTCTCAATCGCACGAATGAACCATGCTAATGGTTCAGTCGCCCGAATGAGCAATCCTAACCTAAAATACAACCTAATTCGAGGAAAAATGTAAGCATTCAATCCACTTCGACTCCAGACGTACCCTATCCGTCCAGAAGCCTCTAAGTTCGTACTCCAAGTTCATCGAATGCTATAGATCGATTCTCAATCGATTCTTGACGTTAGTTTCAATACATTATTGTTTCTACATGCGTTCTCACTGATTGGATCGCCAATCAAATAGGATTCCGCACTATTTGGTTTGGTTTAACACGTTAATCAGTTGGTGTTTGGTCAAATACCAGATCCTAACAAGTGGTATTAGAGCAACAGCTCTTGATTACGTGTTGATTCAATTGTTTTGATACAAAACTGTGTTTTTGCATCAAAAACGCAATCTTTTTGTGTCTAACGAAGGCTTGGACGGTTCCTAATCGAAAAGTGTAGTTTTTCCAGCATACAGCTATTAGGGTTTGATAAAATTCGAGTTTTTACAGCCAAAACAATTTAACCTACGAATTATCAAACTTCAGCAAGTTCAGTCGCACGATTGGCTCAATCGCACGACTGAGTTCATTCGCACTTTCCAGCCGCACGATGGACTCATTTGTACCTTCATTCGGACGACTGAGAACTTCATTCGGTCTATTCAAGCGCATTAGTTCATTCGGACGACTGACTCATCCGCATCTATTCAGTCGCACGATTGAACCATCCGCATTTGTTCTATCGTCCGATTAAGCCCAATCGCATCTTCATTCGCATACATCAGCAGTGTGTTAAACCGTAAAGTTAAGTGAAATGGAGGATCAGTTTTTGACATACACAGCTAGTAGAGATACTCGTATTCAGAATCTACTATTGTTGGAGAACAAAGTGGGAATACACAATAAACCCCCGAAGCTTATCACGTTATACGACTATCCACAATGAAAGCAATGTTTCGAAATCTATTTGAATGGAGTAGATACAAATTGTGGGAGGCAATAGAGTCGGGGGCAAATGCCAGTTGGAGCTGACGGAGTAAAACTTACTCTAAGTGGCATGTCGGATGCACAGAAGTAAAACACAACGCTGAAAGAAAAGTCTACGCCTTGCTTACTCAGTCTATTCCGGAGGATATTTTCCATCAGTATGCGAAGTATACTAAAGCCAAGAAACTTTGGAATGCGTTGGAGAAGAGGTATGACGGGAATGCCGCTCTGAAGGCTATCAAGGCAAAAGCATTGAAGAAGGAGTTGACAACTTCTCTTCAATGAGAAAAAGAAGGCCTTGATGATGTGATCGATAGATTCTACCACTTGATGGTGAGAGGCACACTCATGGAGGGTTACTTTGATGGAAGATAAGGTATCCCTTTGCTGATGGATTACCAATAAATGGGGTCCGTTGTTTCAAATCTCAGACCATATGGAATGCTCTCGAAGTTAGACATAAATGACTTCATTCTGAAACTGAGAGAAGAAGAGCTTAGGATGAAGTATCGAGCCCAAAAGGCAAACTATGATCAGAATCTTGCACTTACAATGCTACGCCTTCAGTCAAGACAAGCGAGCAGTACTCATGGCAAATGCATCATCATCTGAATCATCCAAACCAGAGAAAAGTGAGCCGGTACTCATGGCTGATTCTTCATCTACATCTCAGGTAAGTACTTCTGACCAACTGTTTAATAATCATGCTTGCTTAGAATGTAATAAATTTAGAGAAAGTATAGATTCAAAATTTTCTAGGTTATTAGATCATAATGATAGCCTAGTAAAGGACCTAGAACTATGCACAGAAGCTAATAGAGTATTGAAACAAAACGAGCACAGTTACAAGGAAAAGATAGACCTATTAAATAAACAGCTTATGGAAACTGAGGTAGTTGCCTTTAACCAAGCAAATGACATTAGGTACTATCTGAACTCTCTTGAGGACACTAAGAAAAAAAAAGCAGTTTTAGAAGTAGAAGTCAATTCATTAAAACAAAAACTGCATAGTTGGACAAGCTCATCACATATTGTTCAACACTTAGTAAGAGAGAAAAATAATGGGGAGGGATTGGGATACAAAGTGGTTCCACCACCACCTGAGACCTTGATGAACACCAAATGTAAACCAATTAACAATAACCCCATTAAGGATCACGTGGTGTCCACTCCTCTGGTGAGTGATCCAGATTCATTAAGTAAATCAATTGGATCAGACACTAAACAGAAGGAGGCCACTTCAAAGGCAATAGGAAAAATGCCTTGTGTTAATCTAGAACAAGAATTTGAAAAGATTAATTTTAAGTCAGGGTCAAACAAAGTCAAACAAGAACTAAAAAGACTGTAAAACCTAATCAATCACGTGCATCATGTCACAGTCCAGGTAAACAAGAGATCAAAGATGTAAAACCAGGTAAAGCAATTAAATTTGTAAGACCAACTCATACATCAAACACAGAAGTGTCCCAATCCAAACATACTAAGGTCAACTGTATGACATCTGCATCTCCATCAAAAAATAGAAACCATCAAGTTAAAAGCTGATCCTGCTATAATTGTGGAGAGTATGGTCACATAGCATCTTACTGTCCTTATTATCGGACACAAGAAAGTTGAACTTTCTACATCTACATCAAGATCTTTTAAAAGGAACTTAGTGACGCCTTCTAAAAGAGATTGTGAACCCAAAATTCAATCCATCAGCCAGTCATCTGTTTATCACAACAGGCCTACACAAATCTGGTCTATGAAAAGAAAAAACCTCCTCAGTGCCTGAAAATAAGAACAAACAGAATTCTGATCAATCCTTAACCCCAAAGGGTCAGTGGGTTGAGTTTGTGATATGTGATGCCTCAGGGAAACCCAAGCCGGTTAAGGCTTGGGTTCCTGACATGAACTAATGTTTTCATTGACTGTGCAGGGTGTTCGCTACAGTTCTGAAACTAACACGTGGATAGTTGATAGCGGAGCATCCAGGCACATGACAGGAAACAGAGCTCTCTTATTAAATGTCAAACAAATTAAAAGAGGGCATGTTTTATTTGCTGGAAACAAAGGCGGGTACATCACAGCCCAAGGAGAAGTGGGAAATGAGAAAGTTAAGTTTGATAAGGTAAACTATGTCCAACAATTACAAAAACTTACTTTCTGTTTCTCAAATCTGTGATAAAGAATTCAAGTAGTATTTGACAACAAGAAGTGTTACGTTCTCAAGAAGGACTACGTGATTCCGGAGGATCAAATCCTTATGTCTGCTTCTAGATATCATGATCTTTATGTTTTGGATCTCTCAAAGGCATCCACAACAGATAGTGAAGTCTAATGTTTCTTGTCCAAAGCTACTGAGAAGGAATCCATCTCCTGGCATAAGAGAATGGGACACATAAATCCGAGGAAAATGAATCACTTGATCCAGAATGATCTTGTGAGAGGAGTAAATGTCAAAAACTTTCAACTCCCAGATTTTTGTGTTGCGTGCAAAAAGGGCAAACAGACGAAGAAATCTCATAAGGAAAATAAAGTTTATTCAATAGAACTTCCACTTGAGCTTCTTCACATGGATCTGTTTGGTCTAGTAAGTACAAGAAGCATCGCAGGCGACTTGTACTGCTATGTAGTTACCGATGACTACTCAAGGTTCTCTTGGGTAATGTTTCTGAAATCCAAATTAGAAACATTTGAATCCTTCAAGGATTTGGTAACTACTCTGGAATCCTTATACAAGCTGAAGGTAAGACAGGTACGTTCAGACAACAGAACAGAGTTCAAGAATCAGAGGATGGAGGACTATTGCAAGGAAAAAGGAATTGTGCATCAATTCACCTCGGCTTATACTCCTCAGATGAATGGTGTTGCTGAACGGAAGAACCGCAGCTTGATAGAGACGGCACGGACAATGCTTGCAGACTAAAACTACCTATACAATTTTGGAATGAAGTAGTGGCAAATGCATGTTATACTCTTAATCGAGTTCTGATAGTAAAACGCCATGGAAAAACGTGCTACGAGTTATTACAGCAACGTAAACCTAACTTGGAATATCTCGAGTCGTTTGGCGCTCCGTGCACCCTACTGAAAAAGACTCAGGAGGGAAAATTCAGTGAGAAGGTTGATGATACAACATACCGAACAAGAGAGTGTACAATAACTCAACAGGTCAAGTAGAGGTGTGGTGTAATGTTGATGTTCAGAGATATATCACACCACTTGCTGGAAAAGGGCCTGCTTACTTCTTCGACTAAGATGGATTCTTCAAGTCCTTCAACATATCTCTTTCTTCTTCAGAAGACGAGTGGGCAAACAAGATGATGTACGATGTCTTGAACACACCATCTCAAGATTCAACATGTCATGATCCTACCAACTCAGGGGAGCAGTTGATGTGAGTGATTCTTCTTCTGATGAAGAAAATGAAGGAAATGATCAGATCAACCAGGATGTATAGGTTCGACTACCACAAGTTCACATGCACGGCTAGTGATGCTTCTGAACCTTCAGAACCTCAGACTCCTATTGCCTCAGATCCAAAACCAATGTTCATAATCTTGACTCTGAGGTGGTTGTTCCGACAACTTCTGGCTCACGTCTAAACATCTATCATCCATTGGATAATATATAGGATATGTGAGATCAGGGGTACAGACTAGAAATCAGCTGTATTCAGCTGATTATGCCTCTGTGATGGAAAAAGGATATCTTCACAACGGTGCCTACCGCTGCTTTGTGTCTCAGTTTGAGCCAAAGTATGTTAGTGAAGCACTAAATGATGAGGCTTGGGTTAGTGCCATGCAGGAAGAACTTCTTCAGTTTAAGAAGTTAGGTGTATGGACACTAGTGGATAGACCTAAAGATGCTAAAGTCATTGGTACCAAATGAGTTTTGAAATGTAAGAAAGATGATCAGGGTGTGATCATCAGAAACAAGGCTTGGCTTGTTGTTCAGGGTTTTAGACAAGTTGAAGGTATCGACTACAGTGAAGTATTTGCACCTGTGGCAAGGATGGAAACCATCCGCATCTTCCTTGCCTATGCATCTTATATAAAAATCAAAGTTTATCAACTTGATGTGAAGAGTGCATTTCTTCATGGGGAAATCAGAGAAACAGTGTATGTCAGTCAACCCGAGGGATTTGAAGATCCATATCATCGGGATAGAGTTTACAAACTCGACAAGGCTCTATACGGGCTTCATCAAGCTCCACGGGCTTGGTATGAAAAACTCTTACTCATCTTGTGAAACACGGATTTCGCAGGGGAGTCATTGACTGCACACTGTTTATCAAAGAAAAAACATGGATACTTACTGCTAGTACAGATATGTAGATGACATAATCTTCGGTTCAAAGAATGAAGAATTATGCAAAGAATTTGAAGCAGTAATGAAGGCTGAGTTTGAGATGAGTGCCATGGGAGATGAAGTTCTTTCTCGGGTTACAAGTAGATCAGAAACAAATGGAATCTTTACATCAGACCAAGTATGTAGGAGATATTCTCAGTCGTTTGACATGGAAAATGCTTCCATAGCTGGCACTCCATTGGCTAAAAACCATGATGTAGCACCCGACGAGAACGGTGATCTGGTAGATGCTACTATGTACCAGGGATGATTGGATCTCTCATGTATCTCACGGCCTCAAGACCAGATATCACGTATGCTACATGTTTATGCTCGCGATATCAGGCAAAGCCTAAGGTGAATCATTTAATTGGAGTCAAGATGATATTTCGTTATCTGAAGGGCACGCCACACTTGGATTGTGGTACCTCATGATGATGACTTTGAACTTACAGCGTATAGTGACTTGGATTACGACGGCTGCAAGATGAACTACAAGTCTACATTAGCAGGGTGTCAGTCTTGGGAGAAGATTGGTAACCTGGCAGTGTAAGAAGCAGACCTCGGTTGCCTTGTCAACCTGTGAAGCAGAATACGTTGCTGCTGCAAGCTGCTGTTCCCAAATCATATGGATTCAACAGCAAATGCGGGATTACGGTTTGCAATTCACTTCTACTCCTATATTTGTTGATAACTCTGCTGCGATTGCAGTCACTAAGAACCCGGTCCAACATCCCAAGACCAAACACATCGGGATCAAATATCACTTCATACGTGACTGCTTTGAAAAGAACTTAATCGATGTGATAAAAATAAACACTGATTTTCAACGCACAGACCTCTATACAAAGGCTTTTGATAAACCACGTTTTCTATATCTGTTAGAGGTCAATGGTGTTAAAAAGAAGAGTGAGGTCATTCCTGAAGATGACCATGTATAGTCCGATGCGTCGCGTCTAGTGTCTTTTAAATTCTTAAATTATAGTATTTTTAAGTTTAATTCTCTTGTTTTGTTACTGTTAGTGTTAATTACACTTAGTGTGGGTTCTTGCTATTTAAAATTCTAAAATGCAAATCCTTAGAGGTTTAGTAATTAGGGGGAGAATAGGTATTAAAAAACGAGGGAAAAGGAGAGGCAAGCCGAATAAATAAATAAGATCGTACGTGTGATACTGATTTAACGTGTGGAAGATGATAGTACACAGGTACAAACCATTTGGGACTTTAAAAATCCAAAATTGAAAAAAAGATGCAAAGTTCAAGTATAAGTCTAAGCAGTTGAGCAATATAAAAGGAAATATGATAGTTAAGCTAGCTACTACTAAGGTAACACAAAGAAAGTAGACCAAGAGGTTGCTAGACTACAGCTGATATGTTGGTAGATCGAACACACTAGATGACTAGACCGGTTGGTAATCTCAAGATTAAACTAAAATGTTTGACAAGCTAAGGAAACACCTTATCCCTGGTTAACACAATCAACAGGATTCCAATAAGGGGTGACGAGCAAAATAAACGCCACAAAAATGTGCGTAAGACCAAAGCATGAGCAAAAGCACATGAAAAATGCAAATACAATCAAACTGATAACCTATGTTGTTGGTGAGATCTGTGCAAAAAAAAAAGAAAAATTGCTCAAACAAGAAGATAGGTTCTGTGCCTCTCTATTGTGCGGCGGCACTGAACCTGAGGATAAGCATAACCTATATATTCTAGAACTCATTGTTGTTTGCCGCCTCTCTGCTGTGTGATGGCACTGACCTGAGGATGGCTCTCTTTGAAAGTTCTAAGAATAGTCTCTTCTTGAATTTCTACCTTAGACGCTCAAAAATCTCCTGAGGAATGTTGGTTACCATATAAGTGTGGGATCCACAAATACTTGTTGAAATAAACAAACCTTAAAACGATCACCAAACTGTGTTGAAAGTCTGTGTTTGGATTTAAGAGGACAAGTATATTGACAATCATTATGCCTACAATTCTTGAATGTTCTAATCAGTGTGGGGACCTAATAGTACTAGTATGATTTCCTAAATTTGCTAAATGACTCCAGATTAACAACAAGGAAAGAGCATCAAAGCTATTTTTTTATAAATTGTCTTGAATGATTTGAATATCCTGTATGATTCCAACTTAAATTGATCCATGTATAGTTTAAATGATTGTGGTTGCTATCTCAGAATAATTATTCCTAGAACCACATCTTGGGAATTAACTCTCATAAAAACACAAAACATGTCTAAATTTTTTAAATTTCAGTATTATTTCTTTTATTTCTGTACAAAGTTTGTCATATTCAGTACGTGTAGTATCGAACTATGTCATGAAAGTTGATAAGGGACCTTATCATCGAAAAGGTCACGTCTGAAGTGACCACATGTGCTTTTAAGTAATGGGTCACGTCTGAGGTGATAAAAGGTTTTAAGATGATCACATCTGAGGTGATCAAAGATTTTTCAAGTTAAAATGATCATGTCTGAGATGATCAAATGTTCATAATGGTAAATAACAGGTTAAAAGGGTTTAAAAGTCAAATGTCAGTGTATGACCCATTCGCACGATTGGACATGAGTATGGACCATTCAACCGAATGACTTATACAGATGAGCCATAAGGCCGATTGAGAGTGGGCGAATGAACAAGTCACGTGACTGACCTCCAGTCGGACGACTGAAGGCAAGAAATGATCCAATCGCACGAATGAAGTCCATTCGCCCGAATGAAATGAGCGAATGAGTCCAGTCGTACGATTGAATCCAACTTTAGTATAAATAGAGGGGGAGTCGGTCGCAGAGACTCATCACTCCCAAATTAACCCTAATTCGCACGACTGTCGTTACTTTGCTAAATTTTCATTTGATCTTTCTATACCGATAATTCTTGTGCACTGACGATTTCCACTGACTATACAGGTACAATGCGGTCGATCCAACCATCTCTCATTCAATTTGACTGCAAAATCAACAAGTTCGGTCCAAACCAAGAACCGAGACTTGTTTGACTAAATAACCCAATTAATTCAAGCAATCAACTGAAATTAATGTTGTTATGTGCTAAGTATGATGATTGCGAGTCCAATGAACCAAAACACGACATCTAATCATAAGAATTGGTCAAAATTTGAATTTAAATTGAACAGCAGTCTGTCATGCAAATGGACAGGTTGATGAACTTCAGTCGCACGACTGAGTAGTGCGAATGACAAAACCGCACGACTGAACCACGCGTATGGTTTCAGTCGCATGACTGATATACACGAAAGAGTGTACATACGTATGAGTTCAGTCGCATGACTGATATACATGAATGAGTGTACATACATATGAGCTCAGTCGCATGACAAGTCGTACGTATGAGGTAAGTCGCACGACTTGATTTCAGTCGCACTACTCATTCGCACGACTAGATCTCAGTCGCATAGTCTCATTCACATGACAGATCAAAAGAAATGTTTACAAGTCCAAGTGATTCAAGATATTCTTATTCAACAGATACTAACGTTTTCTTTGTAACAGATGACGAGTCTGTGGACAATGAGCACCAAGCACAATATTGTGCTTATCTGGATCAGTCATCCAGACATGCACCGGACTTTACTGGAATCATCTCATTTCTTAAATGCTCAAGGATCTCACGCAATCTCAACTCCATGCACACCATACAAGTCTATTCAGCAGGCTTCTGGGAAGGTGCTGTAGTTGATAGAACATCAGAGCCTCATCGAATCCGAAGTTCGATATTGGAGAGGCTATTGAGATCTCTGAGAAGATCTCAGGATAGTGCTGCAGTGGGGACGATGCTGAATGTCTAACACGATTACACCCCTGAATGTCAGAGGTTGTTTCTTGCGGGCCAAGTACGCTGGGGACATCAATGCAGGGGTGCTCAACAAGAGCAATTTGTGTCCCCAGTTCAAGAACCTTGCGCACTACTGCTTAAGTGCTTAGCGTCTCAAAAAGAAGGTTTTGATGAGCTGTCCGATCAAATCCAGAACGCATATGTTGCTCTGGTGCTGAACCATCCGTTCAGCTTCTCCAAAATGATCTTCACCTACTTGGTGGAGAACATTGAGGGGAAAGAGAAGGAGGGCTTCTGCATGTACCCTCGGTTATGCAGATGATCATAGACCAGAAGCTTCCTGCCTTGCCGAAGGAGAAGGAAGACGTGGTGGTACTCGAGGTAATGGACGATACCACTTTGGGAAGGATGAAGGTTTACAGGGGGAAGCAGGTAAAGCCCCCTGTGAGGAGATTATTTGGGCATCTGGCCCGGGAAGACTACGTGGCGCCGGCTAGGCGTAAATGGCGTCACATTGATAGTGACTCTGGAGAAGAGCAGATACAGCTCCCTGTTGATGACTCCGATGATGATAGCGGAGATGCTGGAGATGAAGGACCCACTCAACAAAGGGGTCCCACTACTGCTATTCCATCTCCAGCATCTGCTCCCACTGGGGACGGAGCGGAGACTGCTGGGTTCCACCAGGATTTCATGCCTGGTGAAGAAGAAGATGAGTCAGATGAGGAGCCGCTGACTCGGACTGTGGGAAGTAAAGTTGTTCCCACAGAACAAGGGCTCGGGGTGGTGGTGAACGCCCAGGTGGATCGAGAGAGAATGCTGCTGACCCCACTTATGCTCCCGATCCGCCAAGCCATGTACTAGGGGGAGCATCCTCCTCGACAGGATCGAGGAAGAAGAGGATGGCTCAGCCCCATGGATTGAAAAGGAAGAAACGCAGAATCACCTTTATCACCACACAACCCCCACAACCACCACCACAGCCACCACCACAACCACCACCACAGCCACCATTCCACCTACCACACTACACCCTTCCACCTACCACCACTACCACCCTCCATCCCACCACACCATTCACACCTACATCACCACCACCATCGTCTATACCGCCACCAATCTTCACCACTGCCACCACCACCACCACTAGCCACCCTACAACACCATCCTCTTTTTCTCTATATCCATCAGGATCACCTCTGCCTCCCAATGGGGTAGAGGAACAGCTCTCGGCACTTAACCGCATGGTGCTGAGGCTGTTAGCGGCAGACGAAGAGAAGACTACTCAGCTACGACAGCTTGTAGATCTTACTGCTGCCCAAGCTCAGCAGATATCTCAACAGGCACAACAGATGGAGATTCAACATGCAGAGATGTCCCAACTCCGAGAGCAAAATGTTCTATCAGCAAAGAAGATTAAGGAGTTGGAGACTGCTAACAAGACCATCATGCTACGCCTAAAAGGATCCAAGGAAGAGCCACTTAAGATCAAAGAGGGGGATGGGGATGATAGTGATGATGAAGATAATGATGGTGATGATAACACCAATGCTACTAGGGATGTTGGAGATGATGTTAGAGATGATGATGATGATGAATCACCTGCTGCGGGTGCCACATCTGCCAGTGAAAAGAGGACCAAACAAGCACAAGATCAAGGTGCCTCCACATCAGCCTTGCCAGCAAAAGAGACGATGCTCCAGGACAAGAGTAATGCTTAGATGTCTTATTGTTATTTAAGATCACTTGTATTTGGATTATGAGTAAAATTAATGAAATGAATGTTTATATGTCATGTAAATGATTATTCCTTGATTATTAGCTAATGATTGTTGTGTTGAATGTTTAAATCAAGCAGATCCTGATTCCTAAAGAGATGAATATGACATTGCTCCCTTCCAACAGGTCAAGACTCAACTGACATTGATTCTTGATCTGCATGGTATTGTCAGGAGATCGGTAATGTATACTCCTGAAGAAGGAGAAATCATTCACAATCTCACTGACGAGCAAATAACCGAAATGTTCCAACTAAACGCTGATGAGATTGTGAAAGATGCTCCAACTGTGCAAACAGAAAGTGACGATGAGCTTCAGGATGTAGATGAGATTGAGATAGAAGATATCACGGCTCAACACTATCTTGAGTACACTAACAAGGAAGGAACTGCTATTCCCAATCTGGGAGACACTCTTGTCAGTGACACTTTTGCGACTCTGGACAGAATGGAGAAAGAGTCAGAAAAGGACAAAGAGAATGCCCAAGCCTCAGACGCCGGAGTAAACATCAAAAAGGCTGAATGGACAGCATGTTTTGAAGAGATAAGAGCCCAACGCAGCGCTACAACGTCTACTGTCTACACCAAACTGTATCAAGTCAAGAAACATCAAAAGGTGGCAGGCAGGATCATAGGTGGGCACATTTTATAGATCTCAACGTTTACGCAGTTAAATATGAGAACGGAATGGAGTACTTCAGATTTCCACATGATCTGAAGACTCTTCCAGGTTTTGAGCTCAACCAGTTAGCTAAGTTAAACTTGCTATATGCTGACCCTCGTAAGATGTCAGGCTGGTTTGAAGCTGCTCTAAAGAGGGAGTACCACACCAGATGGGTCAACTTCAAACCTCAACAACCAATAAGGTACATCAGAAGATCTGAGGTTGATGCCATAACTGGTAAACCTAGAGTAGTGCTGAAGTGGAGTCCACCACGTACAATGTCTAAGATCCCACTACGTGAGATGCCACAAGACTTCACTCCACACTTCAAATGGTGGTACTACGATTGGAGAACATGAGAGGCCGTGATAGTCTTGAACAGGAATGGCACAATGGAAACCATAAGGGTGTTTGAGCCGATGTGGCTCACCAACTTGTCAGCACAAGATATTTATACTTTATACAAGTGGCCACTGTTCTACGACCCTCAGGATATTGTACAAGCTTTACAGTTCCAAAAGGTGATAAGACTCTATTTTGTTTTTGAGATAAACACAGGAGTTACCAAAGAAGCTAAGTACAAAAGGTTTAAGGAAATCATGAAAGATGTTAGACAATAGATAGATCTAGGTCCAAGGGGGAGTTTGTTGATACATATATGTACCTAGATCCTAATCTGAATGTAATATGTCTTACACTTATGTAACTATTGGGTACTTAATGAAATACAAATGTTTGGTTGTGTTTATAATGTTTAATATTTCATTAATGAGTTGTTTAACGCATATTGACTTAATTATATAGGTTTGTGATTGTTTGAAGTGTTATAGGTGTGTGATTGTTTGAAGTGTTATACATAATGTTAGAATATTTAATACACTCAAACTTGGTGAAGTGAAGTTCTCATGCGTCCGAATGGCCATGCGACTGAGTGTCCATGCGCCTAGATAGTTCATACGCCTGAACAACTTCATGCGTCTGACTCAGTCGCACGACTGAACACTCAGCCATGCGAATGGATCAACCGCACGTCTCAATCGCACGAATGAACCATGCTAATGGTTCAGTCGCCCGAATGAGCAATCCTAACCTATAAATACAACCTAATTCGAGGAAAAACGTAAGCATTCAATCCACTTCGACTCTAGACGTACCCTAGCCGTCCAGAAGCCTCCAAGTTCGTACTCCAAGTACATAGAATGCTATATATCGATTCTCAATTGATTTTTGACGTTAGTTTCAATACATTATTGTTTCTACGTGCATTCTCACTGATTGGATCGCCAATCAAATAGGATTCCGCACTATTTGGTTTGGTTTAGCACGTTAATCAGTTGGTGTTTGGTCAAATACCAGATCCTAACAGGTTGTAACCTAATTTAGTATATTAAATGAAAGATTGTGCTAAAAGAACTACTGAAATATAACTTTTATGGGGACAAATAAATTCAAATCTGAAATCGTGCACACCTTTATGTACTATGTTCGTATTTGGGTGTGAACCTTAAATCAGAGTGAAAGTTATGTTATTTAATTTCATCGATATTTATGTTTCTCGGTTTTACTTTTATAATTGCAATCCTATAGGTTTTATGATACTCATCAAAATTCATAGTTTATCTACTTCGTAATCACCAATGTATGATGAGACTTAATCGTTAATGCATGTGTAAACGAATTAATTGTGTGTGAGTTACTTGTGATTGACTAGCTATGAATCGATTCACGCCTTATGGGTTAGACAATTTGTTTGTTTTATGATGTTTTTTTATCATCAGCCACTAAAGTTGATAAAGTAATAGTAAAAATAAAAAAAATTTATTAAAGATACTTTTTATAATAATTTGTTGTATCATCATTGTCATTTATCATGGGTTAGACTAACTTGTAATGTTAGGATCACATTTAATCTTCACCACCTCTTCCATAAGTAATTGAGCATCACTATTGTTTAATGTTAGTTTCATTACTTTTTTTAAATATTTTATTTATTGTAAATGTTATTTAATATGGGTTAGACAAGTTGTTTGTTTATCGAGCTTTTATCTTTATAGTTTTTTGAACGGTAAATCTAAACTACTTTTGTTTTTCTAATAAACTCTGCTCATTTTTTCTTTAAAAAACAAAACCTCTACTAAATGAGTTAGTCACAGGTTTTGTTTATTTATATTTACAGGCATCTACCCATAATATATATTTATGCATACTTTACTTAACATGATCAAATTTACACTTTATAGGATTTAAAGCAACCACTATTTGATTAGTAAACACGTCGTTTCATCATAAGGATGCTCCAAAGAGATTGAGCTTATTACAATAATATTGCTTTGGAGTTTTAGTCAACATGAGTTGTTGAGTCATGTAGGTGTGGCTTAAACAATTTTGTTTGGTGAAAAATTGTATGGTTTATCTATTTAACTCATGTGATAGTAGATCACTTTTAAAGTGTATTGTGGGGGTAAAAGATTTTATTTTCTTTCTTTAAACCCTATTTGTTTGCATAAACAAGACAAAAAGGTATGTAAAAAAGAATGTAAACGTTTAATTAACACTCTGCTAAAAAGTAGATGATTCGTACGTCGTAAATTTGTATCGTGCGCACATCAATTTATGTAAGTTTACATATACTATACACACAGTTTAGGTAGACTATAGACACGTTAAACAACGATTACAATATGCTATCAAAATTTCATAAAATAATCACTTCCCATCAAATTCACATTTAACAAAATTGATTAGTATGTTTGATTTGACTTTTGCTTGTGTTAAAAGTTGGTAGACCCTCTTGCTTTGTCTACTCATCCAATTAATGTATGCATTTTAAATATTCCATGAGGACCACACTTTACTTCAAACCCAACCAATTGCATATATTGTAGGCTCTATTAAATGTCGTAAGTGCACGATCAATATTAATTCAATAATATAGGTTGTTCTTAGAAAATTGTGATTTATTCTTATTTTTATTTGACATTTCACTACCAAATGTTATTAGGAAAATAATTAAGCTCTTATCCTAATAATGATGATTAAAATATCAAATATAATGATGTAACATACATGTTAGATCTTTTCTTTTGTCTTAGTTCCTTAGTACCATGATGCATCATAAAAAAATAAGATAAAGTATAGGGAAAAACTTAATTCTTTCATGATTTCTTTAATTAACTTGTTTAGCATCAAGAACATCATTACATTAAAAGTACTTGTTATATGTTTAGATTAGAAGTGTAAATGGGTTTCATAATCTCGTAAGCTACTCGAGATCGGTTTGTTAAAAACTTCAGTCGAGCTAAGTCTGTGATTAAATTAAGTTCGCTTAATGAACAAGCTCGAATCTAAACACAAACTTTGAATAGGCTTGTGTGCTCAAAAGAGCCTACTACTTATACATACATAATACTTTTTAATCAGTATAAGATATATATATATATATATATATATATATATATAATATATATATATATATATATATATATATATATATATATATATATATATATATATATATATATCATGTAATTAGTATTATTACATGTAATTATGATAAAAAGAACATGTATGTATAATGAAATATATCTTTGTTTAAAACCCACAAACAAGTTAAGTCTTGTGTCGAGCTTGAGGTTGAAACTTTCTCACGATCCAAACTCGAGATTTGAACATAAAACTTGAAACGAGCCAACTCAAGATTAAATGAACAAGGATAAAATACTTAGACCTCTAATTTGGAATTTAAGTGTTATCTCCTAAGCATCTAAACTTATATCTTTGTTTAAAACCCACAAACAAAGCATAAATTTAACCCTAAACATGCAATCTTCTTTTCCCCTTCTTGACGATTTCTTTTTTAATTATAATTTTCTTTTAAAAATTATAGAATACTTTTAACCATACGTTAAATTTTTCCTATACTCGTACACTAATTAATTGTAACATATATAATAACATCATTATTAAAGTAAGAGAAATAAATAAGATATAAAATCTTTCGCTTAAAATTAAATCTCCATATTACTGGTGTGAAGGGACACGTGCGTGGAGTGTGACCAAAGATACAACAACCAAATAAATATTAAAAATATAAAAATAATAATAACAAATAATAAAATGAAGAAGATTATCTTATGGGACACGCATATACTTGTATCGTCTACAATATATGCTTTACGTCCGTCCAACTAATCGAGCTAACTTCACCGGCAAGTGCTTGAAATTTGAATTAATGGACCGTTATGTATAATATTAATCTTGATTTATAAGTTATAACCACCAATCTATAATCTATCTATCTACTAACCAATCATTTCATCCAAAGCTTCATTCACAAGTAACAAAAACCACCTTTCTCTTTCTAGAAGATGTTAATGATGTAATAGAACCATCACCACACATTACACAATGTTATTTTTTATTTATTATTGTTACATATAACATTGGAGCTTACGATAGAGTGTAATAGATAGGGGGTATTAAACATGTCGTATTACAGGTTAATGGGTCGAATCTGATTCAAACTAGAAAAGTTAACACAAACTTGGAATTCATGTCCGACACACGGACTTTCATATCTAAAAAATGATAAATATAATCGGGTTAACCATTTAACCCGTAAGTATGTAGACTAGCTGAAAATTGTAGTCCATTTAGTTAAACATGTATATGTGAGTGGGTTCAGCTTGAACTCGTTTAAACAAACGAAAATCTTGAATCTTTAGATTTCGTGTTAGATCCGTGTCATATTAGAAATTCACATCCCTATGACTCGCAAATGAACAATGTTCATAGATATATGCAAGAAAAAAATGTTTGATTGTATATGTTATGATGAACAACATTGTTGTACATCACATGACGTGCATAAGGTCTTAAATACTTAATTGACGTTTATTTAAATGTCACGTGTCATGTCTTGATTATAAAGTTGCAAAGATTCTAATTTGGTTTGTTTAGCTTCTTGGTTCATCATAGGATTGAGATGAAAGTTATTCCATAAGTAAAAAAATAAAAAATACTTTTTTGACGTGAAACTTAACCCATGAATTGGAAGGGTATATGCCCCAAGACTTCAGTTTTGTACAAGAGTACAAGTCAAATTACTCAAAGTTTGAGGGGATATTCCACCAAAAAGTGGCATATTTTATACCAACCGCTTTAGTGGTTCAACCCATTGCCTCCAAACTTCTCCAACCTTACCACATAAACCCCCAAAAAATATTAGTGTTCAAAGTCAACAAACACAAGCACAAAATAAGGCATCCAACCCTAAGTTTTAGGTCTGGTTTCAAACTCTATATTTTCAAGATTTACCTATCTTTATCCTTAATCACATAATCTAACCTATAATCAAGATAAACCTAACAAAATTCAAAACTATCTTGTCTTTTAAGTATTAATTACTCATCACGTTCACTGTCTCTACTTAATTATCACACTTGCGTGTTTATGAAATTTCGATACAGAATTATGAGATAATGCAAAAATATAAACCTTCAAACTTAAAGTTATCAAACTTATGGTGAAATAAATACAGAATTTTGGTATAATATATTTACTATACCTCGTTTAGCAATGTAAGTATATTTTTTTTCTTTTTCCTTCTTCAATTTACTTAAATACAATTCTTTATGAAATTAAACAATAACTTGACTCGTACGCCACTATTAAGCTTATTCATTTGTTGAAATCGATTCCAAAGGTTGACAACCCTTGTTTTTTTCTTCTTCTTTATATTCATTTATTTAAAATTACTCTTCTGTGTTTCTTTTTTGAAAAAAATATTTTCTCTATTACTAATTTTTTAACGAATTTATCATTCAATGTAAACTTATTTTTTCCAATGTAACATGCAAGACAACATAATAATTTTTTTATCTGTGTTTCGATCACCATAAAAAAACACCACAAGCTTCATATCAATTTTTACAAACGTGGCTTATTCCCTAATTATAATCTGTTATTTATGAAAGAAATCCCACAAGTTAGGGAATAAATTTTCAATTTGAACTTGAAGACATACCCTTGATGACAAGTGTCCTTGCCACGTAGCTGCCGTCTTCGCCTGCCCAAAAAGCTGCCACCTCATCAAACTTCCGTTAAAGATATCGTCAACTCTAGAAACACATTCATGCCACCTATACACTCAGCCACCCAACCACATAACTACAACTTCTTACACCTTTTCAACAAGAAAATTACAACCCCTTTTCTTTCTTTTTATATATTCCCTTACAAAAAAGGCACCATTTTTTATACCCTAAATATAAAATACTCAAAACATTTTAGTATTTTACACACCACTATATATAAACCACAAATCCCACAAAACAAAACAACAATTGTCATCTAACACCACACTCTTGTTTCTTCATTCTTTCAAGAAAACAGAAAACCACCATGGAGTGGACTAGAGGCCCTCTTCTTGGCCGTGGTTCCTCCGCCACCGTCTCCGCCGCCACCTCCACCTCCGGTGACATCTTCGCGGTCAAATCCGCCGAGTTGTCACAAGCCGAGAGCTTGCGAAAGGAGCAACATTTTTTGTCCATCTTAAAGAGTCCTTATGTGGTGGGCTACAAAGGGTGTGACATTACTAAAGAAGACAATAAGATGATGTACAATATTTTTCTTGATTACATGTCGCGTGGCTCGATCGTTGACCAAGTCAACGATCGAAACGACCAAGGGTTAAGTAGTTTGGAAGTTAAAAACTACACTAGACAAATTGTTAAAGGGTTGGAGTACATTCATTCAATTGGAGTGGTGCATTGTGACATCAAGGGGAGAAACATTTTGGTGCAAGATGATAATATTGTGAAAATTGGGGATTTTGGTTGCGCTAAATGGGCGCAACAACAACAGGCGTCCCTAATCAGTGGGACGCAATGTTCATGGCTCCGGAAGTAGCCCGAGGGGAACAGCAGGGGTTCCACTCGGACGTATGGGCGCTCGGGTGCACGGTGATCGAAATGGCCACCGGAGTCTCACCGTGGTCAAACGTTGACGACCCGTATCGCTTCTTTACAGAATCGCCTTCTCCGGCGAAACTCCGGCGATCCCAGATGGGTTTTCCAATCAAGCAAGGGACTTTGTGAGCAAATGTCTGATTCGTGATCCGACACAGAGGTGGACGGCGAAACAGCTTGTGGAACACCCTTACGTTCAAGAATTCGACGATAATTCGAAGGAGATTGTGTGCGAGAAGATTAGAACAGATTCACCCACAAGTATACTTGATCAAGACGTGTGGAATTCGATTGAGGAATCATCTTGTTGTTCGTTTGTGGGTGATGATTTTGCCCAATCGAAGAGCCTATTGTTATCGGAGTCATTGAGGCAAAGAATCAAACAGTTGGCGGGCATGTCGGAGATGCCGAAGTGGAGATGTGAAAAGGGGGAGAACGAATGGGTGACGATCAGAGTCGCCGGAGGTGGTGACGGAGATGGTGGTAGTGGGGCGGTGGCAGGTGGTGTTAGGTGATGGACGGTGGCAGGTTGCACCGTGAATGGTGGAGAAGATTGGGGTCGTAGATACCACTCAATTTACTATCAACCAAATAGGCTCATCATTGGAGTTCGTGACTTCGAGTCCTACTCGGAGTAACATATTGGTGAGTCGGATTTTATTGCAATAAATCTTCGGATGGTTGGTTTTCATTGTTGATTGATGAGCTTAAGTTATCCCATGTTATTTGTTCGCGAACGTACGAGATATCTTTTCATCATTGCGTATACCTGATACGCGATGTTTAAAAGAAATATGACCAATGGTTGTTAGAAGAATAGATAGATGTGAATGTAGTCTTTGACGAAAACGGCGCCGTTTTTGGAATAGTTTGATTGGACTTTTAACATGTACATAATTTATCTTGATAATTTTTTTAACCAAATGATATGGAGTGACGAACCGACTTTTTTAAGTTTTATAAGTTTTAAACATCGACGGTAAATTCAGGTTCTTTTAAGTTTTAACACCAATTTATTACTATTGTAATTGTTAGAATTTAAATGCACCTAATTTGTAGGGACAGTTAATACTTTGTCTATTGCTCTAGATGGTTGTGGATTCAAAATATGCTCTCCCAATTATAAATTATATAATTATTCATGCCAATCAAAATCCCAATAAAAAATTAAACGCTGACTTTATAATGGTTATGACTAGGGCGTGATCCTGACCACACAGGTGAGTCACAATTCAAATATCACGCCGCGCTTGATGAGCCGAGACGTGATGAGTTGGGGAGCGATAAGCCCAATCGTGACTACTATCATGTCATTATAGGTTTAAAAAGTAATCGTCATGACTCTTCAACACTTATGACATATGTTAAAGTTGTATTTTTAAAAAGTTTACCTAGATTTTTAAAACCCATATAGATATGGAACTTTTAATAAGTTTGTTCAAACTTTTAATACGATCATTTTAAATAGTTTGTGACCGTTGTTATTGTATATATATAAATATCTAGTTATTTATTTTTAAATTTGAAAAGACCGTGACATGCCAGAAAGTTTCAAACAAAATCAGTAACGAAACTGGAGCGATTATCCGTTAAATTAAAATTTCCGATAGCTTTATTAAAAGGGCAGATGCGACCACGTTGTGTGGAGACATTTTTGAGAAAGAATTTAGTAAAACGAACATTTTGGGAATACTCACCGGAATACTCCCTACATACCCTAATATTTTACTATTTTCACCATCTCATACCACTCAAATATTATCAATTTTCTACCTCAAATCTTTAGCAAATGTAATTTACTCAAATAACCAATATTACAACCTGAGGAACAACTTCAATCCCAAACAACCCCTTCATCCAAGCCAACCACCAGTACCACTACAAGAAATGTTTTCATTAGCGGCGACATTTTTAGCGGTGACATCATCCATTAGCGGCGACACCCATTAGCGGCGACACCTATTAGCGGTGACAATCGCCGCTATTGGTCAATGATCAGTCTGGGGTTCCTAAACTTAGATCTGGCCGTTGAACGTGTGGTAGATCTAATGGTTAGTGTTTAATCGTACATTAAGCATTAGCGGCGACACCTTTTAATCTTTCGTCAAAGAGGTGTCACCTTATCCGGCACCAGCCGTGCCATCTCATTAAACTTGGTAGTGTATTGCTGATGCTTCATGCCTCCAGCTGTAGGAACTCCCTCTCAACCTTGTCCATCTCTTTATGAGGACAAAACTCCTCAATCACCAACTTCTTCAACTCAGACCACCTCATTCTCCCAACTGTCCGGCTACCCTCGGTTTGGACAATATTGTCCCACCAACAAAGAGCCGAGTCCACAAACGAGTGGGCAGCAAAATTCACCTTCTGGTTTTCTCGGCACTCGCTAATATCAAGTACCGCCTCCATCTCTCTCACCCATCGGTGAGCAGCAGGAGCAGTGCCATTACCATCGAAGGTTGGGGGCTTGCATCTTTGAAATGCCCCATAGTTGCAGCCTCGTGCCGCCTCCGGTGCAGGCTCCTCTTCCTCTTCTTCATCATCGGAGAGAACCGTCTCAGTCTTCGGTTGCTCCCATCCTCCTGAGGACATGTTCCTCTCCTTTCCGTACAGCCTTAATCACTTTGGTCACCACAGACGGTAGGATCGTCTGCATGACCTGATGAACCTCTTCCACTACCGTCTCCTTCACTGAGGCTTTCAAGTTAGCACTCTCATCTTCGCCCTCTGGATGAGGGGTCTCGGGCTCTTCATGAGCCACCTTTTCAGCCATAGGCCTTCCTCTCGTGACCCGTGGTTCAGCACCACGTCCACCTCAATCTCCACCATGTGAAGCCTTAGAAGATCTACCGCCAGCCATCCTCTAACACACTATAAGATTCAAACACCAACACGTTCATTCAAGGTAATAGTTCAGTTTATGTCAAGTATAGTAAGTCCCTAATTACATTGGCCAATAGTGATTAGCCACTTACTTTACTCTTCATACTCCAAGCATTTCTTATCCTGACTAAATCAGTATCTAAATCTACTAACAACACATAAGCCACATAACATGCGCACGTAATACCGGTTAATATTAAGAAAATACATGATGACACGTAGCTACACGGACTGGCATCCCCTCCCTTTTGTCCAATTCTTAGTTTAAGTTTAGGTTTTTTTTGAAAATTTTACCCTTTCACTTAAACTTTGGCTCTGATACCAACTTGTAAGCCCCGATCTCGGGACACACACAGTTGGACAATCATCGCACATAAAACATGAAATATATATTTACGTCTATGAAAAACATCACAACAGAATAATTTAATACCATTTCATATATTAATGACTGCTTTTGCAAAATAATACACCATCGTTATCAGTTACAAATATTATCATTTTCATTACATCACAAAAACGTCATAATTGCACAAGGATATCATCCCAAAAATGCCGAGTAGCTGCCCCGTGCCATCCTCAGCAACAATCACCTACCAGCTGAAAAATACATAAAAGTCTGCGTTGTTGAGTGAGTTCTAATTTTATAATTAAAATACTTTACTTTCCATTTAAAATCGTTCTTTACTTCCATGTGTGCTCATACATCATACGTACAAATAGATAATCTTATTATTATCTTCATCATCGTTCATCGCACGTTACTCGGTATCATTCAATATCATCATTCATTCCTTTTCATTTGTATCGTTCATTCCGTACATACATCATTAATCTTTACTTTCATTCGCACCAATGCCGTGTGCTTCACCCCACCGTCATGCATAAAGCAGGCACTAGGCCGAAGTCTATAAATAGACTACCATACATTATGCTCGATAGCCTGACCACAGTACTGGGGTAAGCGGCAAGGATCCCATACGTATGGTCAATTGCACGGAGTAGACCCCAGTGTGCATCCTTCCAGGGTAGCTAACCCACACATAGTTGAGCTAACATCCTTCATTAGGTGTGAACCTCCATACATTGCTTGCAAGACTTTTCTTACATTCATTCGTTCATTAATGCATGCATTCATCTTTCTTTACATTCCACTTAACATTATCATTAACTTCCGCATTACTGCAGGATAGTTTAAGGGTTTGAACACAATTACAACACAACAACACAATGAGGAGATTATCTAAACTCTAATCAAATAGTAAACTGGGTTAACCAAAAGTGATACAAAGAACACAAGTAAAGCAAGAGACAGAACAGGAGAATATGGTTTCAAGGATGCAGTATATTGCTTTCTCAAGTTCTTTTACAAGTGTTACAAAGTATATTAAAGATACAAGAAACTTGAAATACTTATACTACAACCTACAGCCGGCTATACTATGAAAGCCAGCTGGATACAATTGACTAGACACTAACAAAATCAATTGTAGAATCAAAAGGCATATCTGCCTTTTGACCTTGTGACTATGACATGCCATAGCTCACATCCTTATACATTACAAAAAGGATAAAGTACATAAAGTGAAAAGTTTCAGACTCAAGACCTCAATGTACAGTTACCAAAAGCATGGACCTTTTCACCAACTCTTGTAAGTTGGTGACTTATCAGAGATGCAGCGGAAAAGGTGCTTTATGGAACAGTACATCAGATAAAGCATGTGTACTAAAAGTCTTCGGAAGAAATCTGTCTTCATAGGGTGAAGCTTCGGAAGACTTTGTCTCTTGAAGCTTCGGAAGACTTCATGTTTGGCTTCGGAAGATTTTACACTTAGAATGTTTTCTAATGTATTGTGTTAAACTTCCGAAGCATTCTTCACTTCAGTACTTAGTGCATGTTGCTGAGACACTTTGGATGTTTTGGGTTGCATCAGACAAGGAATCCTTACAAACTCCCCCTAGGCTGATGGTACCAAAACACTTAGAAGATCTTCAGATGTTGGTAGTCTTCAATACAATCAAGACCATTCCTTTCTTCATTTGGTGGTCAGGATCATCAAGACTCTCATAGTATCTTCTCATTTCAAAGAGATCATGCAGAGGTAAGTTGATTATGTCTTGCCAGGAGTAGATATTCTCAACACCTTGATCTCTGACAACATGCCATCTTTCTGGATTGGTAGAATAAGTCCAGGACAAGATAGGTGTCTCAGTTGCTAGAGGAGCCACTTGCATAGGAGTTGATTGGGTTGCCTCATCATGCACTTCCTCAGATTGATCTGATTCAGCCTAGGGTGTAGAGGTAGATGACTTTGGCTTCTTCTTTTTAGTCTTTGGTTTAGAAGCCATTTTCTTCTTCCTCTTTAATGTCTTTAACTGAGAAGACTGGTCTCAGTTGGGTTTCACCTCACAGGTTGATCATCAGTGTCTTTCTCAGTTGGGTGTTCCTCCCTCACAGGTTCAGAAGGAGAGGGAGTTTGACCCTATCTTGGATCAGAAGATGAAGTTTGCTGAGGCTCAGCTGAAGGTTCTGGTTCAGGTGTCTCTGGTTGTTCAAACTTGACCTCCACTTCAGGTGGAACTTGACTTGGAAGAGAGTGCAAGTCAATCAATTCACCACTTTTAATCTTCTGCTTGATCACCTTATATGCTCATCCATTGTAGATAGAGACATGGGACCAAGTCTCCTTCCGGAGAATCCATATGACTTCAAGAATCTCATCATTCTTTTTCTGTCAGCAGACTTCTTTGCATTCTTTTGAATGATGGCTCTTGACTTTGCAGCTTCTTCCTTAGCTTCTTTTGGTTTTTTTCTTTCTTTGACTAGCTCAAGCTCAAGTTGCTTTAAGTACTCGAACTCAATGAAGTCATAGGACAGGGGAAGAAGTGCATTTGCCTGATAGAAGCCTGTGGCACTCAGTTAGTTTATCATTTTGATTCTATCCTCTTCTTTATCTACCCGAGGTTCTTGTGAGCCACATCTTCCTGTGCAGGACTTTCTTGAACTGGAGAGAGTGGAGTATGCTTGTAAAGTCTTTCTGTCTCTTCTCCTCTTTGAATTAGAGAAGTAACCTTGCATCTTCTTTCTCCTTTATCTCTCTTGACACTTTCATGTCAGCCAGCTCATTCAACTCTTCTAAGGGGAGGGAGATGATTTCATCAACATCATAGTTCCTGGTCTGTAAATAGGTAATCCTGACTGCCCTTAACTCATCATCTTTAGTATTTGGTCTGGGGGTAGCCCTGATTGCAGCTTGCATGAATTTAGATGACCCAGAAGAACTTTCTCCCCTTAGCCTCCTTTTCCTTTCTCTCTCTCTCTTCCTCCTCAATTTCCTCAGGAGTCATTATCCTTTTCCCTTTGTCACCAACAGACCTTTGTGACTCAGGGTGGATTGAGGCTTGGCCTTCATTGCATGGTAGCTTCCATGCTCTGGCCAAGAGAGAGGCTGAGAAACACCTTCACCAACAGGTGTCTCAGATGGTTTTGGACCTCTGCAGCAGTTGTTGATGGTGAGACAAGGGTCTCAGGTTCTGCCACTGGGCCTTCAGCCAAGGTTTCCCCTATGAAACTAATCTGGGTCCACCTCAACATCCAGTTGACCGATGACATTTCCTGATTGCCTAAGTCTCCTTCTTAGAGAGAACTCTGCAAGGATCCTGTCTTGGATTCTTTGAGCCAGCCTGTCAGCTTGTCTAGATTTGCTTGGATTGACAAGTGGCATGTTGACTAAATCCAGTCTTTCATAGAAGCTCAGGCATTGGAACTGAAAGACTTCTTGTTGCCTGAACTCTGTGAAGTATAAGGGCTCTTCTGCCCTCATCATACCTCCACCTTATGATGTAGTTGCTAGTTCCTTGTGGTGGAGATGAGACAGCCCTGGTATACCTTCCTCAAAGAGACTCCTGATGATTGAGTCTATAGAGTCCACATTAATGTGAAGTTGAGGAAGTTACTGAGAATGCACAACAGCAAGTGAGGATGGTGAGTCCTCTATGTCCATTCTCTTTGAAGAACTCCCAGGTTCTGTGTTTGTAATAACTTTCTCCCCCTTTTTGGTAGCATCACCCACTTGCATAGGTGAGCTGGAGGATAAGTCAATCACTTCCACAGGTTCTTGTGTTCCTGGTTGAGCTCTCCTTAAAGGTCTCCCAGCTAGTTTTTCCTTTAGATATGAAATCTGAAGTTGCTGATCATTGACCCTGTTTTGTAAGGTAGTCACCTGAGATTCCAAGTGACTAACCTTAGAGACTAAATAGGTGCATGTTTTTGACAATTTCTGCACCTTTAGTCTCAAGTTCCCCTCATCTTCATCAGAAGAATCACTGGGGGATGAGAAGATTGGACCAAAGTCCTCTCGCTCACCACCAGCTTGAGTTTCTTGGCTGCTGGTTTTCCTCTGCTCACTGGCAGCCTCAGTTGAGATGCCAGAGGGCAGAGTTGCCATGGTTGAGGTCTGAATGATGTAATCACTTTCAAAAGTGAGAGCCTCTTCCATATGGACATCCTGAACAGGTTCAGAAGTGTCCACCTCAGTAATAGGTGACTGATGTGGGATAGAGTGAGGAGAGTCAGAGGTACTCGTCTCTCTTTGAGTAGGGTATGAGAAGAGAGACTCATGGTACAACCGAATCCTAAGTCTTCATCAGTATAGAAGATAGGTTGGGAATTGGTTGAGATCCAAAGGCTGGGATGGTAGCTGTCCCCTGAAGGTTGTTCACTTGAGTGTTTGAGACTCAGAGTGAAAGCTTAAGGCTTTTGGGCTAGTGAGCTCATCAGTGTGAGCATGAGGAACCTCATCACTGATTCTTGAAACAATGGAAGTGGTCTGCTCCTCAGAAGAAGTGGGAGCTCCAGTATCCACTTCTTCCTGTATTGGTGAGTATATGGGGGCCTCCACAGACTGAATAGTCTGAGCAGGGGTTCGTTTGGATTTTCTTTGGTAGGTGATGGATATTTGAGGTTGTGTAGAGGGTTGGAGAGCAGTAGGTGTGGGTTCAACACTAGCTTGGACTGCTAGGTTGTCACCTTGAGCAATGAGCTCTAACATTTTTGGACTAGGGCTGTTTCTACCCTGAGAAGCCTACAGTTGGCTTCTTCATAATTTTAAAGATGTTGGGCTTCATCTGTCCCAATTTAAGAATATTACTTGTTTCCCTCAACTGTGAGCCCAGTTCACAGTTGAGAATGTGTTGAACATATCTAGGAAACATGTAGTATTCTAAGGTCTAAGTTTGCAAGTAAATTAGTATAAACAATTGTGAATACCTGAACTTGACCCCCTGAATCATTCCATGAACTATAAAGGAGAGATCCTCAGGAATCTGGTCCCATCCACCATGCTTGTTTGATAAGCTGTGGATAACTACATGGAGCAGTTATTTCCACTGGGAGACCTCCCTTTCCTGAAGGTCTTTACAGAGAAATCTCCTTCATATCCCATCTGCTCGAAGGAATGATTAACCGCTTCCTTTGGAAGAACACTTCACCTTCTTCATCATCCAGCTGAAGATGTCGGTTGATGATGGCTGGAGTGATGAAGATTGTTCTCCCCTGCACTGTGGTAGACAGTGCCTTCTCCCCATCCATAATGACCTCTTGGCAGGTCTTCCAGAATTCAAGAAAGTGATCCTCATATAGAGGAGGATCAATGGTTAGGGAGGTGAAGTAGTGAGACAAAGACAAGAAACGGCAAACCTCTGAGAAATGAGGATCTTTGTCAGAGCATAACAGAGCAACCTGATTGTGTTGTCTGTGTAGCTGTATGGCAAAGTTAGGATCATTTCTGTGAGCAAGGTCAGCCATTGTGAGGTAGCTCAGAGATAAAGAAAAAAGGAAAGAAATTTCAGAGAGAAAGCTTTGGGTTTTAGGTTTGGAAGAAAAGCAGATGATAGAAGAGGGGAAACCGTTGGGTTATATGAGAGAAAGGATTTCAGATAAAGTTTAATGAAAGAGGATAAACTTTGAATCCGTATGTCGGTCCCACCTCTGAAAAAGTAGTTTACCTTTTTGCTCAAAAAGTAGTTTTCTTGGAATTCGAAAAGCTTCCGAAAGAATTTGTCTTCGGAAGTTTTGATTGAAAAAGCTTCCGAAGCTAAAATGGCTTCGGAAGAATTTTCCTGAGAGTCTTGAAGATTTATGCTTCGGAAGAGAAATAAACTCTGGATGCTTTGTATAAGAATGAACAAAGCTTCCGAAAGTAATTTTGCTTCGGAAGGAAAAAGTCCTTAAAAATGAATAAGTGTCTAAGTTAAGAATTTTAAGCTTCGGAAGATAAATTTTGACTTCTTCCGAAGGTAAATCTCTTAGACAGTCATTTATTTTGAAGACATATTTTTCTTCCGAAGGTAAAACGTTATCTTCCGAAGTATCAGAAAATTTTCAAGAATCTAAGGAAAGTCTTCAAAAAGAGTTTTACATTCAAAGAAAACATGAGCTTATGAAAGTGATGAACTAGACAACTTAGGACACACATATTTTTAAGAAGAAATAATTAGAATTAGTTTTAAGAAAAAGTCTACTCAAAGTTAATCATCCCAATAGCTGATATCAGATACTTAAATCTCTGTTCATCAAAAGCTTTTGTGAACAGATCAGCATATTGTTCATCTGTGTGAACTTTGACTAGTTTAATTAATCCCTTTTCATAGTTATCTCTTATTAAATGATACCTGATGTTGATGTGTTTGGTCCTTGAGTGCTGCACAGGGTTCTCAGTGATAGAGATAGCACTATTGTTGTCTATGTGGATAGGAGTCTCTTTGAAGTTAAATCCATAGTCTAGCATCTGATTTTGAATCCAAAGCACTTGAGCACAGCAGCTTGCAGCAGCAATATTCAGCCTCAGCAGTTGATGCAGACACACAGGATTGTTTCTTGCATTGCCATGAGACAACCCTTCCACCAAGGAATTGACATCCCCCAGATGTAGACTTTGCAGTCATGTTGCAACCACCATAATCACTGTCTGTATAGGCATACAGATTGAAATTAGGATTCTTTGGATACCATAGACCAAGTGTTGAAGCACCTTTGAGGTATCTTAAAATCCTTTTCACAGTAATTAAGTGAGACATCTTAGGGTTTGCTTGATATCTTGCACAAATACATGTAGCAACATGATATCGGCCTGCTAGCTGTAAGATACATAAGAGACCCAATCATAGCCCTGTATAAGTGCTCATCTACACACTCCCCCTCAAGATCTGGACCAAGGGAGTGGTTTCTGGCTATGGGTGTCTTAGCAATCTTACAATCAGTCATGTTGAATCTCTTGAGTATATCTTAAACATACTTTGACTGACTTATGAAGATGCCATCTTCAACCTGCTTCACTTGAATTCCCAGAAAGAAGTTGAGTTCTCCCATTGAACTCATTTCAAATCTGTCTTTCATCAACTTTTCAAAGTCTTTGCAGAGCTTTGAATTGGTTGAACCAAAGATGATGTCATCCACATATACTTGAACTAGCAGAATGTCTTTTCCTTGTCCTTTGATGAAGAGAGTTCCATCTATAGTACCTCTCCTGTATCCATGTTTACAGAGATACTCAGACAGTGTCTCATACCACTTCCTGGGTGCCTGATGCAGCCCATAAAGAGCTTTGTCAAGCTTGCAGACATAATCAGGATGATCAGGATCTACAAAACCAGGTGGTTGTTTGACATAAACCTCACATCAATCACTCCATATAAGAAAGCACACTTTATATCAAGTTGATAGACTTTGAAATTCTTGGATGCAGCAAATGCCAGGAATATCCTAACAGCTTCTAGTCTTGCTACAGGAGCAAAGACATCAGTGTAATCAATCCCTCTTCTTGTGTGTATCTTGAACAACTAGTCTTGCCTTGTCTTGATGATGATTCCTCTATCATCCTTGTTATTCCTAAAAACCCATTTGGTTCCAATGGTAGTCTTCCCATGAGGAAGAGGACAAAGTTCCAAACTTTCTGCCTTTTGAATTGAAGCAGCTCTTGGCATAGCTTCAACCCAACTTCCATCCTTTAGAGCCTCCTCAACTTTCTTTGGCTCTAACTGGGATAGAAAACAAGAGTGAAGACAAACATTTGCTTCATGGGTTTGCCCTCTTGTCTTTACCCCGGAGATAACATCTCCAATGATGTTTGTGGTAGGATGAGACTTGTGGATCCTTAGCTGAGGGATCACAGCAAGTTGCTGAGATAGATCCAAATTTGAGAAATTTAGATCTGGTCTTGAAGATTGATCCTCCACATTATCACCTTATCAAGATTAACTTGATCCAATGAGTGTGTGACATCATTGATGTTGTCATCTATGGTATGGTTATTAGCATCAAGAATTCTTGATCACTATCACCATCACCATTGTTGTCTTCTGCAATTGAGATGTCTTTATCTGGTTGAGAAGCCTCTGAGCTGGAATTTGAAGGCATGCCAGATGTATCAGCTGGATTTGTCATTGTTGTGCTGATAGAACCTCATTTGCTGAAGTAGTTTCAACTGGAGCTGAAGGTGTGTGAGTTGAAGGTCTTCCTAGCTCAAATCTTGGATCAGGATCACCTGTATTAAATTTTCTGCAGATCCTGAAACATGCTCACAAGATTTATTAAAACAGTTGGTAACTAAATCAAGATCAAATAGCCAATCCGGACCAGAACCAGCCACACTGGGTGTGTGCTCATTGAAAGTCACATTGGCTGACTCCTCAATAATTGTAGTTCTGAGATTGTATACTCTATAAGCTTTAGCTTGGGAAGAGTATCCAATGAAGTGTCCATCGTCTGATTTCTCAGAAAACTTGGCAACTTGATCTTTGGTATTCAAGATGGTGCAGGGACATCCAAATGACCTGAGAAAACCAATGAAAGGTTTCCTCTTGTGCCAAAGTTCATAAGGAGTCTTACCATGTGTCTTAACTACTAAAACTCTATTTTGCACGTAGCAAACAGTATTAACTGCCTCTGCCAAGAAGGTGATAGGCAGTTTAGAGTCAGACAACATAGTTCTTGCAGCTTCAATAAGTGTCCTGTTTCTCCTCTCAGCAACTCCGTTTTGCTGAGGAGTCCTGGGAGCTGTATTGTCTTGTAATACCCTTTTCATCACAAAATGTATCAAGGATTTGGTTCTTGAATTCAGTTCCTTGATCACATCTTATGGTTTTGACCTTGTGATCACATTGATTCTCAATCTTTAAGATGAAATTCTTAGAATCTCAGGAGTCTCATCTTTAGTTCTAAGGAAGAAGACCCAAGTGAATCTTGTAAAATCATCTGTGATCACTAGACAGTATAAGGTCCTTCCTAAACTCATTACACTGGTGGGGCCAAGAGATCCATATGTAACAAGTGTAGGGGTGTAGTGATGGAGTTCATTTCCTTAGGCTTATGGGATGCCTTATGTTGCTTCCCTTTCAGGCATGCAACACAATGATCATCACTTGTAAACTCTTTCTTTGGCATTCCAGTTACCAATCATGCTTAATCAATTTATTCATGTTTTTAAAGTTTACATGGCACATTCTTTTATGCCATAGGAAAGACTCATCACTATTGGCTTTAGATAGAAAGCATGAAACTTCTCCAGAGGGAGATGTTTCTTGCAAATCCATCTTGTACATGTTCCCTTTCCTAGGGGCTCTGAGCAGGATGTGCTCATGAGGAATGACCACACCAGGCTTGAGAACAATGCACTCATGCTCAGTAAAGAGCATGTTATGTCTTTGATCACAAAATTAGGATACACTCAGAAGATTGTACCCAAGCTCCTTAACAAAGTTTACCTTTTCAATGCTGAGCTTACCATTTGTGACCTTGCCCCTTCCAGAAATGTAACCACCTTCATCTCCTCCAACAACTGGTCCTCCATCAATTCTCTCAAAATTATGGAGTAGAGACCTATTGCCTGTCATGTGCCTGGAACAGCCACTGTCAATTATCCAGACGTTTCCGTTTGTCTTGAGCTGTTCCTGCACAAAGAAATGATTAGTTACATTTGGAAACCCAAGCCGTACTTGTCTTGGGCTCAGTAAGTGTAATAGAAGGTAATGCAACAGTAATAGATCCTATGGTTGTACTGTGAGATCTTCAGCTATTGTTGATGGAGAAATTTCAGTCATTGGTCTTTCTTAGACTTCCACACCACCTTTGGACTCTTGGACTTGACCTTCAAAACCTTTGAAGCTTTTGGAACTTCACAGGTTTTGATGACTGAACCTTCGGAAGATTCTGCAGTCACTGCAGCAGACTTCAGTGCTTCGGAAGAACTCCTTTCTTCCGAGACCAATTTTACTACCGAAGGTAATTTTCCATTTACCTTCTTCTTTGATTTGGAGCTTTCAAAGGAAACAGACTTTCCTTCCGAAGCTTGAGACTTCTTGAGATTCTTTGAAGTCTTGTATTGGTCATGTGGATGGTACTTCTAGGATTGTATGGGCAATCCTTAGCAATGTGAGAAGTATTTTCACACATGACACATAACATTTTCTTCTTCAAAAGAGTCTCCTTTTGAGAGCAAGACTGGCTTTGGTCACATCCCTTCTCCACCTTCATCTTGGTAGATGCTGAGACAGTTCTTTTGGGCTGTGAACTGTTCTTGGAGTTTGATGGTCCAGGCTGTGCAGCAGTGGTACACAGCAACTCAGTCTTCTTCTTTGCTCTAAGATGATTTGAACATGAACCAGGACTCTTAGATGAGGAGTCTTGGTTGATGTCTTCAGTCCTTACTACTTTGAAACCTGCAGAGATAAAAACTTGTTTCTGCTTAGCATCAAAAGTAGCCTTGATTTCTTGAGCCTTTTTTGCTTTCCTTTTGCTCTTCCTGATCAAGTTCTTTCTTTTGGACTTGGTCATCACAGATGATTCTTCTCCTCAGAAGGATAGTGGCCCTTGGAAGAATCCTCTTCTTCACTCTTCTCAGAGGAATTCTTCACTATCACTTCTTCATCATCCTCACTTATAGGATCTATGAGAGGAAGCTCATCTTCACAAGTTCCACACCTAGGATATCTTACAGACAAGATGTGTGTGGAGGAGCTATCTCATTTGATCCTAGTCCCTGTCTATTTTGATAGCACACTTTGTTGTGCAGGGATGAGGATATCATGTTTTTGAAGGTCTCTTCTTCAAGAACACTTTTCTCTGCCTTGGCTTTGCTGATCACAAGCTGCAGCCTGGCACTCAGTCAATTTAGTTATGAGATCTTGGATCTGAGTTCTAAAATCTGTATGTTCATGTTTTAGTACTGAAATGGTTTTTCTCCAATCTTCTATTTTTAACTTGTAATCATTTTCAGACTTTCTAAAATCAGATTTTAATATGTTTAATGACTCAAGATCGGATCTCATCTCTAAGTTGTAGGACCTGTATCTATTCACTTTAGCAATGCATTCAGGAGTACAGAGATGTTCCAATACCTTGGCTTCATCATGGTCAGCCATCAGTGCTTGGTTTGGAGAAGCATCTTCCGCCTGAAAACTCCAGTCAAAGCCTCCTTCTTCAACAGCAACAGCAACATGTTGCTTAGGCTTCTCAGACTGAGGAGCTTTGTCAGTGTAGTTTGGTCTGGGTGGTGTTTGGCCCCCATTTGCTTTAGGTGCCTTACACTCCCTAGCAAAGTGACCCATAAGGTTACAGTTGTAACACTTAACTTTGCTTTTATCCCCCAAACTTTCCACTGGTAGCATTGCTTGGAATATCTTCCTGTTCTCTTGTAGAACTTCTTGGCTCTGTGAGTGAGGAGAGCCATCTGCTGAACTATCTCCATGTATTCCAGGTCATCTGGATGAATGCAGTCCAGGTCTTCAAGAGTGAAGAGATAATTCCCACAGCTTTCATCAGTAGACACAAAGGCTTGAGAAGAACTTGTCTCTTGGAATGGACTTCCTTGAGTAAAGTTTTCCCTTGGTGTCTCCGGAAGGTGATGAAAGGACCCTTTTGTGAGTTGTCAGGGTAGCATAAGAGATGATGTTGGGGTTTTATGCTGTCCTTTCAACCACATGAAGGCTGAACCCATTTGATTGTTGGAGTTGCCAGATGAACCTTGTATGTTCATCTCCATCTGGTATCCACTGAGAATCCCATATAACTCTGTCAGAGTAAGAGTTTTAAGGTTCTCAGTCCTCTTGATCACCACACAATAGTGTGTCCATTGCCTAGGAAGTGAGGACATGAACTTCCTTACAATGTCTCTGTTCTCAAGAGGAACTCCTCCATCCACTAGGGTATCCACAATCTCAACATACCTGAAGTATTGTTGGGTCATGGTTTCACCTGCTTTAAAGGTGAAATTTTCAAACTGCTGCTTCAGAAGATCTTTCTTGTTCTCCTTGGCTCAGAGGAGCCTTCATACATCAGCTTCAGTGCATCCCACAGCTGTTTAGTTGTTTTGCACTTCTTAAAACCTCTGTATACAGAGTTTGGGAGAGCAGTCTGAAGAGCAGTCATGGCCTTCCTGTCAATCTCTACTCTTTTTCTATCTTCATCTGAGTAGTTGGCCATATCTTTAGGAATCATACCAGCACCAGTAGCAGAGGGGGTGCTGGGTATGAAAGGTCCATTTTCAACAGATTCCCACATTCTTGAGTCAAGAGACCTGATGAAGCCTTCCATCCTCATGCACCAGGTGTCAAAATCATCAAGAGTGATCAGTGGGGATTTGTTCATGGTTCCAGTCTCCATATCAGTCTTTGAGATGGAAGCCATTTGAAGAGTTTAGTTTTTGTGTGTGTGAGGGATCTTAAGATGGTTAGATCTTATATCAAGAGCCTGAATGCTCTGATACCAATTGCAGGATCGTTTAAGGGTTTGAACACAATTACAACACAACAACACAATGAGGAGATTATCTAACTCTAATCAAATAGTAAACTGGGTTAACCAAAGTGATACAAAGAACACAAGTAAAGCAAGAGACAGAACAGGAGAATATGGTTTTCAAGGATGCAGTATATTGCTTTCTCAAGTTCTTTTACAAGTGTTACAAAGTATATTAAAGATACAAGAAACTTGAAATACTTATACTACAACCTACAGCCGGCTATACTATGAAAGCCAGCTGGATACAATTGACTAGACACTAACAAAATCAATTGTAGAATCAAAAGGCATATCTGCCTTTTGACCTTGTGACTATGACATGCCATAGCTCACATCCTTATACATTACAAAAAGGATAAAGTACATAAAGTGGAAAGTTTCAGACTCAAGACCTCAATGTACAGTTACCAAAAGCATGGACCTTTTCACCAACTCTTGTAAGTTGGTGACTTATCAGAGAGATGCAGCGGAAAAGGTGCTTTATGGAACAGTACATCAGATAAAGCATGTGTACTAAAAGTCTTCGGAAAAATCTGTCTTCATAGGGTGAAGCTTCGGAAGACTTTGTCTCTTGAAGCTTCGGAAGACTTCATGTTTGGCTTCGGAAGATATTGGTCTTGGGTTCGGAAGATTTTACACTTAGAATGTTTTCTAATGTATTGTGTAAAACTTCCGAAGCATTCTTCACTTCAGTACTTAGTGCATGTTGCTGAGACACTTTGGATGTTTTGGGTTGCATCAGACTTAAGGAATCCTTACAATTACGTTACATACTACTTTCATTTTTCATACTCATAACACGTAAATCACGAAATAAATACATAACGAAGAACGTAAGATCAACATAACATTCATACATAACATCTCATAAACTTATGTAACACCCCGAAAAGTCAAAACGAGTCATCGAGGATATGGGCTTAATTAGTGGGTATTAATAAAGAAAAGGAAATGGTTTTATGCTATTTGGGCGGCAAGAGCCTATTGATTAAGGGCCCATAATCAGCCCTTTATCCACCTAACCATCCACCATCTCCCTCATTTGAAACCCTACTCCAAATTCGTAGAGAGAGAAAATAGAGAGAGAAAGTGAAGAAAACTCAAGATTTGAAGCTTCAAAGGTTATATATCGAAGATCTGGGTGTTAGAGCACAAACCATAAAAAGAAGCAACAAATCCAGGTAAGAATTGGCCTCTAAACACATATGTAGATCAACCCGAATTCTAGGTTTTAGGTTTTGAAAAGTTGCAAAAAATCGCATAAAGGTCATATTTTTACGTATGAAAACATGTAAAAAGCTTAGATATAGCCTCATGGATGATTAACTAAGAGGTTGGATGTAAAAAGTTGCGATTTGGGGTTAAAAACGGGCTGGTTCGTAATTTTTATGCGATCTGCGAAACTGTCTATGCATCCAGCGAAATTGCATATTCAAACTGCGAAACTATGAAGATTCCCTGCAGTTTCGCAGACATGGAATTCTAATGAAAATTGGGCGAAACTGGCAGTGAAACTGACTGCGAAATTGCTTATCTGGCACCGAAATTAGCAGCGAATGTAGGCAAGAATTAATCCCTTTAAGTGTTAACTTATCTGTAGGCTGTGTAGTGTAATCCTAGCCTAGAAAGCTTAGTTTATAGGTTACTCACGGTATCCAGGTGAGTTCTAGATCCTCTTATTTGTAAGTTTTTCCATGTTTTGGGGTTATTATGCATACTAAATACACGTTTTTAAATAACCGAGATTTTACGAGGTTTTAACAGGAAGATCGATGTTTTTATAAGGAATATGTTATATAAATGTTTAAAATAAAATTTTGTCACGCTGACCTGGCAGCACGGCCCCAGCCACCTTAGACCCCACTAGGGCTGCTGCCCCTAGGACCTTACTGTCAGGGGCTGCTGCCCCCGAACCCCCGCTGTCCCGCGAAGGGTCGGTTATGTTTTATGATGACTAGTACTTGGCATGTTGTGTACTTATTAAGTTAAGTATTATATATTAAAGTAGAAGATGATATTAATGAAAAGTGAAACTTAATGAATGTTACCCTCGAGCCCGTTTGATGATGAAAAGTCTTGCAAGCACTATGATGGACTTCACTTATGTGAGTCTGATGTATGAGGATTGGTCTGTATTCATGAGCGGGCTATGTGCCTTGTAGTGTGGATCAACTATCAGGGGTTAGCTACCATGATGATGTGTACCGACAGGGATCGACATTTGTTGTCAATCAACATGGAGCTCTTGCTTTGTGCAATCTCATTTATGATGAAATGAAAGATATGAAAGAACGAAAGATAATGAACATGCTTATTAAGATGCAAATGTTATGTATTATGATGTATGCGTGGTCACTGTATGAAGGATAAAGTTTATATTTTCTTATTTACCTAAACACAAAAGTTATGTATATGATGTATGCGCAACAACCATAAGTAATCATAAACATAACCGATCCTCCATAGGACAACTGGGTCGGGGGCGGCAACCCTTAACAGCGGGTCCTAGGGAGCATGCAGCTAGTGGTGTCAAGGGGCAACGCCCCTGGCTAGGGTCATGCTGCCAGGTCAGCGTGAATTTTTTTTATTTTAACATTTTTATATAGCACATTTCCTTATAGAAATATCGATCATCCCGTTAAACCTCTTAAAATCTTGGTCATTTAAATCGTATATTAGTATGCATTTTCAGCCCCAAACTAGTTCAAAACCTTTAAATAGGGGATCTAGAACTCAGCTAGACTCGATGAGTTGCTTCTCAATTAAGCTTTCAAAGCAAGGGTTGCACGACTACACAGCCTGCAGATAAGTTAACAATCAAAGGAGTTAATTTCTACCTAATTCCGCTACTAATTTCACTAAAAGATCAATAGTTTCGCTGCTAGTTTTGCCAGCAGTTTCGCTAGCATCTTCGCTGGCAGTTTCGCTGGCAACTTCGCTGGCATCTTCGTTTCCAGTTTCACCCAACTTTCGTTGGATAACCATGTCTGCGAAACTACCTGCAAAACTATAGTTTCGTAGGAAGACCCATAGTTTCGTTGGACGAATACATAATTTCACTAGATGAACATCCAGTTTCGCAGAACGGGCTGAAAATTACGAACCACCCCATTTTTGACCCAAAACTTCAATCTTTTACACCCAAAAACTTGGTTTATCACCCAATAAGCTATATCTAAGCTTCTTACATGTTTCTTACATAAAAACGTGAGTTTTGGGCGAATCTTTGCCACTTTCATAAACCCAAGCCCTAGAATTCGAGTTTTCATCAAAATGAAAGATTAAATGATGTTCTTACCTGGATTCTTGGTGTTTTCTTGTTGTTTGGATGCCCACGAACACCGATATTCAATCTCGTGATCAACGAACCTTAAATCTTTAATTCTCTCCACTTTCTCTCTCTACTCTCTCTCTGTAGAAATTGGGGTGTTGAGTTGCAAATGAGAGTTGCTCAAGCTGATCCGTTTATATATACTGGGCGTTCCGGGGACCTTAAACTCGCCAAACACATATCCCGCGAGGTCTACTCGGTCCATACTCCATTACCCATTTATTTTCTTTAAATAATCTCGGCTAAGCCCATTATTATTAGTTGGCTCGTTTCGACTTTATTCCGGGCGTTACATTTAAGATGGTGAATATTAAGATAATATCAGTATATTAAATTATGCTTAGTTTAGAAACATATTTATGTATGTTATACGTTTGAAATAGATGGATTTTATATTTAGTTACTTAAAATTTAGTTGAAAATGGTTTAGATTTTGATTTTTACTTGATTGATTAAAACTTATTTATCTGTTATTAATTGTTATGTATTATTAGCTTTTAGGTTTCGCAACTTTATTTTAATCACCACGAGCTTAGAAATACCTGCCCGAAGTTGATTTAGTAATCAGTTTCGGGTTGGCCCTGTTTTGGGACTGCTTTTTGAATATTTTACCTCATTTAGGATATAAATGTGTATTATTTGATTGTTTGTGTAAGAGAAAATTGGTTTTCATTTTCTTTATGCTCCTCGGGTATATATTTCTATATACTTGGGAGCTAAGAGTAAATGTTGCTGAATTTTTTCTTAAACAAACAATTATGTAATTCACGTTCATATATGAGATAAGGTATTCAAAAAATGGGTATAACAGCCTACCCTTATGAATTCTTAATCCGTTGTCCTACTTTTTGTTAATGTTTCATGGATAATTTGTCATCCACTTAATTACTAATATATATATTTTAGCTTCATAATCATGCATGTCGATAAGAGTTGGCTTCTTAATCCGAATCGTAGATCACCTAAGTATGAACAAGGACTCAACTCTTTTATAGATATGAGCGAAAAACTTACCGACAGTTATGGCCAGATTCGTTGTCCATGTATGAAATGTCAGAATATCGTATTATTAGGGTGGGTTAAAATGAAATACCATTTACAAATATGGGGCATGACGTTGCACCAACAAACGAAATGACTGACATCATCGAAGACGTTATGGAAGAGAGTAGCGTCGTCCATGATAATTTTGAGAAATTGTTAGAGCAAGTTCAATCAGAACTATATCCGGGTTGTGTTAAGTTTTCTTCCCTTGACTTTTTAGCAAAGCTTATGCATATCAAGGTGAAAAATAAATGGACTAATAGCTCATTTGATGAGCTTTTTGAGTTGTTACAATATTCACATCATCAGGGTAATAAAATCCCTCCTTATCATTATGTAGCAAAAAGGACAAGATGTTACCTCATAAGGATGAGTCGATACATGTGTGCAAATATGACTGTTCTCTTTTCTGGGGAGAAAATCTTTTGTTAGAAAAATATCCCATTTGTAACAAGAGAAGGTGGGTCGATACAAATACAAAGGGCAAGAATTTACCTCACAAGGTGTTACGATAGTTTCCGTTAACCCTGAGACTACGACGATTGTATTCTTCAAAACACACGACAACAGATATGATTTTGCATAGTACCGGACTATTAGAATAGGGTACGATGCGTTATCCTATTGATGATACCTCATGAAAAGATTTTGACATAAGGTACCCAACCTTCTCAAGGGAACCGAGAAACGTTCGCCTAGGGCTCGCAGCCAACGGTTTTAATCCATTTGGTAACATGAGTTCTACCCATAACACGTGGCCGGTTGTACTCGCCACATACAATCTACCTCCATTGATATGCATGAAAGATTCCTCATATATTTTGTCATTGTCTATTCCTGGTCCTAAATCACCCGGGAAGGACATGGATGTGTTTCTTAGGCCGTTGGTGGATGAGCTTAAGGTGTCAGGCGTACGTACTAAAGACGCAACGACAAACACGTTCTTTATAGTGAAAGCGGCATTGTTATGGACTATAAAGGACTTTCTAGCTTGTAGTAGTTTATCAAGTTGGAGCGAGCAGGGTTACAAAGCATGCCCGACTTGTAACAAAGACACTCCTTCTATGCGTGTTACAAATAAAGTTGTATATGTTGGTCATTGGCGATTCTTAAGTGCTAACCATGAGGAGAATTTTTTTTTAATTTAATGGAGAACTCAAGATCAGAGCCCCTCTAAAACAATTTAATGATACTGACATAAAAACTCAACTTAGTCGTCTACATTATCATTTTGCCGGGTAAGCAACCCGATTTTGTAAGTATCAAATCAAAACGGGAGGAGTTTGAGTTGAACTGGTCCAAACGAAGCATATTTTTTGAACTTGAGTATTGTTCTTATCTGCAGCTAAAACACAACTTTGATGTAATGCATATCGAGAAAAATATGTGTGACAGTTTGTTGGGTACTCTCTTATGAATGAAAAGAGCAAAGATACGCCAAACGCACACGTTGACTTGAAGAATCTAAATATTCAGAGTAGACAGTGGTTGGAAAAAATGACAAGTGGTATAGTCCACACCCAAAATACTCATTGAAGATAGGTGATCGAAAATTATTTTGTGAGTTTAGAAAAAATGTTAAATTGTCTGATGGATTTAGATCTAAGATCAGCAGAGAGTGATAGATAACAATACTAACATTACTGGGTTGAAATCTCATGACTGTCATATTCTCATACAACGTTTAATACCGATTAGGGTTAGATGCTTTTTAACCAAAGATACTTATACACCAATAGTTGATCTTTGTACGTTTTTAAACAACTTTGCTCCAGAACACTATTGGTCGAGGATATGATTTATTGTGCAAGTTAAAGTTGATTTATCCGCCGACATTCTTTTGATATTATGGTTCATTTAGTTTTGCATTTACCTGATGAAGAAATTCATGGTGGTCCTGTACATATGAGATGGATGTATCTGTTTGAAAGGTATATGAAAAAAGTAAAAAAATATATAGAAACCGTGGGGGGAGTGCTTCATACAGTAGTTATTGTTATAAGACGGTAATGATTTAAATTTATACATTATGTATTACATATTAATATCTTTTCATACATAATATACTTTCTAAAAACATAATAAAAGCATACTTGAGATGTTTAATGATGCTCATACTTGTAAAGATGGGACATTTGACAGTGATGTAGCACAATAAGAATATGTAAGTATTTCTAAAAAGTATAGGTTACAAAATATATATATATATTATATATATATAATATATATAATATATAATATATATATATATATATATTATATATATATATATATATATGTAGACATAAATATGTTAATATATTTTTGTTAATTAATACAAAATCAATTAAATGAAAGATTTGATGAGCTAATCCAAACCCAAAATGAAGAAAGTGGTTTATCAACTTTGAATGAAGTTGATATATTTGAGTCGGTGTTGCGACAACTTCGTGGACATGTTAGGGGGATTGGGTAAGTGGTTTTATGGTATTATTTCTCTAAGTTTAGATTAAACATGTCAAAATAGGTGCAAAAGATATAATTTGCGTTTAAAGGGGTCAAAATGACTTGAAGTTGGATGTCTTGAGTGCATCATAGTGGGTTTAGGTTATTATGACTCTTTCCACTAAAATAAACTTTAATTATCTAAGTTTAGCTTAAACAAATCAAAATGAGTGCAAACACATAATTTGAGTTTAAACGGGTCAAAATGCCTTAAAATTTGATATCTTGAGTGCATCATAATGGGTTTAAGTTGAAATGACTTTTTATTGTTAAAATAAACTTTAATTATCTAAGTTTAGCTTAAATGGGTCAAAATGGGTGCAAACGACATGATTTAAGTTTAAATAGATTAAAATGTCTTAAAGTTGGATGTCTTGAGTACCTCATAGTGAATTTAGGTTGAAATGACTTTTTATCCCTTAAATAGAATTTAATTATCAAAGTTTAGCTTAAACGGGTCAAAATGGATGCAAGTGACATGATTTGAGTTTAAATGAATCAAATGACTTAAAGTTTGATGTCTTGAGTGCATTATATGAGTTTAGGTTATTATGACTTTTTAGAATGTTTCTAAGTATATTAAGTGTGTTTGATTCAACATGAATAAAAGGTTATATTTTGTTTTTGCAGGAACAAATTTCAAGTTTGCTTCAAAATCCTCATTTTATGTTATGAATTACAAACTTAATTGCTTCGCAAAAGGCTCCAAATCAAGCCGAAGAAGATGATCCAAACGAAGGGGATGAATAGCATATTGTATCAATGGGTCACGTTTTTTTAGAATACTTATGTTTAACTTTAATTATGACTAAATTACTTATGTTTGTAATTTATGTAGTATGATTGTATGATATTATGAAATCTAGATTTATTTTGTATGAAACTGAATGTTATTGGGAAACCTAGGTTCATTTTGATCATTTGAAAAAATTGGAAATATTAAAAAATAAAAAAATATATTTTTTATCATTAGCGGCAACATGTCACCGCTAATAGTCATTTAATTGTTAAAAAAATATTAGCGACGACATTTTGCTTATTAGCGGCGACCCTTTAGCGGCGATATTTGTATCAATATTAGCGAACTATTAGCGGTGATATTTGTATCATTAGCAATGAACTATTAGCGACGACTCATTAGCAGTGACAATCAGGGGTAATAGCGGCGACATATGTCGCCGCTAATGATCAAAATTTTGTAGTGTACCAACAAACACGAAATACTTTTAACTACATTGATTGTTACCACCCTCAAATAGAACACCCCTTTCCCCCAATGTTGAGTACGTGCTTGAGACCTAACCAAACCTGGTACGTATTCCTAAAACCTAACATGTCCTGCTACTTGTTCCCAAAACCCTACACACGTAAAAACCTAAAAAGAACAAAAAACAACATTTTACATCGACACATGAGGTAACCAACCCCACCCGTTGTAAGAAATGGACCAGAGACAAGGAACTAGCCTTGCCTAAAGCTTGGATCGACATTTAGGAGACCATGTCATTGGTAATAAATTTATATAATACATTTTCCTTAACTTCCCATCATATTTGTATCACTTATAAACTTTTATTTCTTATTTTTTACGGAAAATAATCAAAATAGCATATTTTTTGAAGATGCATCCATGAAAATGTTTTTAAACAAATGGGCTGGGGAGAATACTATAAGCTCAACATTCCTCTAGGAAAGCAGATAGACTTAATTGAAAGGTGACAATGTTTAACAGGATGTACAACCGAAAAGTTAATAACCGTCCTAGTGGTGCAAGTGAAGCCACGATTAAACATGAGGCACAAGAAGCATACGAAATCGAGATGGGTGGTCTTTTTCTCATATCAAAGCTTAGAAAATAATTAGCCATAGTACTAGCTGAAAAGTGGTCCTGATTGTTGGAGGACCGGCATGTTAAGTGTTTAAAAAATGGGGAATTGGCGTCGTAAGATAGCCCTACCATATCGGACGCCTAACTCAACAAATCAACCTTGAAAACAATGATGACAAGATTAAGATTCAATAATAAAGATTTAGAATATAATAAAAAAATAGTGATTAAATAATATTTATAAAACTCGTCACTATCACCTGGGTATTACACCCATAAGTGAGGGTGAGGGTGACCAAGCTCACTACCTACATAATAATGACATGGCAAAACTTTTTGTCACCCTCAAAAGGTATTAATCCTTAAAATCGTCAACATGGAACGCAAGGTAGCTCCCATCTCCAAGCTCCTTTAAACCCTAAAAAATTGTTTAAATCGAACTAAAGTTAGGAGTTCTCTAGGCAGTTGCCTATTTTTTCCTTTGTTGGGTCGATCAAGATGTGTGCCCATAAGTCGTAGCCAACATGATGAACTAATAATATTGTTATGTTCTTATTATACACATGTTATGATAAGGTTTTGGATCTTGCTAAATGAGTAAAATGATAGCAGGCTAAAAACTAGTAAAGAAGAAGCTAATAATTAATACTAGATAATATAAAATTTAAAAGGTAATAATTTTTCATAATCAATAGTCATTCAGGTGCTTAAAATATATGATCATACTTTTGTAATAGAATCTTGGATTTGTGAATTATTATCATTTAAAATAATATTTTTATTAGACGTATATGTTATAAAAAGAGTTGTCTAACTTTAACCGGTTGACTCTTTCGTTTCTAGGTTCCATGATCATATACCTTTTACATTTGTTTTTTATGCATCTATTTACAATATAAATCATAAGTCATGTTTTATGCATCCTTTAACAACCTCATTATAATGGTTATAGTTATCCTTTCGTGTATATGCATATAACTAGTTAAATACCTTATCGATCTCAATTACGATTTTCTCTTACTCTAGGGCATTCTTTATCAAAAATGGTGATTTTTTTCTTCATAGATATATAAACAGTATGTCGGAAGAAGTTGAAATCATTTTGTGTAGCTGCTGTCAAAATGGATGGGTAAAAAATCATACAGAAACAAACCAGGTTGTCTAAATATATTGGTCAAAATGTATTAGTTTTGTTTTATTTATTGAACCTCATGAATAATGTTGGTTGTGGGAGGGGAGTGTTACAAGTTTTCATCGTCCTTCTTTGTTTGAGAACATGTATTTATTAACATCAATAAAGTTGCAATCAAGTTGTTGATGATGCTCCTATCAGTTCTAATAAAAGGTGTTGATCGTAAGCATAACTAAAACTTTCTCTTTTTTGGAATAATCGTAATTCTGAAATTCATTTTAAGCATTCAAACAAGTTAAAATGTCATTACTATATAGTAGTGAGGTTCATGGTTTTGAAGATGCTAACAAAACATAACCAAAAAGAGAACTTAAGGCGGAAAAATAAAACATTAAATCCCATTTTATGAAGATAGCATCGTATATATATCCAACGGTGAAAGAGTGTGAGGATCACCAACATCGATCTATACGATTGCCAGAACCCAAACTACCTAACCTGGCTTGAAGGGTAAGATCTTCCAAGACCAATTTTACTTTTCAACCTCTCTATAGTTATTTGAGCAATAAATGATAATAACCGCGATAGAACATCTTTACCGAGGATGTATATATAAATGAATGAATTATACATTTCGTCATTTAAGTATTTTTTTTTTGCACAATTCATTATTTAACTTCAATAATTACACTAATCATCCCTTAGGTTTAATGTATGACATTAGATTTTTCTATAAATGTTAGTCATGTGTAATGCGCATGATTACAGTTTAGTTTAAATATTTAATATTATATGCCTTGAAACTGTTTGTTTAAATGCCAACAATTGTAATCGATAACCGAAAGAAATTCATTAACATGAATGACAGTCTGAGAGTTGTAAGTCTGAATGAATGTTGTGGAAATACGTTTCCAAAAGCAATCCATTCTTCTCCGTATACAAACTTTTAAGAAACTCACCACTCGCCATCATCTATCTTTGTAAAACCAAACATGAACCCTAATTCTAACTCCTAACCCTAGCAATGACAACCTTCTCTAGCCCAGATAATCAAAGGCGAATGTTTTCATCTAACGGATGACGTCCACCCCATCAAAGGGATGAAATGTGTGATAGATATATAACGTCAAACATAATTAGTGTAATTATTAAAGTTAAAAGACAAAAGACTTAGGGGTTGGTTTGTTTTTGTTCTGACCAGGCTGACGGCTGACTCGGTGAACGGTCAGCCCGTTTGATATGCAAGAAGCTACAACTGACCAGGTCAAAGGTAGCTGACCCAAACTGATTTCAGAAAACCCTGACCCATCCATTTCAGCTGACCGCGACCACCGACGGACACCCCACCCCTCGTCCGCGCTTCCACCGATAGCAGACCCCCTGCGCGACGACCCCCTGCGAGACGACCCCCCTGCGCGACGACCCCCTGCGCGACGACCCCCTGCGCAACGACCCCCCTACGCGATTCCTCCCTGCGCGAGCACCGCCCCATCGTGATTCCTCCTTACGCGAGCACCGCCCCACCGCGATTCCTCCCCTTCGTGATTCCTCCCTGCCGGTGGTGATGGTTGTGGTGGTGGAGACCGATGGTGGTTGGGAGGGGATGCAGAGATGGTGATGGTAGTGGATTTTGTTTTTTTGATGGTTTTTTATGTGTTGAAATAATTATAAAAGGAGTTATTATCATATAGCAGAGTCAATCAAATACTGAATTAAATAACCAAGTTTCAGTCAAATGTAGACTCAGTCAAATGTAGACTCAGTCAAAACTTCTGAGTCAGATCTTACTGAGTCAGTTTTATCAAATAGTCTCTTAATCTATTAATTAATACTAATAAAAGAATACTTTTACATGACACTTGTCATAATTTTAGAGCTACTAAAATTTTATTTTCCCGTTATTTCTTATAATAAATATTACATTAACTACAAATAATATTATTAATTCTTTTCATATTACATATATCATTTTTTTTAAAAAGAGATTTTTCTACAATTGCAATTCATAAAGAAATAATTTTTTTATAAGTTAAGAATTTTTTTCAAAAAAATATCAATCTTTTACAAAATGCAATATATTTTAAACTTGTGGCTTTTAAAAATAAAATTCTTATGAAACAAAAGTAATTAAATTTCAAATTTATAATAAATAAATTATTAAAAATGGCATATTTTAAAAACAGTTTTTTTAAACAATTTGTTTAAAAACCAACTTTTTTGAAAAAGGAAAAAAATTAACTTTTTTTTAAAGTGATAACGTTCTTTTATCACTCGTGCGTAATGTCAATCATATGTTTATTAAAAGGTCGTTTTATAATTCATTAATTTTATTAAAAACTATTTAATATTTTATTTATTTAACCCGTGTAATACACGGGGTACTAATCTTATTTTTTGTATGCTTAAAGCATTAAAAGTGTAATTTACTCCATATAATACATAAGCAAATTATAAACTTCTATATATACAAAATTACATGTCTCTACATATAGGATATGATGGCGACTTGTATTTTACTCTAACCGGTTAGTTGTGCAACCCTTCCTAACGCTTGTATAACATTTTATAAACACCAAAAGTCCGCATTTAATTAAACACAAGTCAATTAAGTTGAAGCAAGTATCAAATAGGTGTTTCACTTTTCATTTTATTATGTGTTATCTACATGTCTAACAGTCAAATGACACTAGTTTTTTTAAAAAAGTTATAAATACACACCTCTAAAAAATGTTACACCCTCACTCGCTACAACATATATACATCTCATGTATTAACACAATTTTTATTCAACGTTTAGTGAGACTACAAAGACAAAGGGACATAGATTTATTAAGTTATTCTTCTTTAACTTTTTTATCGGAGTAACTTGTGACTATTACACCATTAGCTTTCACATCACCCTTTCTTAACATCTTTTTCGTACCCCATAAGAACAACTTCAAAAAATATAAAAAAGCAAGACGTACTCCACCGGGAAGTGATACGGTAACGGTTTGCTCGACACGTTGGCTTATTCATGCGGGTCCTTGACCTCAACCTAGACCGTTTTCTAAATAGTCTTGGAGACCTTTTACGCTTCAAGGCCGGTTTTTTCCTATAGACATCCTTTAGTGAAGTTGTACTGACCGGGGAAAGACGGTTGACATGATCCAAAACCGGGACCATGGTTGAGTTTACGCGATGGGACGATCTTGAACATATTGATTGATGTTGGTTTGTTGAGAATGAGTGGGATGAAATTGAGAGAATATGAGAAAATGCACAAGCAAATGAAGGAATAATAGTGAGTTTGGTGTCATTGAGTGATGATTGTTTGACTTTCAAAAGTTAAAAATTGAGGGTTTCTTTTATATTGTGATATCTAGATCCATGTGTTTGTTGTTTTTTTGAAGAATATTATTATTAACATAGGGACCTCAGCCGTACGAAGGACGAAATAAAGAATAATGATGGTTGATATGCTTATTATGAAGTAATTATTGTATAAAGTTTAATTAAGGGTATGAATATTTAGACATCTCAGAATTATAAATCAACATCTTAAATTTTTATACATGTCGTATAGTCCCATACACGTCGTATAGTCCTATACGTGGCTTATAACCCCTCGGACAACCTCTTGAATTTTCCCTCATAGTCAGTGTTAAAATTCGTTATACGCGTCGTATAGCCCTATATGTGTCATATAGGGGGTCGTATATGTTATATGTGACGTATAGCAATCTGACAACTCCCCTGAATTGTCCTCGTTTTTAGTGTTTTTGACAACATATGCCGCATATGATACCATACGCGACATATAGACGGGTGTCAATTTATCCAATTGGACGTCTCTTTATTAATACCCTTAATTAATTGATTTTGTCTGAAGCTTTTTAAATTGATTGCGTGTTATTTAAATATGAAGTCACAAGAAGTAATTATAATGTCTAGATGCCGTCCAAAAAATTATAATATTTAAATGAATATATTTTGCTTCTCATAATTCAACTATTTAGAATTATAATCTATACTAATAAAAAAATAATTTTTAACATATGTTATATTTTTATAACCATGTTGTCACATGCTATTATCACAACAAGTCTTTCTTTAGTGATGATATTAATTGCTAATGAAATTGTGTATCTTTTTCAAATATTAATTGCTAATGAAATTGTGTATCTTTTTCAAATTAGCAAATTCGAATGATATTGTATATCATTTCCAAATTATAAATAAATAAAAAACATGTTTCTACCATAGAAAAATATATGTTATTTTAGAACAAAACTTTATGAAAATGTAATCATATTTATCTCAAAAATTATTTTATAAAATATAAGTATCAATTGCTAACTGCAAATTTACTATTTTTATTCAAACGTATGGTACATGGGTTTCTAAAATATTTTATTTTTATAAATCAAAATAACTATTAGCACATGATTATTTTCTAGTATGTTCATATCATCACCATCTAGATAAAAATTACAATTTTGGTAAATGTTTTGACTTCAAAAAAATTTCATTAATAATTCTCATTTAATATCATACTAATCAAGATAAGTTTTTTAAAAATAAATAATAATTTATTAAAAATAATTTAATTAGACTTAATTTTGTTAAAATATAGTTTAATTTGTAGCTAATTATTGCTAAAACTAAAATAATTTATAAAGGTATATAAAAATATTTATGGATATTTATGAATAATAAAATATTTTTACACTATTGTTTATAACCTAAATATGTTTGTTATATATAATAATTTTCACTTATATGTCATCTATAACATATATTAGATTATACATGTATATAATTTATCATATAACCTTTTATTTTAACCCGTGTAACGCATGTGTATCTAACCTAATAATTAATTATAGAGTTAAATATATTTGTTGAGGTAATAATCATGATTTGTTCAACACAAACGATTTTACATTACAACATCGAATAACATAAGGGCGTCTATACATCTTTTATTACAAATTTGTATGATTCATTAATTAAACTCTAATTATCTAGCCTCTTATATATTCTCGTTTTCAATCTTACCTTTGAAAACCGAGTTTACCAACTAGGTAAGGACCATGCTATTTTAGAATTAGGTCCATACGTTACTTCCATTGTGCGATAACAAAAAAATGTGAAACAAAACATATTGATTAAACGCCAAAATATAAATGTGTAAATCTACCAAATACCCATGATGAAAAGATGTTGTAACAAGGATAATTTTCCATTTGAATTACACACTAACATTCTGGTATTTTTCGTTAATAAGACTTAGTTAGCTTCCATAGATTTGATTTCTTATTATGTTTAATATTTAAATTCCACCTTCTAAATTGTATTTTTAAATTTGGCAAGTTATGGTTTAGGATTTGAAACATGGATCAACTTGGAATATTTAGAGTGTGGTCAGATGACGTCTGATTTTTTATACGCACTTTGTAACTACATGTTGGCAAAAATAACAGTTTTTCAATCGAAACACCTACCGAATCATAACCGAGTTGACACCTACCCAATATAAACTGTAGGTTTTTAAGCGGTTTATATTTCTTAGTAGTTAGAACGGTTTAAAACCGGAATAGAATCAATAAAAAACTGGACAAGAACGTTCAAACCTGGAAAAAGCTGGTCAAAACGATCAAAAACCAGTCAATAAACCCAACCGAAACGTTAAACATGTACCTTACGAACCGGTATGGAACCGAAACCAATTTTAGAGAAAACAACTTTTGTGCACCTATATTTGTGACATTTCAAGGATTTAATTAAATAAAGCCCATTAAGTATTTATTGAAAAGAGTTAGTTACCTATGTTTTGAAAAACATTACTATTTTCCTTTAATAAAGTAAAAAAAATCAATTTTCTTTCAAATTAACTCATAACGTGTTTCAACTTTAGTTCAAAAGTCTCATTAGTTGTTTCGACTTAAATCTAAAATAATAAACTTTTGAAGTGAACTTGAAATAACTTATAAAAAATTTAAATTTAATACATGTTTTTAATTTTTAAAAAAATAATAGTTATTTTTATTACACTTTAATAAACAAAATTGAAATTAGAGTTGAACAAAAAAAACCGGGTCCATACCCGACCCAGCATACCCGAACCGGACCCATGTCCGGGTACAACCCGATACCGGGTGTACCCGGTTCGTACCCGGAAAAAACTGGTGGGTTGTACCCGGTTTGGGGTGTTTGGAATTCATAAGAACCGGACCCGACCCGGAACCGGACCCGAACCGGTTGAACCCGGGTTGGACCCGGTTTTGACCGTTTTTTTTACTAGCCGTTTTTAACGGCTATATAGCCGTTGGGGACCAAATTTGACCGTTTTTTTTTGTTGTTTTTGCCTCTAAAATAAGTATAAATAGGTGTGGGTTGATATGGTAAGGTATCCAAGCTTCAAACACAAAAACATACGCAAAAAACGCAAACAATACTCTCGTTTATTCTCAAATCTCAATATGGCTCACTCTCAATCTTCTGTTGGTCAAGGTTCATCGAACTCTCCTACCGTCATTCGTGTTCTTCCACACAATCATAACATGGATGTTTGGTGCAATTGAGATATGGTTGAGTTGAGTGACGGATCTGTAAAGGCTCGTTGCAAGTTTTATGGAGCTTTACTTGCTAAAGATTCTAACACGACTTTAAACAAACACATTACCAAGAAGTTTTGTAAGTCGTTGAAAAGTAATCCGGATTCGCAACAAACACAATTGAGTGGAGACGGTGGAATCTTTAATTACAACGTTAATGAGGTTCGAGATCGAATGGCAAAGTTTGTGATTCAAGAAGTTTTGCCTTTCAATCACTTCGACAACCCTCGATTAACCAACTTAATTCGAGAGACGCTTCAACCTCGTTACACTCACGTAAGTCGTACTACACTTAGACGTTATTGTTTAAAATTATGGAAGCAAGCGAAAAAAATGATTAATTGTATTATTTGAAAATTTAAATACCGGTGTAAACTTAACTAGTGACGTTTGGTCGGTGCCACACGGTTTGCCCGAATCGTACCTTTGTGTCACCGCTCATTGGGTAGATCCCAGTTCATGGCAAATGATGAAACGTACGATTGCATTTGATCTATTTCCGTATCCACACACCGGAGAGTATTTATTTTACTTTTTGGATAATGTAATAACTACTTTTAATTTACAAAATAAAATATTTTCAATGGCATTTGATAACGGTTCCAACAACACAACCGCGGTTGAATAATTAAAATTAAAATATCTTCCGATTGCAAACGGTGATTTTTTTCATACTCGTTGTGTTGCACATATTATTAATTTAGTAGTACAAGATGGTCTATCCGTACCATTTGTTGATAGCTTTATAAAAGCTTTTCGATTTATGTTACACGACGTTTTTAAAAAAAGTAGAAAAAGATATCAAGATTATAAACAACTTTGTAAAATACAGAATCTAGATTTTTAGGGCCTAATTGGGATGTACCTGCTAGGTGGAATTCGACTTGTCATATGTTTGATTGTGCTTTAAAACAAAAAAACACTTTAAAAGCTTTTCATAATAGTCTTTCGGATAATTGCGAAGCCGATCTGTTTCCGGATTTTGGTTGGAAAAATATTGAACATTTATTCGAATTTCTTGAGGTGTTTAAAAACTCAACTACAAAATTATCAGGAGTTTATTATCCCACTAGTTATTCGGTGCTTCAAGAATTATATTTCATGGCTTTGAATTTTAAAAATTTTCAAAATAAAAATAGTATGTTTAGAGAAATGATAGAACCAATGAAAAACAAGTTTAAAAAATATTTTCTTGAGTTACCACCCGTTTTTACTTGTGCCGCTGCTTTAAATCCTTTTTTAAATGTTGCGGGGGTAGAATGTTTAATAGACGAGATAAAAGACAATTTGGATATACATGACGAAAACCCCAATTTTTCAACCGAGGCAAAAGAAGTTTTTAATAAAAGTTTGAAAATTATTTATAATTTTTATTTAAATAAATATGGACCTAACGTAAATATAACTACGCCAAGAGAATCAACCTCAAGTGCTAGTACCTCGTTTAAAGACCCCGTTATGACTATGTTGAATGTTGTTCGGGATGTGACGGCTAAACGTCAAAGGGGTAACGCCCCAACAAGCGAACTTGGTATATATAGTACGACGAATTTTATTTCAACTATGAGTACTCAAGATTATCATGCATTTGATATTTTGGCTTGGTGGAAAGGAAAGGAATCCCAATTTCCAATTCTTTCCGCTATGGCCCATGATTTACTAAGCGTCCAAGCTTCTACGGTAGCTTCGGAGTCTGCGTTTTCTCTTAGTGGCAGGGTATTATCATTACGGAGAACAAGATTAACTCCGGAAGCGGTGGAGATGTGCATTTGTTTAACAGACCACTTAGACGCGATGGATCATATACAAGACAAAACAAATCTTGAAGACGAAATTGCAATCGAATGTAAAGTACACGATGAAGAGGTAGAAGAAGAAGTATCTTTTGGTATATCCGACGAAGAATTAGCATTTGATGAAGCCTCTCGAAGAAAATAGTCGATTAGTTAAATAAAAATTTAATTTTATTTTTATTGATTCGCTAATGTATTTTTTCAGTTATTTTAATAAATAAATAATAAATTAATGAGTTATAGATGTTTTTTTAATGTTGTTATAATAATAATAATAATAATAATTGTAATAATAATAATAATAGTAATAGCAATAATAATAATAATAATACTAATAATATTAATATTAATAACAATTATAATAGTAAAAAAAAAAACCAGTTGTACCCGACCCTAACCGGGTAGGCAGGGTAGAGTTTTAAGTAACACCAACCCGACCCGTACCCAAACCCGGGTTCACCCATACCCGGTTCCCAAAAAAACCGGCCGGCCCGTACCCGGTTTGAACCCGGTTCCGGATCCGACCCAATACCCGGTTGTGCACATCTAATTGAAATTAGTTCGGATAAAAAACATATTAATGACCCAATTAAATTGAGAAGCCCATTTCACTAAAATAATAAGCATAAAATCAGAACCAAATTATATGCTTGTTACCAGGCCCTTTTATTTTATCTATACACATGCCGAAGCCCAAAAGGGATAGACACCTCGGGAGTCCTAACTATAAACGTTGCATCCTAGCATGTAAACCTAGACTTGCACTAAAAAACCGGGTACAGACCCAACCTGGCGTACCCGACCCGGACCCGGGTCCGGGTACAACCCGGTTCGTACCCAGAATAAACCGGCGGTTTCAACCCGGTTTGGGTTTTTTTTGTATTTCTAAAACCCGACCCTACCCGGACCCGACCCGACTCGAACCCGACCAGTCTAAACCCGAAGTGAACCCGGTATTAGACCTGATATTGGACATAAATAAAAAGAAAAGAAAATTAGAAAAAATAAACTAAATCTGATATTGGACCTGGTTCCGGACCCGACCCTACCGGGTATGGCGGGTAGGGTTTTCCCGCAAGTGAACCCGACCCGGGTTCACCAATACCCGGGTACAAAAAACCCGACTGGACCGAACCCGGTTCCGGGTTCGGCCCAAAACCCGATTTGTGCATGACTATATAAACCGATGAAAGGTTGTACAAAATAGTTTTTTAGTTATATCAACTTTATCAATTTTCTTGTTAAATCTAAAAAATATAAAAACTAACCTCAATCACTAATTATTTTATTATTATTAGATTTTAATAATCTCAATTTTTATTTATTAGTTAGTATTAAATTATTATTACTATTTAAGAAATGTTTATGGACACTTTTAACTTTAAGTTTATTTCATCAATGATCCCTTAATAACTAATAGTTAACCATTTGTTAGTTTTGTATGATGATATGGGCAAACATTGTGCTAATTTTCAACTACATCGTCGTCCAACCTTCATCAGGTTCCATTTTGATGTTTAACCTCTATCATCACCTGAAATCTACTCCTAATGAATCAAATGGTTTAGACAAGGAGGTGGAGATTGACGGAGTTCTAGGTGAAGAAGTTTTAGATTGACGAACCCGATGATTGATTTTAACTTTCTGATTATGTTTTAGCCATATAAGTAGTTCACGTCATCAAAAAAAGTAGCGGTGTTAACTTTCAGTTAGTAATATATCGTTAGAGAGAAATAAACTTAGAGTTGAGAGTGTCTGAAATTTTTTTATAGAATTAGGATTAATCCTAATCAATAAATAAAATTTGAGATTATTTAAATCCAATAACCTACTTTTTAATCAATTGTTGATATCAAATTGTAAAAAAAATATTACATGGGTATTTCAGTCATAGTAATTTTTGTTGACTTTTTTCAAGTTCTTTTATTTTTTTTAAACATTCATAACTTTTACATACGACATCACTTTTTTATAAAGTTTATACCCCAAAAACGAGTTTTTCTTTATCTTTAAACGAGTATCGTATCATTATATAAAAAGATTGTACTTTTTTTACGTTTTAAAGCTCATATGATTTATGTTTATCATTGTGTATTTAGTGCAATTCATTGTGTATTTTATTGGTTATTGTGTATTTCTAAGGTGATGATTCTAACAATATAAAATTGTAAAATAACCTTGTTGTATATTTCTAATATGTAAAAAACAATGATAAATTAACAATTAATTAATCTAATACATTAAAAATTATGACAAAACAACAAAAAATATATAAAACATAAAACACAATCATTGTGTTATCTTAAACACTATTATTCTTTTAAAAAAATATTGATGAAATAATATGATTATGTAAAAAAATCAAACAAAAAAAATTCTATATATAGAAAACTACAGAAGTTTCTATCCATACTATACAAACCTCCAACTAAAAACGCATCTTGAAACCCATACGAATATATTTTAAATCCTCTCGTACATGCATCTTGGTTGGATCACATTTACAGGTTGATTTGCTTCAAATCCTCTATTGTATCTAATAAAACAATTTTTTTTCTTACTTATCATTCTCTAAACTTATATTTTTGTCATATATCATTCTTTTAAATATTTTCACATCAAATTTCCCTCAAAAAATATATTATAATAACTTAAACACTCAAACTAATTTCTCTCTTTTATTAAAATTCAATTGTATTAACTACTACATTTCTCCCTCTTATTTAAATTCTATCATTTTAAAAGTAGATTTTATTAAGGAATTAAAAATCACATCTTTTTATTAAAATATTATTAATAAAAATTAAATAATATATAATTTTTCTAAAACACTAACCTTTTTGAAACAAAATATATTTTAAATTGGTTATTTTTCAAAAAAAAGTTATTAAAAAGGTGAACTTTTCTAATAGCAATTTTTTAAAACAATCAGAATAATTGCAAACCATAATTTTTAATAAAAATGATTTTGATATAAAATATATTTTTTATAAAAAAATTTAAAATGAATATTTAAAAATAAAACTATTTAGATAAAGAGTTAAAAAAGTATAATTGTTTTATTTCTTAAACTATTACTTATACATAATTTTAATCATATATTATATTAAAATATCTATTGTAACTTTTCATGTTTATTACTAACTATAATCCGTTAATAAATAGATTTATAGACTATATATTTATCCGTCTATCTATCTATCTATCTATAATTAAGAAAAATTAGAATAATACGTGACACCATTATAAAACAAAAGTTTAAAAAATACATTTTATTTATTTTACTTAAACTAACTATTATACGTAATTATAATCATATTTTATCTTCAAACATTGTTTCATAATTCATAATTTTTTATTACTATATTTTTTTATTCAACTCGTGCAATACACTGGATGTTAACCTAGTATAATACATAACCATATATATATATGGGATAATCTTGTAAAATAGTAACTAACTTTCAAAAGTGTTCCAATTAAATAACTCAAGTTTTAAAAATGTTTCAATCAGATCACTCATTTTTATATTTTATACAAATTAAAAGTCATAACATATTTTTTAGCATGTTATACTTTTGGATTCAGTTAGAAAATAATTTTTTCTATCTTTTGATGCTAATATAGAACGTTGACATAAATTTTAGGCACTTTTTTTTTATTTTTTTCATAATTAACATTTTTTTTATTTTTTAATATAATTTTATATATTTAAACTTCTAACTCACATATTTTTTCCATCATTACTTTCTTGTCATAATAAAATTTGGTAATGACTTGATTTATTTGTTTGGAGTTCCAGTTTGAGAAAAATATGCATGAGTAACTAGATTAGAACACTTTTGAAACTTGGTTATTATTCTATGACATTTTTCTTATATATATATATAATATATATATATATATATATATATATATATATATATAATATATATATATATATATAATATATATATATTGTAAGTGAAAGTGCATCAACTGCATTTACATTGGTGTATAAAAATAATAGCTAAAGTACAACCAAGAATGAGTTGCTTACATGAAACGAATATATAAATGTTGAGCTACCTATATTCATTTCTTTCAAAATCATGTATTGTGCAGGTTAGAGAGTTAGTAGTGAAACTCATTTCTTTTCCTATTCCCCAACTAGACTCCCTAACCCTCCAAAAAGCTATGCTAAAGATCTGATTAAACATTGTTGCAAGAACTGATTAAACATGCATCAATTGCAAGTACATTAGTTTATAACAATAGTTTATTCAAAACAACCTTTTGACCAGAACTCACTCTGATTTCTATGATGTGTGGATAGAAAGTGTTCATCATCAGAAAACTCTTATTTTTGTACCATTGCCATTGTCATTTCTTTCATCTGCAAAGGAAAGCCATGTTAGGACTCAGGTGCATCAACAAGAGCCTCCGAATCAAAATTCAAAACGCATATAGACAACATATTAGTAAAGCAAGTTAATCTAACTCGATTTTGAGTTAAAAATATATATAAAGAAAACGTATCATCTACTAAGTTTGACAACTTAATCATGACCTAAAACTTAGATTAAATAATGAAATCACAATAAGAAGGGATAAATCCTATTCATCATCAAAAGCTTCGTCAAAACCTAGAACCGCCATTGTTCTTAGAATTAAGGCTAAGATTATCTATTAAACACGATGAGCATGAATCGATGATGATGAGTGAAGAATACTGTCGAAATACAATGTGATTTGAACTTCAACCTCAGTTTCTATCGCAAGCTATAGACTTCATCAATCTACATACACATCCATAGTATTTGAACCAGAAGAACTATAAACATAAAAAAAGATTAAAAAATATTAGTTCAAAAGATAAATGTAATGAAGTGATTATACCATCATTCCAAACCATGAAGCCATCATCATGTACCCCTATACTGAAATAAGGTTACAGAAAAGGTAATTTATCATGTTAAATCAAAGTGGTGGAACAAATCAAAGCAGCAACACAATCTATCAAAATAAGAATACCACTCGATATACTTGTGTATCATACAAATCATCTTAAAGGTATGGTAACATAAAGCTCCTATAGAATAACAAATGATCTTGTGTATCATGTGAAATCAGAAAAATACTCCTTGCTTCAGCGTGCATACATTCCATGGTCTTTGAAGCTTACAATCCTACCGATTTAAATATAGAAGTAGTTTCTACCATTTAAAGATTAATCTGAAAATTATGTGCATGCAAGTTTAAATACCCAAGCAACATAAGAATACTAAAGGCAGCATAATATTTTACATGACTATCATCAACTAATAGTGTCATTATATATAGAGTTGAAAGAATAAAGAGGCCTGCAAGGCTATAACGAATCACCTACGTCAAACTCAAGTCTCAAGAACTGAAGACCTGTAAAATCTTCTCTAATTTAGGGTCAGTAGCATTGAGATATTAAAATCTTCTTCGGCGCTAACGAATCAACAGTTCTATAATTTGATCTTAAATACATGTTCATTGTCACATCTAACCTTAGGCGCTAAAAACTTCAAATAATAATAGAATCCAGACCATGTATCTGTAGTCATAAACTGTTAGGCATATAGTAGCCACATTATGCAAGTGAAGCAAGTCTAGAAACAAAATTTATGATTTGGTACTGGCCAAATGTTAAGAATATATTTAAACAAACCCTGTATTGCACCACACAAATACCCAAGTAGATGCAATAATCACATAAAATTATGTGGTCTTTTCTCACATACCACAGTTGGTTTTCCAGGATTAACATTCATATCACTTAATGCATTGGAATCCTCCGATATTTTCCACAATTCTATACCGGGCTTCCATTTAGTTTTTCGAATTCTCATAGAGAAAATAATTGTTTTTCACATCTGAACTCTATCTTTCTTTATAAAAGAACAAATTGTCTACTAAAGTTATGTATGTTAGGAGTCTGCCCTTTCCACAATTACAATGTTATATTTCTTTTAATATTATATCCTGTTGCAACTATCAAGATTAAGAAAGTGATAAATCAATGCAATTGATGTAAAAAATGAGCAAATTTGATCATAAGCAGATTCAACCATGGATTAACTTATTCACATTTGGCCACATATGTGTCTAAATATCAAAGAATTTCTTAAACTAATGTTCCCCCAAATTTCCGTCATCTAATTGAGTAATACCGACAGAAAATTGAACAGTTCCAATGCTAATGCTACTTCTAATTGTTTACAGAATCACAAAATAAAAAATTCAAATTCAGTGAAAAGAATTAAAATGACTAGATGAGTGATCTAGATCATACCTAGTTTAAATTCTCACTTTCAATCCTAATTGTTGCATGTATGTTTCAGAGTTTAATAGTTCAAGGGCCAAATTGTAATAGTGAGGTTATGTAGGGTCGAAAGTGTGAATGTGTAACGGTTGTAACGACTTAACATGCATTCGTTAAGTGGTTATACACCAGTAGAATGCGAGTAATAAGATCATCGATTGAATTGAGTAAACCTTTATTTCTCTGTGCTCTTCTCTATCTCTAAAATCGATCCTAACATTGGTATCAGAGCTGTTCAATCTTCGATAAGCTCGATAACAATGGCGACAACGAGAAATCAGACTTTAGAACAAAGAATTCAAGAACATGATGCATCCTTGCTTCGATTAGAGACAACAACCGGAAGAAATCTCATCAAATTGGAAGAAATCAAAGCAGTTGCAACAAAGAATTCCAACAATATGGATTTAGTAAAGCTTCAAATGGCAGAAATTTTGAAGAATTTGCAATCAGTTGGAAACAATCATAGTAGTTTGAGCAATCATGGAGCAAATATCGGTGAATCTTCCACTAATCGAAGCAACAACAGGTTGACAAAGATTGATTTCCCTAAGTTCAATGGCGAGAACGTAGAGCGATGGTTATGTAGGGTTGAGCATTCTTCGCAATTGACGAGACTTCGAAGCAATCTAAGGTACGATATGTTGTGATCTATTTAGAAGACGTAGATCTTATGTGGAATCAATTACTTTGTTATGGACCGAAACCATTGTAAGGTATGGGACTTGTCCCACATCGGTTGTATGGGCAATTGATGTGGGATTTATAAGCCAAATGGGTTCCCTCACCCATTAGACTAGTCTTTTGGGTTGAGTTCTTCCGTTTGGTTTATAACAATGGTATCAGAGCCAACCTCGGAGTGGTGGCCAACGGAGTGGTAGCCTGGAGAGAGCCAACCGTGACCAACGTGGCCGTGACCAACGTGGCCGTGACCAACGAGGACGTTGGTCCTTAAGGATGGGTGAATGTTAGGACCGAAACCATTGTAAGGTATGGGACTTGTCCCACATCGGTTGTATGGGCAATTGATGTGAGATTTATAAGCCAAGTGGGTTCCCTCACCCATTAGACTAGTCTTTTGGGTTGAGTTCTTCCGTTTGGTTTATAACATACTTGTACAATCATGTGGTGGATCGATGGATGGAATGCTTTGGCCAGAGTATAAAGGTTTCATATCTGCTCGATTTGCCTTAGTTCTAGGGCAAGAGAATAGACTAAAGGGAAAGTGTTTTGGTTGTACAGAGAAATTCACTCTGGGCCATAAGTGTAAAGGAAAACAACTATTCTCCATCGAAGTGATGGATGTTACAGAGGAGGATGAATTACCTCCATTGGAGCAATTGGAATTAAACTATGATACAACATGTCCACAGATTTCTTTACATGCTCTAACAGGGGCGTCTTCTTATCCCACCATACAAGTAAAAGGCTATATAGGTACAAAACCTTTACACATACTTGTAGATTCGGGTTCAACCCTTAATCTCTTGGATTTGAAATTAGCCATTAAGATTCAATGTCCAAGCACAACTTTTGATTCGATGAATATAACCATCACGGATGGGAAATTCTTGACTTGTAGTAAGCTATGTAAGAATTTTAATTGGCTTATGCAAGGCAATTGGTTTACCGCAGATGTGTTGCTCATACCTATTAGTAGTTATGATATGGTTTTGGGAATCCAATGGATGTGCACATTAGATGATATCGTTTGAAATTTAAAGACTTAACTGCACAGTTCAAAGTGGGCAATCATGAGTTGTATTGAAGGGGACAACCGACAATAATACCACTTTATGTACAATAGAAAAGATGGTTCGTTATTTGAAACAACCGATGACATTGGCTAATGCTTAGTTATTCAATCTACAATCGGTTTGTCACAGTTCTTATCAATATGAAGCTACGGTTTCCATTGGGCAAAGTAATCCTTCCTTGGATTTGTTATTGGAAACTTATGTGGATGTTTTTAATGATCCTATATCTTACCTCTGAGTCAATTGTGTGACCATAAGATTGCATTGAAAGATGAATCAATTACCATAAATCAGCGAGCCTATCATTATGTGGCGGGTCAAAAAGATGTGCTTAAGCAATTAACTCAAGAGTTACTGCATTCTGGGGTCATCATAATAGCCAAAGTACTTTTGCTTCTCCGATCGTATTGTTTAAAAAGAAGGATGGAAGTTGGCGTTTTTTTTGGATTATAGGAAATTAAATGAAGCTACCATAAAGAACATATTTCCCATTCCTCTAATTGAAGAACTACTTGACGGATTGGGTCAAGCGTGGTCTTTTCGAAGCTTGATCTTCGAGCTGGTTATCACTAGGTTTGTATGCATGAATCATAAAACTGCTTTTCGAACTCACCAGGGCTTGTTTGAATTCATGGTGATGCCATTCGGCCTCACTAATGCACCAGCCACCTTTCAATCCCTCATGAATTCGGTGTTCAAGAATCTAATGTGGAAATATACATTGGTCTTCTTTGACGATATACTTGTCTATAGTCCTTCAATGGATCATCATTTAATTGATTTGGAGCGAGTTTTGACATTATTAAGGCAAAATAATTTTGTAGCCAAAAGATCTAAGTGCTCGCTTGTTGGCTCTCATGTTGAATACTTGGGTCACATTATATCTGCCGAAGGAGTTTCTACGGACCCAACCAAGATAACAACTATTCAACACTGGCTTGTTCCCACTAATGTCAAGCAATTACGTGGATTTTTGGGTTTTTCCGGCTACTATAGACAGTTTATCAAGTCGTTTTGGGTAATAGTCAAACTCTTACGAATCTTTTGCGCAAAGACTCCTGTGAATGGTCTTCGGAGGCCTAACAGGCTTTTGATTCGCTCAAAATTCCTTAACTACTGCTTCTGTGCTTGCTCTTCCCAATTTGGAAAATGGTATTGTGGTGGAAACAGATGCTTCTTCTAAACGATTAGGCATTGTTCTTTTGCAGGATCATCACCCGGTTGCTTTTGAAATGCCATGTGCAGTCTTCATTATATGTCATGGGTATTCCAAAGTGGGTCCTCGTTATTTTGGGCCTTTTTTAATTTCGAAGAAAATAGGAATGGTGGCTTATAAGCTTAATTTACCCTCGAATGCATAACTTCATCTAGTATTCCATGTCTCCTTGCTTAAACTGGCTCATGGTTGTCATTCCCCTGTGTTACCATTACCCACCAATCCTCGGTTTATGTTTCCACCCAGGGCTCTCCTTGATTGACAGCTCGTCGTGGGGGTTCGTTTGTTACTCAAGTTTTGGTCCATTATGTTGGCCTTCCTATTACTGAAGCTTCATGGGAGTTCTTGGATGACATTATTCTTCGTTTTCCCGCCTTTAATTCTTAAGGACAAGAACTCTTATAGGAGGAGTTTTGTTACATGTATGTTTAAGAGTTTAATAGTTCAAGTGGGCAAATTCTAATAGTAAGGCTATGTAGAGTCGAAAGCGTAAATGTGTAACGGTTGTGACGACTTAAAAGACATTCGTTAAGTGGTTATATACCAGTAGAATACGAGTAATAAGATCATCGAATGAATTGAGTAAACCTCTCTTTCTCTGTGTTCTTCTCTATCTCTAAAATTGATCCTAACACTAACCTTGAGAATCCAATTGCAAACTACGAGGTAGTCCTTTACTGCTACAAATCTTGTTTGGTCGCTAATTTTGTTGTCGAATCTTGTTTGGTCGCTAATTTTGCTATAGAATCTTGTTTGGTTGCTAATTTTGCTGCCGAATCTTATTCGGTCGCTAATTTAGCTACCGAATCTTGTTTGGTCGCTTTGTCACTAATGTTGCGACCACACACCCCCATCTCTACCACCATATACCCCTATGTTCACCATCACCACCGCTAATCCATCAGCATCACCAATTCGCCATCGCCACACACACACACCCATCTCCATCACTACCACGACCACACACACTCATCTCCACCACCACCACCACTCCTCCCCACCACCACCACACACACCCCTATCTCCATCACCACACCACTCTACCATCATTCCACAACACCAACACCACCTATGTGTCTGTTCACTTATCCCTCTGACGTTGACGATAATGTTTTTCCGGTGACAAAAGACAGAAGGTGGGATGAGGGTTAAGGGTTGAGGTATTTTGGTAATGCGAATGTGAGGTATTTTGTTTTTTAGGGTGGTGTTGTTGCAGGTTCGCTGGAAAATGACAAGGTGAGGTTGTGGTGGTGGCAAAGTAGGGTTGTGGTGGTCAAGAGATAAAATCATCATTTCTTAAAATTTAACGTAAAAAACTAACGGTCGTTTGACTCAAGACGAAATGTGTTACATCAGTTTAAACATTAGACTAAATCTATAATTTTTCCACCCCAAAGAAAAAAGGTGAATTTAACAAACCTTAAGAACGACCTGTGTAATTTACTCTAGATTTGTTTAAGCCTGATAAGTAAAACAAAGTTACAAATGCTCGGTGCTCAAACAGAATTTGAAAAGAATATATAATTCAAGCCTACTGGATTTTTTGAAGTATACTTTTGTGGATACTTATTCTTCTTATTTCACTTTATAATTTATGTAGGCAATTGTTAATTAACATGGTTGATTATAATATATAAAAAGGTAAAAAGATTGTTATAAGTCGGTAAAAATGAAAAAAAATCTATAAAGAGTTGGTTACTTGGTTAATGAGAATAATAAAATTGATAATGAGTTGATTGGTTTAAAAAACAAGAAGGAAAATCTTTTTAGAAGTTTGGTTGTAAATAAAAAACAACCATTTTAATAAATACTTTTTAAATCATTATTTTGATAAACATTTTTTTTCATGTACATTATTTTGTAAAAAAAATCTAAGAAAACTAAGTAATTACTTAGTTAATTTACAAAGGCCACCTATCAACGGAAGCTAATATACATGACAAAATACAACTAAAACTATGTGTTATCGTTGCGCCACATCAGCCCGACCGCGCCCCCAACACCGTTACAACCCAAACTTAAATTATTATTCACACCACTCCAATCTTCATTCAAACCCACCACTTCAAATTATTATTCACTTCTCAAACTACGTTTTCAAATTATATAAACTCAATTCTTCCACACAAATTTCACACTATAAATCAATTAATTTCACTCTTTCTCTTCGTCTTCATTTTCAGATTCTAAAAAAATATCGTTATCGTGGAGTCAGTCACATTAACGAATTTTTTTTATTATAGGGTAAAATTTTAAAATATATCACTTAGGGGGTTAAAAAAAAAATTTCGCGACATCAAGGGTACCCGCCGGTGCCACCGGCGGGTTCTCCCTCTTAAAAACCGAGCCTGCCAAGGCTGCCAAGTAGTTTTGTCTTATTCTTCAGAACCCGCCGGTGGCACCGGCGAGTTCTGGGATTTTGACTTGACCAAGAACCCGCCAATGGGACCGGCGAGTTCTTGGTTATTTAGGGCCCGTTCGCATATAAACCCATCAACCCCAAGTTAAACGAAAACGTCTTTCTACCAACAAATTATCTTCACTTCAAAAACCCAATTCTCAAACAATTTAAACGAAAACCTCTTCATACCAACAAATTTCATCATGTCTAGACCTTATTTTATCCAAATATACTGGGGTGGTGATGTTTCTTTTGTGAACGGAAATGTTATGTGTGATTCTTCTACCAGAAGTACCACCATTGTTCTTCAAAAAAATTCGTATGAAGCGTTTGTTGATTTCATTTACGATCATCTTCAACTTTCACGAGAATCTTATAATCTGAGGTTCAAACTATTTTACACGTACGGTGGTTTTTCTCAAACATCGGAATTTTTAATGACTCGAGTCTTGAAGTATTGTATCAATTGGCAGATTATGTGGAAAATTTCATTGGAAATATTCACGTAATTTTGGATCCAATAATGTCACTCCAACAATCAAATTGTATGGATCTCCTACGAGGGTTTTCTGTATCCGAATCACCTACACAAACAATTACTACCTTTCAGGCAATGCAAGTTCACGTGATCATCAAGCCGGTCCGTCAAACAATTTTAACATGGGGTATATTTCAACTCATCAATCAAATGTTGATCTAAATGATGATGAACACGGAGGGTTTGATAACTCGGATGATGATGGTTCACAAAGAAGTGAAGATTCCGAATCCGTTCCGTCACGTGATGAATCAACCGATAATGAAGATGGGTATGAAATTAGTGAGCACCATAATTTTGGTTAATCAAGGAATCTCTTACGGGGAGATCACCTATTCTGAAGATCCCCGAGAATTAAGAGATTATGAAGCTACTGATTTTGATGATGAAGACTACATGGATGTATGGAATGAAGAAACAAAAGAAATCCATGTCGGCATGTTCTTTAAATCAAAATATGATCTAACGCATGCGGTGCGATTATGGAATGTTGCACGTAACCGGGAAATGTTTGTTGTTGAAAGTAAAAGTGATGCGTATAGAGCAAAATGCTACACAACTAGCCCCAATTATAGCAGTGATCTTCCCATTGGTCCTCAATGTAGTTGGTTTGTGTACGCTACCAAGCCTAAACATCACAACATGTGGAGAATATCTAGATGGGTCAATGCACACAATTGCTTTGGTAGTGTTATTGGCAACAACAACAAGGTTTGAAATCTAGAGATATTGTAAATCGCATCGTACACTTTATTCGCCAAGACCTTACTTTTCCAGTCAAGCAAATTCAGGCACACATTAAAGACACGTTGAATGTTGATGTTTCGTATAATAAGGCGTGGAGAGCTCGAAAGGCTGCCATTGAGATAATATACGGTACTTGGGATAGTAATTTTGAAGAACTTCCAAGGTACGTCAATGCTCTACAAGAAACAACCAAGTTATTGTGGAATGGTTACATCATCCGATTAGTTCATCTCTCAATATCATATGTTTAAGTATGTGTTTTGGGCATTTGGTCCGGTAATCAACACATTCAAGCATAGTCAACCTGTGATATCTGTTGATGGTACGTTTTTGAAGGGATCGTATCGAGCTAAGATGTTAATTGCAGTTTTTAAAAATGCAAACAACTACGTAGTGCCTGTAGCTTATGCCATCGTTGACGAAGAAACGACAGATAGTTGGAGTTGGTTTTTGCAGCACTTGTGGTCCCATATTGGAGTTCATCATGATTTGGTTGGAAGGGGGAAAAAATTGTGTGTTATTTCTGATAGACATAAAGGTATTATCACCGCTATGCACAATGTTGAAGATATGGTAAACAATGTGGTTCATCGATTTTGTCTTCGACATGTGCGTAGTAACATGATGCACAAGTTCAAGGTGTCTAGTTTAAAAAAGATCTGTTGGTTGATTGGATGCACCTCCCAACAAAGGAAGTATGATTTATTTGTAGCTGAAATGCAAAGTCTTAGCCTGAAGCTTGGGAATATTTAAAAGCTATCAAAGAAAGAAAATGGACGATTGTACATGATAAAAATCAACGTCGTTGGGGTAACCTAACGACAAACATTTCTGAAAGTTTTAACAACACACTACGGGGAGTAAGGCTTATGCCATTAAAGCCATTATTAATTGCACGTTTAAGAAAACAGTTGAGCAATATAGAAAACACCAGGGAATTGCAACAACTTGCAACACAGGTTTACCCCCCCGTTTATGGCGTTTGTTTGAATCCCGTGATCTTATTGGGCAGCAACATATCATAACAGATTTTGATCTCCACGAGGCAAGATACATGGTGTTGTCAAAGATAAATAATAATCAAGCTGGTGGAAATGTTTATACTGTGGAGTTCAATAATAGAACATGCACTTGTGGTAAATGGCAAATGCTGAGATTCCCGTGCTCACATGCGATTGTTGTTTGCCGACACAAGGGTGTGTCACCTTTTTACACTGTGCATGAGGTGTACACTACTGCAGCTTATCAAAAACAGTATAGTGGACATTTTTACCCACTTCGTCATCCTGATTACTAGACAGACCCAGGTTGGAGGATTAGAGCTGACCCATCAAAGATTACAACAAAACGAGATAGGAGACGCACCCGTAGGATACATAATGAGATGGATGTTCGTCACCATCCAGATGAACCCATTGTACGTAAATGTTCCATATGTAGACAACCGGGTCATAACATGAGTACGTGTCGAAACTCACAACCGTAGAATACATGTTATTGTTATTGTGTTTGATCTTTTTTATTAATACTTGTTATTGTTTGATCTTTTTTATTAACTACTTATTATTGTTTATTGTGTTATTGTGTTTATTGTGTTTGTCATTATATAATACATGAGTAATTGGATAAAATATTTGATAGATAAAACTTGCATCCATACAATAATTATAACATTAATACAATAATTAAAATCCTTGTGAAGGCTGAGTAGGATTAGGAGCATTGGATTCTTCATCTGTCTCGGTTGCTTCATCATTTAAGTCGAATCGGTTTGACGGATTATTTGAAAACCGATCTACAACATCACCAGTCTCTTGGAAGTGAGGGTAATATGGTAATGGACTAGCAGTGTCAAAAAGGTTTAAAAAATTTGTTTCCGTGGATGAGTAATTAGACGAGGGACCCGCCTCACCAAAATGACTGCTTGAATTACCCTCATAAAAAAAGTTATGTTGAAAGGGAGGGGTAAATGTGGTGATCCAAAGTCTTGCCCCACGTGAAAATTTTGGTTCTCTATATTTTGTGGGCTCATATTTTGTTGTTCCTCTACATGAAGTGGATTTTCCATCATTCCTCGTCCTTGTCCTCTACCCCTCCTACGTAAACGTTGAGTGACAGGTGGAAGTTGAACATGAACTGGATTTTCCATCACATGAGCTGGCAGATAACCTCCATAATCAACATGCGATAAATTCAAATACTGGCTAGCCAAGTTGCTAACCGTTTCATTGCCAACCATTTGAGAAAACTGGCTCATTCCTTGCATCTACAAAAGTTAATAATAATAATAATAATAATAATAATAATAATAATATAATAATAATAATAATACCATCATTGTCAAATTTTGTCCATCGTTTTGGAACCCATGCGGATTTGGGGCTTGATGGGCCGGGTTCGTTACAAATCTAACTGTACGATCCATATACCACCGCATGTATTCTTCTGAAGCAACTGTAGAATTTGTGTAGGTTCCATTCACAACAGTAGCATGTCGATTATGCCACGCTTGGATATACACAATATGTTTCTGTGCCCAATTACTATTTCTCCCCCCTTTACGTGATATATTGTGAAGTCGAATATGTTCCTGCTATGAAATTGGTAAACTTCTAGGGATCATTTGAATCATCCCAAATTGCCTCATTACCCTGCTAGCATTGTGTGGCTCAATATATTCCCACAATATGAGGAATGTATCACTATTCCAACATAAATTACCACTTCTACAAATCTCAGGTAGACAGTGTATAATTTCATCATAAGGCCTCCAGTTAAACTAATACAAAAACAAAATTTAAATTGTTAAACTTTTCATGATATACATTTTGTGATTAATAATAATAAAAATAATACCATGTTATTATTTATCGAATGTAATGATGATCTATATGCGCTCAAGCAACTCGGAGTGGTTGAAATATAGCTAAGTTTTCCTCCCTGCCATCTTTAAATATAATTCAAAACAATATCGATTAAACAAAATTAATAAATATAATTCAAAAAATAGAATAAACATGATTGTAACATACCTTGCACCATATGGTAATGCGAATGGTGTATTAGGGTCAAGACTACGGTCATTAATTGGAGAAAGGGTAGGTAGCCTTTCCCAAGCCCATAATTGTAACAAAAATAACGGTCCACTAACATCAGTAGCTGATATTTTTGTTGCCTTGCATAGCTGTCTGTACAACCATGCTAAAGTGGCACTCCCCCAACTTAGTTGGCCACACTCCTCTAAATCTTCTACATGTGTTAAAAAATTAACATGGAGCCAGTTGGAAGATGAATCAGGGAATAAAGTCGCCCCAATCATGTATAATATTATTAATCGAGCACGCTGCTTGCATTGCTCAATAGAGGCATTTGTAGGGAAATCTTTTTCTATTTCTTTTAAAATGGCAACCAAGTTTATTTTTAAGCCTTCTATATGATGGGGATCAAGAAAACAACCTGTCAAACGCCCGAACAAATCTATTATTGCAGTTTTGTTCATCGCCACATCAGTGCCAGTAATTGCATCACCATCAACTTGAAAACCCCATAAGACTTGAACATCTTGAAGGGTTACCGTGCATTCTCCCACAGGTAGATGAAACGTGTGAGTTTCAGGCCGCCATCTCTCCACCAAAGCCGTAATCAAACCACCATCAAGCTTACGATAACCGCAATCAATAATACCACCAAAACCCGCCATCCTTATATAAGGCATAACATTACTGGGTATAGGCTTGTGTTTGATGAGTCTCCAAAAATTGGTATCCCCCCGTCTAGGACGCAAGACACCGGCATCGCTCATTGGATTTTGAAAATAATGAGCAGCTCTATGCTCACCAACCAAAAATAACAATTCCGTGTTCAAAGGACCCGATGTAACACCCCAATTAGCCATTGAATCAAATACGTGGGGTTGTTGCAAAATAAAGAAAGAATATTATGTTGAAAATGTTGTTTTGTGAAATGAAGTTGTGGGTTTTGAAAGGAAATGGGGGATTCACATAGCACATCGGGTTGTAAAAGAAGGGAACCCTAAATTCCCAAGAACTCGCCGGTCCCATTGGCGGGTTCTTGGGTGGTCAAACCGATGCCAGAACTCGCCGGTGCCACCGGCGGGTTCTGAAGAAGAAGACAAACGTTGGCAGCCTGCTCGGTTTTTAAGATAAGAGGAGAACCCGCCGGTGGCACCGGCGGGTACCCTTGATGTCGCGAAAATTTTTTTTTAACCCCCTAAGTTGATATATTTTAAAATTTTACCCTATTAATAAAAAAATTCCACATTAACGGTCGAGTTTATGAATGAAGTAATCTAAAGTTTAACTCCACAACCTATAAGAAGATGCCTGCATCTTGATAAGGATTGTGAGACAACTCATAACTTATAAATACATGACTACTTTTTTGAAAAACCAATGTGCGTTGTAATATTTTAAATTATCTTTATTATTGATATTACTGTTGCCATTGTTTATTGTTATTGTCATTACTATTGCCATTACTATTCCTATTGCACTTTCCATTGCTATTGTTATTATTGTAGGTGTGATTCGGATATATGAGAAGAGATATCTTAGAAACCCACATGGAGTGATATTCAATGAATATACGAGATCCATGAAGAGGTCCACGACCTTCCTGTAAGGCCCTGTTTTCGGGACGTTTACAGCTGGTCAATCATTGCACATAAAATATATATTTTCATTAAATTAAAAAGAAACATTGCAACGGAATCATAAAAATAGACATCTCATTTCATTATAAAAGCTTTTGTAAAACAATACATCGTTATCAGGTTACAAAATACATGTTGCATTACATCACAAAAGCATTATAAAAATGGATGCCATCCAAAAAAGCTGAGTAGCCGCCCCATGCCATCCTTAGCAACATTACCTGCCAACTGCAAACACATAAAAGTTAGCGTCATTTACTTTCTTTCAAATCATAACAGTCTTAGAACGTGAGCACACATCGTACGTACACATAGATAATATTTATTATCTTCATCATCATTCCTTTCGTACTTTTATTATCTTTGGTTTTCATCTAGGTCCTGTCATGTGCTTAACCCCCCTCTAGAGCACCAAGCAATTCATCTTGGGTTAAGAGACAAGGACCCCATACATCTGATCAATCACAAAGATTGAACCCTTGTGTGCATCCTCATGGGGTATTTAACCCGCACATAGTTGAGCTGACACCCCTCATTGGGTGTGACCCTCCATACATATGCTTGATCACACGGATCAAGCCTAGTGTGCATCCTCATGGGGTAGCTAACCCGCACACGTTGAGTTAACACTCCTCATTGAGTGTGAACCTCCATACATTTGCTTGCAATCCTTTCTTACGTTCGTTCATTCATTAATGCATGCATTCTTCATTTCGTTCCTCTTTTCATTATCTTCCACTTCATGTTACAGAATACTTTTCATTTCGTTCATTAATATTCAATGTAAAGCCAAGGGAAAATAAACGTACATAACAAGCAACAACAACATAAACATACAAACATAACACGGCACCAACAAACATACATAACATACATCATCATACCATCATGCATAAACATGCAACTTCATACATCATCACTCATGCCCATCATAACGTCTATGACCTCAAAAGTCAACTTACTCGAACCCCCGGGAACCTCCCAAGTCAAAGCCTACCTCTACGCATCTCCCCGAAAGTCAAAAAGTTAAACTATGCTCTTTCGGGCGCACAAGCTCTACTTGGGCATATGGGCACCCTTTAGTCGCATGGCCTCATAGGTGACTGAACACTAGGCGAATGAACACCAGGCGGATAAACACCGGCGAATGGACTCAATGCGGATGGATCCTATGTGAATGGACCCAATCCGGATGAGCTCCTAGGCGTATGACCTTAGTCGCATGACTCTCATGCGAATGAACATCAGTCGCACGACTCACATGCGTATGGAACTCAGTCGCATGACTCACATGCGTATGGACCCCAGTCGCATTCCTTTCGGTCGGATGACCTTCAGTCGTATGCTATTCGGTCGCATAGGCCTAGCTGGTGTAGAATGCAGTTCATCCCGAACCCAATCTGCACTTTTCGGTCTCCAAACCCTCAAACCTGTTCTAAGATCAAATCAACATCCTAACCCTTAGAAACACTACCACAACACATTCAAGCACACACAAGCTTGAAAACAGACCCCACTCGCATCACACACACAAACACATACACACGGGTTTAACACAGACATTTCAAAAACATGTTTTACTATGTGTTCCAGCCCTAAATAAGTTGAAATCATGTAAAAGAGGGGTCTTAGAACTCACACAAACAACCTCGTCGAGTAGAGCTTCAATCCAACCCGCTACACCTCAACTTTCACGCTCGAATCCACGAAAAACGAAGCTTGAAACCTCTTTCCTCCCTCTCTTTGGCCGAATTTTATGAGTGTGGGGGAGGGTGTGGGCTTCCTTTTCCCTCTTATACTCCCACTCATTCAAGTCTTACCCGTTTGGCAAGTTCGGTCCTTTGACTTTGGACTTTATTTCTTTTCTTTCTCTTTTTCTTCTTTCTTTGGCTTCAAGGGAAATAACCGGGTGTTACAAGTCCATCCCCCTTAAATAGGTTTCGTCCCCGAAACCTATTATTCCTTGAACAGACGTGGGTAATGCTGTCTCATCTCTTTTTCGGTCTCCCACGTAGACTCGGATCCCTTCCTGTGCTTCCACTGTACACGCACAAGAGAAACCACTTTATTCCTCAGCCTCTTCTTTTTTCGATCAATGATCACCACTGGTTGCTCCACATAATTGAGCCGTTCATCTACCTCGATATCCTCTAGTGGTACGACCATATCCTCGTCTGCCAAACATTTTCTCAGATGAGATACATGAAATGTCAGGTGGATTCCACTTAACTCATCTGGTAGCTCCAACCTATAGGCCACCTCTCCTACTCTAGCAATGATTCGGAAAGGCCCTATGTATCTCGGGCTCAATTTGCCCCGCTTTCTAAACTGAATGATACCCTTCCAAGGAGAGACCTTCAACATAACCCTGTCACCCACCTGGAACTCAATCGGTCTACGTCGTTTATCAGCATAACACTTCTGTCTATCTTTGGCTGCCTTCATGAAGGCCTTGATCTTTTCAAGCTTCTTAGTCATAGCCTCGATCACCTAGACGCTTCCTAACTCTTTCTGGCCAATATCACCCCAACACACAGGTGTTCGGCATCTCCTTCCGTATAGCATCTCATAAGGGGACATACCGATGCTAGCATGATAACTGTTGTTATATGAGAACTCAGCTAACGGTAAGTGGTCATCCCAACTTCCTCCAAAATTGATAACACAAGCACGAAGCATCTCCTCCAAGGTCTGAATGGTCCTTTCTGACTTACCATCTGTCTGAGGATGATAAGCCGTACTAATATTCAACCTCGTCCCCATAGCGTCGTGGAATTTCTTCCAAAATTTTGAGGTAAACCGGGTGTCACGATAAGACACAATAGACACCGGCACACCATGATGAGTTACAATTTCCTTGATGAATAGATCCGCCAACCTCTCGGATGAATATGTCTCGTGGATCGGTAGGAAGTGAGCACTCTTCGTCAAACGGTCAACTATCACCTATATGGCTCGTACCCCTTCGGGGTATGCGGTAACTTAGTAATGAAATCCATGGTGATGTGCTCCCACTTCCACTTCGGTATATATCCAAAGGTTGGATCTTCTCATATGGCTTTTGGTGCTCGACCTTCACTTGTAGACAAGTAAGGCATTTACTCACATACTCCATCACATCGCGCTTCCATACCCAGCCACCAATAGTCTTTCTTCATGTCTTGATATATCTTTGTGGCAATAGGATGAATGGAGTATTGAGTCTTGTGAGCTTCATCTATGATCTTCATGCATAGATCCCCAAAACAAGGAATCCACATTCGTCCAAATCGGGTTCTAACACCAGCGTGTTTTCACCCAATTCCGTAACTACTAGACCTCTCATTCTTTCAGAGTTAAGATGTTCTTCTTTCAATGCCTTTTCTTGAAACTCTTTGACTTGCTTCATCACAGTAGAGGTCATGATCGATTGGTAATGCTTTCACCCGAATCGGCTCGGGTCTCTCTTTTCTGCTAAGGGCACCCGCCACCACGTTGGCTTTGCCCGATGGTAATGGATCTCGCAATCATAATCCTTTATGAGCTCCAACCATCGTCTCTTCTGCACATGTTCAGGTCCTTCTGCTCGAAAAAGTACTTCAAGCTCTTGTGGTTAGTGATATGGTGCACTTCGTCCCGTAAAGATAGTGCCTCCAAATCTATAATGCAAAGACCACATCTGCTAGCTCCAAGTCATGAGTAGGGTAATTGACCTCATGAACCTTCAACTGTCGAGATGCATAGGCTATAACATTCCCTCTCTACATTAACACACACCACAACCCCGAATAGGAAGCATCAGAATAGACCACCAGATCTTCACTTCCATCAGGTAATGATAGATCAGGAGCTTGAGTCAAATTCGCGTTTAACTCCTCAAATGCCTTCTCTTGAGCTTGACCCCATACGAACTTCACATCTTTCCGAGTCAATTTGGTTAGTGGAGAGGTGATCTTAGAGAAGTCTTGAATGAATCTTCTGTAATAGCCGCCAAACCCAAGAAGCTACGAATCTCGGATGGCGTCTTTGGAGACTTCCATTACATCACCACCTCCACCTTTGTCGGGTCCACCATAATCCCGTCAGGGTTCATCACATGACCCAAGAATTGAACATCGCGCAACCAAAATGCGCACTTGGAGAACTTGGGGTACAACTTCTCCTTTCTCACATCTCCAGAACCTCCCGAATGTGACCGACATGCTCTATCTCTCTCTTCGAATAAATCAGGATATCATCAATAAACACAATCACTGATTTATCAAACATCGATCGACACACTCGATTCATCAGATCCATAAAAGCAGCTGGCGCATTGGTCAAACCAAATGACATAACGAGGAACTCGTAGTGACCATAACGCATGTGAAAAGCTGTTTTAGGGATATCCTGCTCCTTCACCTTTAGCTGATGGTAGCTAGATCGAAGATCTATCCTTGAAAACCAGCTGGCACCTTGAAGGAGATCAAACAAATCATCAATTCTTGGTAAGGGGTATCGATTCTTTATCGTCAACTTATTCAGCTCACGGTAGTCAATACACATCCTCATACTACCGTCTTTCTTCTTTATAAACAGGAACGGAGCACCCCAAGGGGAGATACTCGGTCTAATAACCCCTTATCAAGCAGCTCTTGCAACTGCTCCATCAACTCTTTCATCTCAGTCGAAGCCAACCGATACGGTGCCTTGGCAACAGGTTGGGCACCCGGTATCAGATCAATCTGAAACTCGATCTCTCGGTCAGGCGGCACTCCGGGTAAGTCTTCGGGAACCATCTGGGAAGTCACACACAACGGTACATCAGACAGTTATGGTATTGGTGGTTCTACATCCTTCACATAAGCTAAGTAGGCACTACACCCACGCCTCATGCACTTTCCCGCCATCGCCATTGAGATTACTTTCGCGATCGTCGTGACCCGATCCCCATAAACTGTCACCTTACTCCCGTCAGGCGCCGTCAGTCTAATCATCTTCTTGCGACACACAATGTTCGCCTCATAATCCGCTAACCAATCCATCCTAGAATTAGATCGAAACCACCTAAGGTCATCATGAACGTCTAACAAGAAATTTATGACCTTTTAGTTCCACATCACAGCCTTCTATCATCTTAGAAATCCTGGTAGACTTACCTATGGCAGTTTCTACATCAAAAGGCTCATCAACACTCTTACTACTAACAGACAGTTTAGCACAGAAAGCAGCGAAATAAAACTTTTACCGCACCAGAATCAAATAACACGGAGGCTAAGGTTTGGTTTACTAGAAACGTACCTGACACAACATCAGGGTCCGTCCAAGCCTCCTTTTGTGTCATCGTAAATGTTCTGGCGCTCGCCCTTGGTCATTCTCCTCCATCCTTCTTCACCCAAGAACCCTCAGCCCTCGGCTTCTTACAATCCCTACCCATGTGACCACTTTCCCCACAGTTGAAACACCTCATAGCCCCACAATCTCTAGCCACATGACCAGGCTTCCCGCACTTGAAGCAGACATTCAATCCCCACCTACACTCGCCATTGTGCTCTTTTCCATATTTGCCACACTTTTTCGATCCTGCACCAGACGTGACCACACATCGATCGTCCACCCGTGCCTTCTTATTACTTGTTGAGGCACCACCCCTACCAAACCTTTTCCCATTCCAATCCGATCACCACCACACTTCTTGCTCGCCTCAGCCACCACCACCTCTCGCTCATCATACAATCTTCCTTCCAAATCAACTTTCGACCTAAACGTGCTCGGTCGCGCAACGTCATGTGCCTATGGATGTCCGCCGGCAAACCCTGAATGTACCTCTTAATCTTTCGTGACAATGGCGTCACTTGGTCTGACCCTAGTCGTGCCATCTCATTGAATTTGGTGGTGTACTGTTGGTGTGTCATCGTCCCCGCCTCCAACTGCAGGAACTCCCTCTCAACCTTGTCCATTTCCCTATGAGGACAGAACTCTTCAATCACCAACTTCTTTAACTCTGCCCACTTCATCCTCCCGATAGTCCTGCTACCCTCAGCTTGGACAATATTATCCCACCAGCATAAAGCCGAGTCCACAATGAGCGAGCAACAAATTTCACCTTCTAGTCTTCTCGGCACTCGCTGATATTTAGAACAACTTCCATCTCTCTCACCCACCGGTGAGCAGCAGCAACAGTGTCATTACCATCAAGAGTAGAGGGCTTTCATCGTTGAAATGCCCGTATTACAACCTCGTGCCGCCTCCGATGTAGGCTCTTCTTCTTCCTTTTCTTCTTCATCATCAGATAGAACTATCTCATCTCAGACTGTCTTCTTTCGCCCGTAGGTCTACTTCTTTCCGTCCTTTCTCCTTCCCTCACAGCCTTGATAACTTCGGTCACCACAGACGGTAAGATTGTCTGCATGACCTGATGCACCTCTTCGACAACAGCCTCCTTCACTGAGGCCCTTAAGTTTGCACTCTCATCACCACCCTCCAGATGAGGGGTCTCGGGTTCTTCATGAACCACCTTTTCAACTATGGGTCTTCCTCTCTTGGGTAGCGGTTCAGCACCATGACTTCCACCATGAAGCTTTCGAAGATCTACCACCGGCCATCTACACACACACTGAAAGATTCAAACCCAACATGGTCATTCAAGGGAATAGCTTAGTTTATGTCAAGTATAGTAACTCGCTAATTACAATGGCCAGTTGTGATTAGCAACTTACTTTACTCTTCATACCCCAAGCATTACCTATCCTGACTACATCAGTATCTAAATCTACAAACAACACATAACCACATAACATGAGCATGTAATACCGGTTTACATTACGAAAATAGCTGATGGCACGCAGCTACTCAGACTGGCATCCCTTCCATTTCCATCCCATTCTCAGTTTAAGTTTAGGTTTATTTTGAAAATTTACCCGTTTCACTTAAACTTTGGCTCCGATACCAACTTGTAAGGCCCCATTCCCGGGACGTTTACAGCTGGTCATTCATTGCACATAAAATATATATTTTTATTAAATTAAAGAGAAACATTGTATCGGAATCATCAAAATAGACATCTCATTTCATTATAAAAGCTTTTGCAAAACAATACATCGTTATCAAGTTACAAAATACATGTTGCATTACATCACAAAAGTATTATAAAAATGGATGCCATCCAAAAAAGCTGAGTAGCCACCCCGTACCATCCTCAGCAACATTACCTGCCAACTGGAAACACATAAAAGTCAGTGTTGCTGAGTGAGTTCTAGTTTTATAATAAAATGTACTTTCTCTTTCGTTTAAAAACCGTCATTACTTTCTTTCAAATCATAACAGTCAAAGAACGTGAGCACACATCGTATGTACACATAGATAATATTTATTATCTTCATCATCATTCATTTCATACTTTTATTATCTTTGGTTTTCATCTAGGTCCTGTCATGTGCTTAACCCCCCTTTAGAGCACCAAGCAATTCATCTAGGGTTAAGTGACAAGGACCCCATACATCTGGTCAATCACAAAGATTGAACCCCTGTGTGCATCCTCATGGGGTATTTAACCTGCACACAGATGAGCTGACAACCCCTCATTGGGTGTGAACCTCCATACATATGCTTGATCACACGGATCAAGCCCCAGTGTGCATCCTCATGGGGTAGCTAACCCGCACACGGTTGAGCTAACACTCCTCATTGAGTATGAACCTCTATACATTTGCTTCCAAGCCTTTCTTACGTTCGTTCGTTCATTAATGCATGCATTCTTCATTTCGTTCCACTTTTCATTATCTTCCAGATACATAACAAGGAACATCAACACAAACATACAAACATCGCCATACACGGCACCAACATACATACATAACATACATCCTCATATCATCATGCATAAACATGCAACATCATACATCATCACTCATGCCCATCATAACGTCTATGACCTCAAAAGTCAACTTACATGAACCCCTGGGAACCTGCCAAGTCAAAGCCTACCTCTATGCATCTCCCCAAAAGTCAAAAAGTTAAACTATGATCTTTCGGGCGCACAAGCCCTACTTGGGCGTATGAGCACCCTTCAGTCGCATGGCCTCCCAGGCAACTGAACACTAGGCGAATGAACACCATGGAAATGGACTCAATGCGGATGGATCCTATGCGAATGGACCTAATGTGGATATGCTCCTAGGCGTATGGACCTCAGTCGCATGACTGTCACACGAATGAACCTCAGTCGCACGACTCACATGTGTATGCACCTCAATCACACGACTCACATGCGTATGGACCTCAGTCGCACGACTCACATGCGTATGGACCCCAGTCGCATTCCTTTCGGTCGCATGACCTCCAGTCGCATGCCATTCGGTAGCATAGCCCTAGTTGGTACAAAATGCAGTTCATCACGAACCCAATCTGCAGTTTTCGGTCTCCAAACCCTCTCAAACCTGTTCTAAGCTCAAATCAACCATCCAAAACCCTGGAAACACATACCACAACACCATTTAAGCACATACAAGCCCGAAAACAAATCCCAGTCCCATCACACACAAACACATACACACGGTTTCAAGACACACTATGTGTTCCAGCCCCAAATCAGTTGAAATCATGTAAAGAGGAGTCCTAGAACTCACACAAACAACCCCGCCGAGTAGAGCTTCGATCCAACTTGTTACACCTCAACTTTCACGCTCGAATCCACGAAAACCGAAGCTTGAAACCTCTTTTCTCTCTCTCTTCTCTCTTTGGCCGAATTTTGTGAGTGTGGGGGAGGGTGTGGGCTGCCTTCCCCACTTATTCTCCCACTCATTCAAGTCTTTCTCTTTTGGCAAGTTTGGTCCCTTGACTTTGGACTTTATTTCTTTTCTTTCTCTTTTTCTTCTTTCGTTGATGGAGTTGCACATAAGCAAATCTTATATGTGAATGATCAAGAGTAAAGTATGGATACTTTTTATTTGATGGTATTTATCTAGAGTGGGACACTATTGTGAAAGCTTTTTCATACCTATAAGATGACAAAAGAAAAGTTTTAAAAAAAAAATACAGGAGCCTGCAATAAAAGATATCGAGGATGCATTTAGGGTTCTAAAGAAACAATGGGCAATCATTTTCAATCTGGCACGTATGTGGGCAAAAGAAAAATAATTAGAGATCTAACGTATGCATGCTTGATTCTACATAATATGATTTTGTAGGGTGAAGGAAAAGTGATATGCCAAAGCTACGAATGTGACATTCCACGACTTCCTTATATGCAACCAATGAGCAAAGGCTTCAAAATCGTGCGGAAATTCGTTCTACAGACCTTCATAATGCCCTTATTGCAGATTTGGTGGAGCATGTTTGGCGATATCATCCTCATGAGTTGGGTTCGGACACAAAGTAAAAGTCGTTTATTAGTTATGTTTATTGATTTTAATGTATTTACTAATAAAGTAACATAATTGTTGTCTTTAAATTACATTTGTTATTATATAAAATAACTTAATTTATGATAAAAAGAATTAAATAATAATTATTTAATCACCAACCAACATCATAACCAAACCTCTCCTATTACACTTTTTTAGACATTTTTGAGTGAGAAAAAAATGTATTTATGTGTCGGTCACGTGACGACATTTTTTTCTCAACTAATCCACTAACAAAAAAATAACGCATAGCGTAAGTGTATAAACAGTTTCGTTTATACAAAATAATATAAAAAGTTCTCGATCAATTAACATCCTTTTGTGAGATTACATGTACACCAAATTAGACACATACTATGTTTATAAAATGATATGAGAAGCGAATGTGAGTTAATTAAAAGGTTTAATGCTGTAAAAGAATTTATTATAAATAAACAGGACTGTGTAGTTGACTATCTAGCAAAATAAATAGAGTAAAATTTAAGGACTTTTATAGAAGTAAAAAGATGAAAATTTTAATAAATATAATAGATAACCAAAACACAATATAGTCGAAAATTTCCTGATTTGACTCTTAAAAATAGGGATAGATCAAACCATTAGTAATAGTTTATTATCGTTGAAAACAAAGAACCATTAAAATTAAACAAACCAAACTGAATATTTACTAACAGTTTGTTTACACGATTTGGACTCACTGGGTCTTCATTCAAGTTGTATAATTAATTAAATATATACCCCTCTTAAGATTACGGTATCAACACATATAGAAGTTATCATGAAATGATTTAAGATACAAGCCAACCATCATAAATTTTACATGCATTACCATATAAATTTAAAAGCGGAATATAATCTTTTACTATAAAAAGAAAACATTTTAGTTTCCTTCACCTCCAAAGCCGCTACCTGTTCCGACACCACCACCACTACCACCGCCCACTCCTACTCCTACTCCAATACCAACCCCCACTCCCATTCCGCCGCCATGGCCACCAATGCCATGACCACCACCAAGTCCTCCTCCACTTCCTAAACCTCCACCAAGTCCACCTCCATGTTCTAAACCACCGCCACCACCAAGCTCAGATCCACCACCTAAACCACTGCCACCACCACCACCACCGCCACCTCCTCCACCGCCACCACCACCTCCTATGCCTCCTAAACCTTCTCCACCTACACCACCTCCAGCACCAAAACCTCCACCATGACCTGAACCTCCACCAATACCACCACCCCCACCACTTCCTCCTCCTCCACCACCACCAACACCACCTCCTGTACCACCACCAACTCCACCTACTCTAAATCCATCCCCGCTTCCTGAACCTCCTCCTAGCCCACTGCCTCCACCGCTACCTCCACCTCCACCGCTACCTCCACCTCCACCGCTACCTCCACCTCCACCGCCTCCAATTCCAACCCCACCAACACCACCACTACCAACTCCTCCTCCAACTCCAAACCCACTACCCTTACCTGACCCTCCCCCTAAACCGCCGCCTCCACCACCTCCTGCACCACCACCTCCACCAATGCCACCACCTCCTGCACCACCACCTACTCCACCTCCAGCTCCAAATCCACCACCCTTACCTGACCCTCCCCCTAAACCGCCACCTCCACCACCTCCTGCACCACCACCTCCACCAATGCCACCACCTCCTGCACCACCACCTACTCCACCTCCAGCTCCAAACCACCACCTTACCTGACCCTCCCCCTAAACCACCGCCTCCACCACCTCCCGCGCCACCACCTCCACCAATACCACCACCTCCTGCACTACCACCTACTCCACCTCCGGCTCCAAACCCACCACCCTTACCTGACCCTCCCCCTAAACCACCGCCTCCACCACCTCCCGCGCCACCACCTCCACCAATACCACCACCTCCCGCACGACCTCCTGCACCACCACCTACTCCACCCCCGGCTCCAAACCCACCACCCTTGCCTGACCCTCCCCCTAAACCACCGCCTCCACCACCTCCTGCACCACCACCTCCGCCAATACCGCCACCTCCTGCACCACCACCTACTCCACCTCCGGCTCCAAACCCACCACCTTTACCTGACCCTCCCCCTAAACCACCGCCTCCACCGCCTCCTGCACCACCACCTCCACCAATTCCACCACCTCCTGCACCACCACCTACTCCACCTCCGGCTCCAAACCCACCACCCTTACCAGACCCTCCCCCTAAACCACCGCCTCCACCGCCTCCCGCACCACCACCTCCACCAATGCCACCACCTCCTACACCACCACCTACCCCACCTCCAGCTCCAAACCCACCACCTTTACCAGAACCCCCTCCAATTCCACCTCCACCACCTAATCCGCCACCACCCCCGCCACCCAGTCCACCTCCTGAACCCCCACCAACACCCACTCCCCACCTAATCCACCACCACCTCCACCACCTAATCCACCTCCTGAACCTCCACCAATGCCCCCTCCACCACTAATCCGCCTCCTGAACCTCCACCAAGTCCCCCTCCACCTCCAACTCCACCACCACCACCTAGCCCTCCTCCACCACCTCCACCGAATCCTCCACCACCACCAAGTCCACCTCCTCGACCGCCAAAATGCCCACACCCCCTCCGGCGATATCGACATCCGCCACGACCCCATCCTGCAGTCTCGAGTCTTTCATCCCCGTGAGTAATCACATTCATGTGAAACACAAGACAGATTATAAGAAGCAACGTGCAAACCCATTTCAGCCCCATAAATCTATTTCACTGAATTGCTTAAACTTTGGTGGATATAATGTTTCATAAGGTTGGATTATATACCCATGTAGGCTCATATCCACTTGCATACAACTACGTAGCAATGAATGCTTGCATTAGGGTTAGACTTGATTTAATGTATGCCAACCGCGTTGAGCCGTTGGGGATATGATCCAACTGTCCAAAGCACTCAAACTTAACTATACTTAAACTCTTTATCACATCATGTCACTATAAATTTTTATGACCAATTAGAACTTCACAATTCTGCACACACTAATTTTAAATGTGTGTATATGTTAAACATGTAAATATGTAATTAACATTTTACTGATCTATTGAAATAAAAGAAACGCACCTGTCAACTATACTTACTATAAAATTTGACAAAGAAGTTTAACGTATTTACTTCCGTTTAAGTTATGTTGAAAGAGTAATCCTAATAGTATAATCATTTATTGATGTACATTTAAATTTTACTTGATTATACTCATGATGGTAATTGAGAATGAAATATGAAAATGTACCATGATATAAAGCGAAAATCAAGTGAAAATCAAGTGAAAATCAAGTGAAAATCAACTGTAAATCAATTATTATTATGTTCCTATGATTGTCATTGTCAACAAAATAAAAGTTTGGATTTTTATCGGCCAAGCTGACAGTATAAATTATTATTAACCAATAGATTATAGTTTGGATTGTTAAAATAAACTAATTTAAATTATCATTAAGTAATTGATAGATTAATTAAATTTATTTTAAACCGTGAATTCATTTAGTAATTTAGAACTTGAATCTAATACTTTCATAGGTGTTTCAAGAGGCTTTACTTTGTAACCGAGTTATCAACCCAGCCAGTGATGATAGGACAACCAATTAAAAATGAAGATGCATATATAATAATATTAATAACAAAAAGTATTAATAGTTAACAGGAAATTGGTTGGATGTGGAGATAAAAAAATATGTGTAGATATATATATGTATGTGCATTTAAGACGATGTAGTTAACGCTTTTATATCATGTTCCATAGAAGACGTATTTTTTATCAACTCTGTTCGTACATTATGACCTGGTATTTTCTCTATCTAATCACCAAGAATTGCATTTAATTAATGTCAACATTCACTTAATCCTTTAAAAAATATTAGTTTACAAAACTTATATAATTTGTTGAGTTATAGAGCGTCGCCTCTACTGCAAAGCGAGAAGCCAAGGGCGCATGCGTCAACTAGGTATTGCTAGAGTTAATAACTTGGCGAGATGAAACCCTAGTTTTGTTTCATCTCCGTTGTGTAATCTTAGGCAACAAGTCATTAAGCCTAATCCGGGTATTATATAACCAAGTTTATATAATTGTTAACAGTCTGCCCAAATCAAAAAGCAAGGAAATTTTTTCTCTAGTTTGACTATTGATGTACTTAGATTACGTATAATATTACACTTTTCTATATATAAAGTTGGAGGTTTTAGAATACTTGTTAAATGTTGAAGATATAAACGTGTCGGTGCAATGATCGAACCAACAAAGATCTATGGTGGATATATTTGGATCTCAATTATACAATGAGTGTTGACTGATTCATATGCAAAAGTCAACCTGATTAAATGCATATGAGCTACCCGATTGGGATGTAGGTCCAAACTTTAAACACCTATTGACTTGTTGAACGTTAATGTAGCTAGTCATGTGAGAGATAATATCATCGATCGTGTTCATGGTTTTGAAAAGCAGTAGGAGAAAACCGATGGTTAATCTCTCAAGATAATCAACCTTTGTAGTTATATCGCATACTTCAACAATGCAACTTTCTTGTAAACTTGTGAGTAGATCAGAAAACAAAATTGAATTTTGATTTTGATTTGGTTTCCTTTATCAAGAGCAGTTTTGTCAATTTATATGAACTTGACGGTAAAAACTAATGTCAGTTAAGCTATGGATAATTTTGTTATTAATTGACATACTTAGTGCGCTAACTTGTAATAAATGATACTTAAGGACTAAACTTGAAAAACAAACTTACCATAGAAACCATCTGGGTTGAAAATTGGAAAAAAATTAACTCTTAAAAAATAATACATGTAGTTAAAAGTGAGGTTATTCAAGTCTAGCAAACTACCGGATGGAATTTACTGGGTTGAAAATTGCACGGGTTAATTGCAAAATCGTATTTTGTAATGGAAAAATCCATCAAAAAGTAAATATATAGTATAAACTCAATAAAGTTCACCTTTATTTAATCTTTAAAAATTTAAAAACAATAAAGTATAGACTTGATTTAAAAAAAATCAGAAATTACGAATAAGGGTGTACATGATGTTTGACTCAGTTTTCACTTTGCAGAGGAGTCGAATGCTTCGCTACATGATGTCGCAACCTTATCTTACACCTTATGCATGAACCTTCTCACGACTTAACCCACAATCACAACAAATAAGCAATCTTATCGGTTGTTTCAAAACCTACACGGATTGCAAATACATTTTATTTTTGATATTTACAATCATCGTTGTATGAAAGAACCTTTGGTCCTATGATACCAAGGTATTTTGCAAGGTGCCACACCTAAAGTTAAAAATTCAAGTCACATTGTAGATTTTTCTTCTACTTGACTTATTGATTAGTTTTTTAGTTTTGAAGTTGCACTTCTTCCATGTTTCAAGGTCTTTAGTCAACTTTTTGTTTAATTGTTGAGTTTGTGATGCTGCATTGCTACTATAGCTTCTTCAAGTTCACCACCAAGATTTGTAAATGTAATCTGGAGGGCTTTTTTTTGTAACCGGCAAACATTCAAATGAAAATTTTAAATTCCATCAAGCAAGTGAGTGATTGTTAACTTCTATTGAATGAAGGTAAATATTCAAATTCCAATCTCATTATGTGGCAACAAAATATAATACCGATGATACCTTTTTCCAATATGAATTGCATGAGCCAATGAGCCCCTAGGATGTTTGAAATCAGGTTTCTTGAATATATTTACAGGAAATATTACAATTTACACTACAAAGCAAAAATGCTGGAGACCATGCGTAATCTATCAATGATTACATTGAGGTTCTATACTAAAAGCTACAACCAGCTGCTTGTAGTTAATCAGCTAAGAACATTTACAATAGATTCCTATATTTTAAAAAATAGTTGTGAGTAGATCAAAGAGAAAAATTACTGTTAGTCAGTATATTTGAAAAATCATAAATAGTTGTGAGTAAATCAAAGAGAAAAATTACTGTTAGTCAGTATATTTGAAAAATCATTGTTCAACCCTTATAAATTTTTTAATATATATGAAAGTGGTTGTTAATAAATGACAGAGAAATGTAATAATAAAAGTATGAAAAAATTATTTAATCGAGAAGTAAAGAGAAAAAGTGACAACTTTTCGTGTAGTTATAAAGATAAGGATAAGAAATCTGATGTGGATGCTTTAATACAAACACTAAAGATAGTTTTATTCTAGGTTTTAAGATCGGTGACATACTAGAGCCATTTATCTTCATATTCATTTTACATGTAATCATTTTACATGTAATCATTTTACATGCAATTGATTAGCTGATTTAGTTCTCAAATTAATAAACCAAGAACCTATAAAATTTAATAATATTATTCTTACAAAATTGATTTTGATGGGTTTACACAATTTATCATAATAAAAAAGGCTTAACATTTGTTTCTAACACACACACACATACATACATACATACATACATACATACATACATACATACATACATACATACATACATACATACATACACATACATACATACATACATACATACATACATACAAACATACATACATACATACATACATACTACATACATACATACATACATACATAATACATACATACATAATACATACATACATACATTACATACATACATACATACTACATACATACATATATATATAGGGGAGGGATCAAATGAAAATCAGGGATTACATATATGTAAGTATGTGTTAGAAAGTGTACAATTAAGAGTTGCATACATTTATGGGTTATGCATATGTAAGTACGTCTTACCAAATGTATAACTAAGAGTTGCGTACATGTAGCTCCTAAAAGTTATGTATACATAAGTTGTTTCGTCATCATCGACGATAGTTGGAGTTTATATGAAAAATATATAATGTGTGACATCCGGTAATTTTACGTTACCAAACTCCGTTAGTGCTGTTACGTCTTGCATACACGTCTCATGAGCACACACTAGTTGTCGTTTAACGTTGGTGACCTAATAATAATTAATAATGTTACATTCATGATAATCTAAGTGATTAGATGATTATTGTGTTGTGCTTATGTGTTTACGCGATTTAAATATTAACGGTGAATTTTATCGTGTAACATGGAAACGCGTATATTTAAATTGTCTATCTTGTGACTAGTGGAAATAACGTCAATATTATTATTATTGATTAATAATGTTGGTATTATTAAGTTAAAACCTTTTAAAAAGTGTTTAAAAGAATAGTTTTTATAAAATAAAAATAAAGGGGGTTAAGTGTAATTACCTAAAACTAAAACTTAACAAAATTAACAACCCTAATCCCCCCAAACCCCAATTCGGCCGTAACCCTCATTCCAAGCCCCCACATTCGAATTTCAGCCTTCAAACAATCATTGTGCTACGGTTTTGGTTGATCTCAAGCTATAGAACACATTAAAATCATCAATTGCAAGATAATACACGTGAACAGGTTAGATTTTTACAAGTTTTATGGGTTTTCTTGATATGGCCGAACCCTAATTCGGATTTGAGTTCAAAAATGTTGAAGTTGTTGTTTGATGATGCTAGTGTGTTAGTTAGATAGAATACATGTTGTTTAATGTCGATTATGCAAGAATGATACGTTTTTGATGAATTGTTCATGAACTTTGATTCAAGATAAACCTTAATTCAAAAATTGATGTGGATTATATGAAGTTGATGATTTTTAGATGATTACATGGTGCTATTTTGGTTGGGTGAGTGCTAGATTACAGTGATCTTGCAAGAAAATGATGAATTGAATGTTGTGTTCATAGGTTACTAATATAGTAACTTTATTTTGTCAAGAATGTTGAATTAGGGATGAATGGATGTTATGGATATGTTTATGATGATGTATAGATACTAGATTGTTGTTGTGAACTATGGGAGTTCAAGAACACATGTTAGAATCCATACATTACTAAAGATAGTGACTTTATTTTTCATGATATGATAATTTGATGATGAATTGATGTTGTTGAAGGGTTTATGATGATGTATGTATGATAGATTGATGATATGGATGCTAGAAAACTAGGAATGAGTGTTGTAGTTCATAGATTACCAAAGTAGAAACTTTTGATCATGAAGGTTAGTGAATTATGATGTTTGGATGTTGTTGATCATGCTTAGATATTGATATGAACTTGAATTGGTGTATTATTAATAATTCATGAATACATTGGGTGTTTGATAGATTTTGGGATGTGCTTTCCCAAAAGGGAAACTTTATTTGCATAAAGTTTGAAGGATGATAGTTTGAGCATGTTTGAGATATTAGGAGCATGTTAGTATGTTCATGGATGATTTTTAATGTGATAAAATATGTTAATTTAGATGTATGGAATGCTTGGATGATCATGTGTGATGTATGAACTTTGATGACTTGTATGATATTTAGTGGTATGATGATCTAAGTTATGCATTGGGTAGTGTAGTACCTCTTGTGATCTATTTGAATGTTAACCATGTATATTATATGTTCACATTTGCTTAATTGAGTTATAACTCATGATGTCACCAATGGGTCAACTGGGTCAAACATGTCTGTTTTTTGAAACCTTGAGTCTTTGGTTATGGTGTGCTTAGGGTTCCACATGTTCTCTGTTTACACGTACTTATGTACTTATATGATCTAGGTAACCTCTGAAGGTTGTCTGTCTACTCTTTCTTCCAAGTAAACCCTAAATAGTTGTTACGCATATCAGGTGAGTTCATGCCCCACTCTTTACTTAACCTCTTTTGGGGGAGATAGCATACTGGTAATTTACAAACGCTTTATATATTTAAGTTGTGTATAATATTAATATATTGTTTTTTACCTTGGAAAAGTCCTCATACTTTCGAATTGTTAATATTGAATATCGGGGAAACTTGGGTAGTACTACTGGGTCTGATGAGCCCCACCTGTGTGACTCGAGGTCAACCGGGTACAATTTGTCCTAATGAACATTGTCACGACCTGATAAGTCGTGACAGGAGGCAACAACTTATCACAGTCAGCTTTAATTGCGAAGTCACTATGAATTAATATTTATTGTTAATAGACTAGCTATGTGTTACAATACACTACTTATATATCACAACTGTTAAATTGTTTGTATTTGAACGCCAACTTTTGAACTCACCAACCATTGTGTTGATATTTTAGTATGCTTTTCTCAGTTCGTTAACTTCGCTTGCCATTAGGAGCACTGCATGGGTTCATTATGCATTCTAAGACTCTATTTTAAAGACATCTTTGTTGGTTTCTATTTATTAATGTTTAATCATTTGGGTTGGCGCGTGTTTTGCCATATTATGCATTTATATACTTTCGGTTTCTTTACTTACAAAACGCTTCCGCTTAGTTTTCAAGTTTGAACTTTGGTTGATTTTATTCTAATGTTGGCATATAAAGTCGTTCTGAGTAACTATTGACTGTGATCCTGGTTTGTTCACACGCCTCGCGGTAAAACTCCGCACGTGGATTTTGAGGGTGTGACAGATTGGTATCAGAGCCATTGGTTATAGGGAACTAGGTTACATACACACTAGACTATAACCGCACACAGTTAGTTAGTTACCTGTGCCTTATTTCCTCTACTGAATACTTATTGGCATACACATCACACTCTCTGCAGCATGGCATCGTCATCGAGAACTCCGGGTAAGCGACCTACATCACCTACACGATCTGAGTCCCCACCTCCCGCACCTGTACCCGAAAATGGACCCGACTGGCCTCGTCTATCTTATCCTCGAGGGGAGATTGATTAGGATCAACCTTTTGCATTGATGGAGCGTGACCCCCCATGAGACTGGAGTTTCTACCCCAAGTTCATTATCACATAATGCATAGGGAGCGCGTACCTGTCCCGAGGCCCAGGACTTGGAGCAAAGCTGATCAACCAATGCCTTCACTCCCACGGATGGTGCAGTCGAATGAGCAACTGATTGCTGCACTGGTGGCTGCACTGGATACTTAGCAACAACGAGTCAGGTGACTCGCGGGTGATGTTTGTACACTGCAGCACGAGGTGTACAAACTACGACATCAAGTGGATGAACTCGAGGAGCGACACGGGAAGACCCTAAATGGGTTTCACAACATGAAAGACGGTTTTATAACACTTAGGGGACGCATGACTGCTCGTGAATAGCGAGATGCAGTAGCCGATAACAGAATTGCTACCTTAGAAGCCCAATTAGCAGCGCTTCAGATTGCTATAGCTCCTACTCCTACAGAGGACCCTGGGGATGAGGATCCCGAGGAGGAACCCGAGGAGGAGGAACCGGTGCAGACGGCAGATGACAGTGATGGGTCGGATGTCGTCAATTGATTTCCTTTATATGACTTGGACTATGTAGTGTTTTCTCCCCTTTGAAACCTATATGGGAAGGGTTGTTTCCCCACCCTAACGACAAACTTAAATTGTGACATTGGTGAATACATTGTGACTCATTTACAATTTATTTATCCTGGTTATCATTTTTGTTTTGAATGTTGTGGTTGTGATGATTCATTATTCCTTACTATTTACTATACTTCAATAGGATAAATGTATTTGATGTTACTCATTATTGTATTTATGAATGTAAAGTGAAAAATGGACGCCCGTGGACGTGGACGTGGGCGTGGGCGTGGGCAAGGACGTGGACGTGGCGGTGGTGCTATAAACATGACCCCTGCTGAATTAGCTGCCCTGATAAACGAGCATGTACAGGCGACGGTGGCTGCTACCCAGACAGGACAGCCAACAGGTAAGCGATGATAGAAAGCTAAATCAATATCCTGAATAACCGTATAGGATATCTAATCAATGTTTGTTGTGTTAAAATAGGACCACCGGTGTGTACCTATAAGTCCTTTATGGATTGTAAACCACACACCTATAGCGGTACTAAAGGGGATGTAGGACTAGTATGATGGTTTTAGAAGACAGAGTCTGTTTTCTCCAAATGCAACTGCCCACCTGTTGACCAGGTGAAATATGCCACCGAGACTCTAGAAGGTGCCTCTCTATCCTGGTGGAACATGCAAGTCCAGATGCTAGGACAAGCGATGGCAAATGGGCTTCCCTGGACTGAATTCAAAAAGATGATGACCGAGGAGTACTGTCCTCGCAATGAAGTACAAAAGCTAGAGATAGAGTTCTAGCAACTTAAGATGCAGGGCTCGGAAATCAAGGCCTACACCACCCAAACCCATGAACTAGCCACCCTATGCCCAGGGATGGTGAACGAAGTGCACAAGAGGGTTGAGCATTACATACGGGGATTAGTACCCGAAATTCAAAGCATGGTGGCTGCTTCCAACCCGTCCACGATTCAGCAAGCCATCCAGTTAGCTCATAAGCTAACTGATCAAGCAGTGGAGCAAGGATGTTTACCTAAGCGGGGTGCTGTGGCGAGCGTGCCGGACAACAAGAGGAAGTGGGATACTTCCAACAACAACAAATCATCATCATCCAGCGGTCAACCCCAATCTCAACAACAACAACAACCAGTTCAGCAACAACAACGGAGGTTCATAATAACCACAACTTCAATCAGACGGCTTCAAACAGTCAAGGACCCAGTGGTTATGGTGGTAAACATCCGAAGTGAACTCGGTGTAATTACCATCATGTGGGAAGGTGTGATAATTTCAAATGTCAATGCTGTGGTAAGATTGGACACGCGGCTAAGAATTGTCGTGATGAACTGTTAAGGAAGCCACAACCACCTCAGGAGACTCCCAAAGGTTATTTTGGATGTGCATTGATTATAGGGAGTTAAACAAAGTAACATTCAAGAACCGATATCATTTACCTCGTATCAACGACTTGTTTGATAAGCTTCAGGGATCAAGCTATTATTCGAAGATTGACTTGAGATCCGGTTATCATTAACTTAGAGTCCGAGAAGAAGACATCCCCAAAACTGTGTTTCGTACTCGTTATGGTCATTATGAGTTCTTGGTCATGCCTTGTGGGTTGACTAATGCACCTGCTGTGTTCATGGACCTCATGAACCGTGTGTGCAAACCCTATCTCGATCAGTTCGTCATTGTGTTTATCGATGACATACTGATATATTCTAGGACCTAGGAGGATCATGAAGAGCACTTACGAATGATCTTAGAACTGTTGAAGAATGAGCAGTTGTATGCCAAATTCTCTAAGTGTGACTTTTGGATACGAGAAGTGCAATTTCTAGGTCATATTGTTAATGAGAAGGGGATACATGTTGATCCTGCCAAGATTGAGGCGATAAAGAATTGGACTATACCCAAAACACCGAGCGAGATAACGCAATTTCTGGGATTAGCAAGATATTACCGACAATTCATAGAGAGATTCTCTAAGATCGCACAACCTCTCACAGCCTTGCTCATAAGGGAATGACATACAAATGGAGTGAGAGCCAAGAATCGGCTTTTCAATTGTTAAAACAAAAACTCTGTAGTGCACCGATATTGGCACTGCCAGAGGGAACGGATGATTTTGTGGTGTATTGTGATGCATCCATTCAAGGATTGGGTTGTGTCTTGATACAACGAGAAAAGGTGATAGCCTACGCCTCGAGACAACTAAAGGTTCACAAGAAGAACTATACCACGCATGACTTAGAATTGGGTGCAGTGGTTTTTGCCTTAAAGATTTGGAAACATTACTTGTACGGTACCAAGTGCACTATCTACACCGATCACAAGAGTCTTCAACTTATCTTCGAGCAAAAGGAGTTGAATATGAGGCAACGACGTTGGGTGGAGCTACTAAATGACTATGATTATGCTATCAAGTATCATCCGGGAAAGGCGAACGTAGTTGCCGATGCCTTAAGCCGGAAGGAAACAGCTAAACCCAGATGGGTGTGAGTTTTACAACTTACTATCAGTACTCAACTGCCTGAACAAGTTAAGGAGGCACAAATAGAAGCCTTAAAAGCAGAAAATGTTGGTTTTGAGTCATTAAGGGGAATGGATAAACAACTAGTGATGAAAGAGGATGGAATTTGGTACTTCATGGATAGATTTTGGGTGCCTGTCTATGAAAGATGATGGAATTTGGTACTTCATGAAAGGAAGAAACACCCAAGTTGTATCAGGTGAGTTCTAGACCCCAGTTTTTACTTGTTTTAAACTATCTTTGGGGCTGAAAATGTATTAAAATGATTTTTAAAGCTTATGTATGTTTACCCATATGTATTGTGCATGTTGGATGTTAATTCTTGAATGCTTATAGGTTATTCATGTTTAGAATAGCCATGTTAAGGTTAGAACAGATGGGTTTGATGATTGGGTTTGAAAACATACTAGAAACATGTTACACAGGAGGTTCATGCACCTAGATAAGGCTCATGCGCCTGAAAATGCCTTAGAAAAATTTAAGTGTAATCCATGCGCCTGAACAGTAGCTCACACGCCTAAGATTGCCTTAGAAATGTTTAAGTATAGCCCATGCGCCTGAATAGTGGTCCACGCACCTAGAAATATTAGTCGGATGACTAAGTGTAGGGCCATGCGCCCCAATAGTGCCCATGCGCCCAAGTGGCCCATGCGCCCAAGTGGCCCATGCGCCTAAGTGTTCATACGCCCGAATATTACCCATACGCCTGAATAGTTCATGCGCCTAAGTGATAAAATGATTAAGTGTTGGTTGATGCGCCTATATAGTGAAGAAATGCCCAAACAGGGCTCATGCACCCAAATAGTGTCAAAGCGCCTAAGCACTTAGAAAGTTTTACAGAATTTTTGGGGGTCCGTGCTTTTAGGGTTTTGACTGAGGGTTGACTGGGGCTTATTTATGATGATGTTTCATGCATGGTTATGATTGTTCCTTAATATTGTTATTTCTATTATTATTATTACTTATAGTATGTGACTTTACGTGGTATGTTTATTATCGTAACGTAAAGTGTATCGTAATAATAAAGAGAAAGAGAAATAAGAAAAGAAGAGGAACATTAATAAAAATGTTAACAAGTCTTGCAAGCTTACAGGAGGTACACGACCATGTTGTCATTAGCTGAACTGTGCTGCGAGTTAGCTACCCTATTATGCACACAGGGCCAATCAATCGAGATTGGCAGGACCTTTGAAGCGTGTCCTGGGTGATTGGGTCGGCCTTGTATACAGTACGTGATATAGTTGACCCTTTCGAGGGATACAATTGACCCTTTCGAGGGATACAGTTGACCCTTTCGAGGGATACAGTTGACCCTTTCAAGGATATAGATGGCCCATCACCCGTTTTCCATTGCGCATACAGTTGTGGCATTGCTCATTCGTCCATACAGAAAGTGAAAAATAAAGATAAAAGTTTATAGAATAGACAAGGCATACCGTAAAGAGAATGAACAGTATCTGTTCATATAGTTAATGCGTGCTCGCATATACAGTACAGAGTTGTATTTACAGAAAAGGGTATTGTCATATACAACATACAAAAAGTATTTTATTACTTTTAAAACTAGAACTCGTTCAGCAATGCTAACTTTTATACATTTTCAGTTGGCAGGTAATTATTGCTGAGGATGGCACTAGGGTGAAGCTACTCGGTAGGGAAAGACTGACATTCATTCATATTCTATGTTGCTGTTGTTTTGTAATGCAGTAAAACAATTCTTTTGTAAACAGTTTATGACGATGTATTGCTTAACAACAGTGTTTTAAATGAAATGAATGGTTTTTGATAAATCATTTCTGCTGCTTAAGTTTGCATAATTATAATGTGTAGTGTTTTAACTACTGTGATTGACCAACTATGAGGTGCCCAGGAACGGGGCCTTACAAATTAACCCGACTGTACCTTAAAGAGATCATTTCGAGACACGGTGTACCGGTCTTATTATTTCTGACCGCGACGCTCATTTCACGTCACATTTCTGGCAATCATTACAGAAATCTTTGGGTACACGTTTGGATATGAGTACTGCTTATCATCCACAGACGGATGGCTAGAGTGAGCGTACCATACAGACGTTGGAGGATATGCTATAAGCTTGTGTGATTGACTTCGGGAACAACTGGGAAATTCACCTGCCATTGGTGGAGTTTTCTTATAACAACAGTTATCGTACTAGCATACATGCAACACCTTTCGAGGCGTTGTATGGGAGAAAATGTAGATCACCAGTTTGCTGGGCGGAAATTGGTGATAGTCAACTGACGAGTCCCAAGTTAATTCATGAGACAACCGAGAAGATTATACAGATACGAAACTGTATGGCTGCAGCACGAGACAGACAGAAGAGTTATGTTGACAGGAGATGGAAACCTTTAGAGTTTCAGGTTGGTGACAAGGTTTTATTGAAGGTCTCACCATGGAAAGGCGTAGTTTGGTTTGGAAAGCGAGGAAAGCTAAATCTGAGGTACGTTGGACCATTTGAAATAGTGGAAAGAATAGGTCCAGTGGCCTGTCGACTAGCCCTACCTGATTCGCTAAGTGGAATCCATGATGTATTTCACGTATCGAACCTAAAGAAGTGTCTAACTGATGAAAAAATGATCGTACTACTAGAAGTTCAAGTGGATGAACATTTACGCTTTATTGAAGAATCAGTCGAGGTGATGGACTGTGAGGTGAAAACACTTAAGCAAAGCTAAATACCCATAATCAAAATCCGTTGGAATTCACGACATGGATCAGAATTCACGTGGGAACGAGAAGATCAAATGAAGCTTAAGTAACCTCAACTATTCGAAAAGACGATGCCAGCAGACGAAGGTATTGATTTAAATTTCGGGACGAAATCTTTCAACATGGGGATGATGTGACAACTCATCCAAAACTCACTCAATTTCGATTTCTGTATGCCAATGCAGTGGACCAGTGATGGAACACTCACCATGTAACGCAATTTTCGGGACGAAAATTCTTTCAACATGGGGATAATGTGACATCCGGTAATTTTACGTTACCAAACTCCGTTAGTGCCGTTACGTCTTGCATACACGTGTTATGTGCACACACTAGTTATTGTTTAACGTTAGTGACCTAATAATAATTAATAATGTTACATTAATGATAACCTAAGTGATTAGATGATTATTGTGTTGTGCTTATGTGTTTACGCGATTTAAATGTTAACGGTGAATTTTATCGCGTAACATGGAAACACGTATATTTAAATTGCCTATCTTGTGACTAGTGGAAATAATGTCAATAACATTATTGTTTATTAATAATGTTGGTATTATTAAGTTAAAACCTTTTAAAAAGTGTTTAAAAGAATAGTTTTTATAAAATATAAATAAAGGGAGTTAGGTGTAATTACCTAAAACTAAAATTAACAAAATTACAACCCTAATCCCCCCCAAACCCCAATTCGGCCGTAACCCTCATTCCAAGCCCCCACATTCGAATTTCAGCCTTCAAACAATCATTGTGCTATGGTTTTGGTCGATCTCAAGCTATAGAACACGTTAGTATCATCAATTGCAAGATAATACACGTGAAAAGGTTAGAATTTTACAAGTTTTATGGGTTTTCTTGATATGGCCGAACCCTAATTCGGATTTGGGTTCAAAAATGTTGAAGTTGTTGTTGTTTGATGATGCTAGTGTGTTAGTTAGATAGAATACATGTTGTTTAACGTCGATTATGCAAGAATGAAATGTTTTTGATGAAATGTTTATGAACTTTGATTCAAGATAAACCCTAATTCAAAAATTGATGTGGATTATATGAGGTTGATGATTTTTAGATGATTACGTTGTAAGGCCCCGTTCCCGGGACGCTTACAGTTGGATCCTCATTGCACATAAAACATATAATTTCATTTGCCTTATTAAAATTTTACAGCGGAAACATATAAAAAATAACTTTTCATATCATTACAAATGCTTTTGCAAGTTAATACAAGCGTTCATTTCAAAACATCAATCATTCGCATTATAATGCAAAAACATTAACAAAAGAATGCCATCCAAAAGAGCTGGGTAGCCGCCTCGTGCCACCCTCAGCAACGTTTACCTGCCAACTGAAAATGTATAAAAGTCAGCGTCGCTGAGTGAGTTCTAGTTTTATAATAAAACATACATTTCAATCGTTAAAACCGTTCTTTACTTTCTTTCAAATCATATTGCGCTTTACATTCATTCGTGATCATACATCATATGTACACATTGATAATATAATAATTATCTTCCATTACATACGTTAACGTCGTTCATTTTATACGTTCGTCCTTTCGAGTCTGTTGCGACAACAGGGTCACTCACCTCATTTAACAATCACAACTATTTGCACACTATCCAAGTCTGTTGCAATCATAGGGTTGCTCACCCCTATTGTTAATTTCAACTATAGCACGCTATCCGAGTCTGTTGCAACCATAGGGTTGCTCACCTCATGGCAACTTCACGATAGCATGCTATCCGAGTCTATTGTAACCATAGGGTTGCTCACCCCAATTGCCATTTCAACGATAGCACGCTACCCGAGTCTGTTGCAACCATAGGGTTGCTCACCTCATGGCAACTTCATGATAGCACGTTGTTCGAGTCTGTTGCAACAAATGGGTTGCTCACCTTATATATGTGCTTGCAAGACTTTCCTTCGTTCATTCGTCATTCAATAATGCATGCATTCTTACTTTGTGTTCCTCTTTCAATATCTTTCACTTTACGTTACATAATACTTCATTCGTTCATTCATTAACATGACACGTAAAGCCATAAGAAAGATAATATATATCATAATAAGGAACATATCATACAATTTTACATAATCACCAATCATACATTCCATCATACCACACTCATCACAACATTTATGACTTCAAAAAGTAAACTTACATAGCCCTCGGGAACCTCCCAAGTCAAAGCCTACATTACACTTTTCTCCAAAAATCAAAAAATAATCTAAGTCCTTAGACGCATGGGCACTATGCAGGCGCATGGGCAACTTTCAGGCGCATGGGGAACACTTAGGCGCATGGGAAACTTTCAGGCGCATGGGCAACTTTCAGGCGCATGGGCACTATGCAGGCGCATGAGTGCCTAGGCGCATGGAATCCTAGACGTCTGGACACTTAGTCAATTCCAGCCCAATTCTAGGCGCATGGGTACTATTCAGGCGTATTAACTTAGGCGTATGGACCATTCGGTCGCATGGACACTTAGGCGCATGAATTACACTTAAATAATTCCAAGGCATTTCCAGGCGCATGAGCCTTATCTAGGCCCATGAACCTTCTGTACAACATGTTTCTAGGATGTTTTCGAACCCAATCATCAAACCCCAAAAAGCATGAACAACCTATAGCATCTAAGAATCATCATCCAACATGCATAATACATACGAGTATACATACATAAACATTGTAAAATCGTTTTAATACATTTTCAGCCCCAAAAAGTTTAAAACAAGTAGAAATCGGGGTCTAGAAACTCACCTGGTGCAACTTGGGTGTATCTTCCTTCTAACCCTTTTTGCAAATGAGTTCAAACACCTAAAAACCCCCACCAAACACACACACCCGAACACACACAAACATATAACCATAAACCCGAGACCAAAAGCCAACACAAACGCTTAAAAACCACGAATTCATACCTTAAATTCGACCTTCTTCTTCTTCTTCCGAGAGTTTTTGCTCTCTCTCTCTCTCTCTCTAACCGAATGAAAAGTGATGTGAAGGGAGGGTAGGCGGCCATGCCCACCTTTACACCAACTTTTGAAAGATTTTGTCCTTCTGACACTTTTAACCCCTCATCTTGGGTTTAATTGCATTCCTTCTTTTATTCCTCATTTCCTACCCTTCTTTAAAAAAATAACCGGGTGTTACAAGTCCACCCCCATATTTGGGTTTCGTCCCCGAAACCTGTTATTCCTCGAAAATATGAGGATAATATTGCCTCATTTTGTAAGGCCCCGTTCCCGGAAACCTCACAGTTGTTCAATCATAGCAATTAAAACATTAACCATTGCAATTAAACAAGCTTAAGCAACGGAAATAATTTATCAAAATCCATTCATTTTATTTAAACTACTGTTGTTGAGCAATACATCATTCGTTTAACTGATTACAAAAGACTTGTTTACATGCATTACAAAACAACAGCAACACAGAGTACGAATGGATGTCAGACTTTCCCCGCCGAGTAGCTTCACCCTCGTGCCATCCTCAACAATAATTACCTGCCAACTGAAAATGTATAAAAGTCAGCGTTGTTGAGTGAACTCTAGTTTATAAGTAATAAAATACTTTCTATATGTTGTATATGAAAATACTCTTTTCTGCAAAATACAACTCTGTACTGTATATGCGAGCACGCATCAACTATATGAAAAAATATTGTTCGTTCTCTTTACTGTAGGCCTTGTCTGTTCTATAAACTTTTATCTTTATGTTTCACTTTCTGTATGAACCAGTGAGCAATACCCCAACTATATGCGCGATGGAAAACGGGTGATGGGCCATCTATATCCCTCAAAAGGGTCAACTGTATCCCTCGAAAGGTCAACTATATCCCCCGAAAGGGTCAACTGTATCCCTCGAAAGGTCAACTATATCCCCCGAAAGGGTTCTGTGTACTATGTACAAGGCCAACCCAATCACCCAGGACACGCTGCAAAGATCCTACCAATCTCAATTGATTGACCCTGTGTGCATAATAGGGTAGTTAACCGCAACACAGTTGAGCTAACGACAACATGGTCGTGTACCTCCTATAAGCTTGCAAGACTTGTTAACATTTTCATTAATGTTCCTCTTCTTTCTTATTGCTCTTTCACTTTATTATTACGATATACTTTACGTTACGATAATAACATACCACGTAAAGTTACATACTATAAGTAATAATAATAATTGCAATAACAATAATAAGGAACAATCATAATCAATCATATCATGCATGAAACAACATCATTAATAAGCTTTTAGTCAACCTCGGTTAAAACCCTAAGGCACAGACTCCCAGAAAAATTCTGTAAAAATTTCTAAGTCTTAGGCGCATGAGCCCTGTTCGGGCGTTTCATCACTATGTAGGCGCATATGTCAACACTTAAGCATTTTTCACTTTAGGCGCATGAACTATTCAGGCGCATGGGCACTATTTGTGTGTATCAACACTTAGACGCATGAGTAATTCAGGCGCATGGACACTTAGGCGCATGAGCCACTTGGGCGCATGGGCACTATTTGGGGCGCATGGCCCTACACTTAGTCGTCCAGCTAACATTTCTAGGCGCATGGGCCACTGTTCAGGCGCATGGGTTGTAAATCATTTCTAAGGCAATCTTAGGCGCATGGGCTACTGTTTGGGCGCATGGATTGCACTTAGTTCTTTCTAAGGCATTTTCAGGTGCATGAGCCTTATCTAGGCGCATGGACCTTCTGTTCGTCATGGTTCCAGTATGTTTTCAACCCAATCATCAAATCCATCTGTTCTAAGCTTAATGTGGCTATTCTTAAACATGAATAACTTATAAGCATTCAAGAATCACGTTCATTCATGCACAATGCATACGGGCATACATACTCAAACATTTGAAAATCATTTAAACACATTTTCAGCCCGAAAGATATTTGAAAACAAGTAAAAACTGGGGTCTAGAACTCACCTGGTGCAACTTGGGCGTTCTTCCTTTTTTTACCCGCTTGCTATGAGTTCAAAACACCTAGAAACAACATCCAAAGACACACACACACGAGCACAAACACAACCCATAAGCATACAAGCACATAATCGGGACAAAACCCGACATAAATATGCAAAAACCATGAATTCTTACCTTGAATTCGATTTCTTTAGTTCTTCTTCTTCAAAACCCGAAGTTCTGCTCTCTTCTCTCTTGAATCTAATTGAAAATGGTGATGTGAAGTGAGGGTGGGCGGCCATGCCCACCTTTACACCAACTTTTCAAAGTTTTGTCCTTTTGGACACTTTTAGTCCCTCCACTTGGACTGAATTACCCTTCTTTCTTTTATTCTTTATTTCTTTGTCTTTTAAAAATATAACCGGGTGTTACACATTTCTTCCTCGGTCTCCCATGTAGATTCGAATCCCTTCCTGTGCTTCCACTGTACACGCACAAGAGGAACCGCTTTATTTTCAGCCTCTTCTCTTTTCTATCGATGATTGCCACTGGTTGTTCCACATAATTGAGCCTTTTGTCTACTTCAATATCCCCCAGTGGAACAATCATGTCTTCATCAGCTAAGCACTTTCTCAGATGAGATACATGGAATGTCCGGTGAATTCTACTTAACTCACCTGGTTGCTTCAATCTATAGGCCCCCTCTCCTACTCGAGCAAGGATTCGAAAAGGTCCTACGTATCTCGGGCTTAGCTCACCTCGTTTCCGGAATCAGATAATACCCTTCCACGGTGAAACCTTCAACACAACCTGGTCACCCACCCGGAACTCAATCGGTCTGCGTCGTTTATCAACATACGACTTCTGTCTATCTTTGGCTGCCTTCATAAAGGCTTTAATCTTTTCTAGCTTCTCAGTCGTACCCTCGATCACTTCGACACCTCCCAATTCTTTCTGCCCAATGTCACCCCAACATACGGGCGTTCTACATCTTCTACTGTATAGCATCTCGTATGGTGGCATGCCAATACTAGCATGATAACTGTTGTTGTATGAGAATTCAGCTAACGGTAAGTGGTCATCCTAACTTCCCCTAAAATCAATCACACATGCCCGAAGCATGTCTTTCAGTGTCTGAATGGTCCTTTCTGACTGACCATCAGTTTGGTGATGATAAGCCGTGCTAATATGTAACCTCGTCCCCATGGCGTCGTGGAATTTCTTCCAGAATTTGGACGTGAACCGGGTGTCGCGGTCAGACACGATAGACACCGGCACACCATGACGAGTCACAATCTCTTTAATGAATAGATCCGCCAACCACTCGGATGAATTTTCTCGCGGATCGGTAAGAAGTGAGCACTCTTCGTCAGACAGTCGACAATCACCTATATGGCATCATACCCTTTCGGAGTACGGCAACTTCGTAATGAAATCCATGGTGATGTGCTTCCACTTCCATTCCGGTATATCCAAAGGTTGGATCTTCCCATACGGCTTTTGATGCTCGACCTTCACTTGCAAACAAGTAAGGCACTTACTCACATACCCCACCACATCGCACTTCATACCCGGCCACCAATAATCTTTCTTCATATCTTGATACATTTTCGTGGCACCAGAATGAATGGAATATCGCGTCTTGTGAGCTTCATCCATGATCTTCATGCGTAGATCCCCAAAACAAGGGATCCACACACGTCCAAATCGGGTTTTAACACCGAGTGTGTTTTCACCCAATTCCCCAACTAGACCTCTCATTCTTTCAGAGTTTAGATGAACTTCTTTCAATGCCTCATCTTGAAACTCCTTGACTTGCTTCATTACATCAGAGGTCATGATTAGTTGGTATGCTTTCACCTGAATCAGTTGATATAGCCTTCCCTTTCTGCATTAACACACACCCCAACCCTGAGTAGGAAGCATCAGAATAGACCACCAGATCTTCACTTCCATCGGGTAATGACAGAACAGGAGCTTGAGTCAATTTCGCCTTCAATTCTTCAAACGCCTTCTCTTGAGCCTAACCCCATATAAACCTTACATCTTTTCGGGTTAACTTAGTCAGTGGAGAAGCGATCTTGGAAACGTTTTGAATGAATCTTCTATAGTAGCCCGCCAAACCCAAGAAGCTACGAATCTCAGATGGCGTCTTCCATTGCACAACCGCCTCCACCTTTGCCGGATCCACCATGATTCCATCAAGATTCACCACATGACCCGAGAACTGAACTTCACGCAACCAAAATGCGCGCTTGGAGAACTTGGCATACAACTTCTCCTTTCTCAAAGTCTCTAAAACCTCTCGAACGTGACCGGCATGCTCATTCTCGCTCTTCAAATAAATCAGGATATCATCAATAAACACAATCACTGATTTATCCAGCATCGGCCGACACACACGATTCATCAAATCCATAAAAGCAGCTGGCGCATTGGTCAAACCGAAAGACATGACAAGAAACTCGTAGTGATCATATCGCGTGCGAAAAGTTGTCTTAGGAATATCCTGCTCCTTTACTTTCAACTGATGGTGAGTTGAAATCGAACATGATGTTGTAAGGCTCGCATGTTAAACTTTAAATCTGCCTAAGTGTTTGGAGGGTTAATGCGGATGAGGCCACTAAATGCGGATGAATAATAAGGGTTAATGCGGGTGAACAATAAGGGTTGATGCGGATGAGGCCACTAAATGCGGATGAATAATAAGGGTTAATACGGATGAGGCCATCAAATGCGGATGATTAAGGGTTAATGCGGATGAGGCCACTAAATGCGGGTGAACAATAAGGGTTGATGTGGATTAGGCCACTAAATGCGGATAAATAATAAGGGTTAATGCGGATGAGGCCATCAAATGCGGATGAGGCCATCAAATGCGGATGAACAATTAAGGGTTAATGCGGATGAGGCCATCAAATGCGGATGACCAAATAAGGGTTAATGCGGATGAAGCAATTAAATGCGGATGAGTAATAGGGTCAATGCGGATGAACACTTAGAAAAATCTTGACTTTTTGGGAGAAAAAGAAGTAATGTAGGCTTTGACCTAGGAGATTCCCAGGGGTTATGTAAGTTGACTTTTAAGGTCATAGATAGTATGATGGGCATGTAATGTTATGTGCTTGATGTTTGTGCATGATAATGAAAATGATGTTGCATGGTTATACATGATGTATGTTATGTGTGTATGATGCCCTGCATGATGATGTACAAATGATATGTTTATGTTCCTTATGATGATGTATGTTTATCTTTCCCATGACTTTACGTGTTATGATAATGAATGAACAAAGTATTATGTAACATAAAGTGAAAGATAATGAAAGAGGAACATGATGATGAATGCATGCATTAATGAATGAATGAATGAATGAATGAATGTAAGAAAGCCTTGCAGGTGCACACCATATGTAGGTGTTAGCACAACGGTGTGCAGGTTAGCTACCCCAAAGGATGAACATTGGGGTCCAATCTTTGTGATTGACCATATGAATGGGATCATTGCCGCTTGCCCTAGGTACTGGAGTCAGCTTCGTGCACAATGTTCGAGGTCTATGAAAGAGCTCAGGCCCAGTTACCCGCTTCGTGCACAATGTTCGGGGTATAGCATATGGCATTGATCCGGAATGAAAGAGAAAAGATAAATGGTGAATGTACTTACCCTAGGTACTGGAGTCAGCTTCGTGCACAATGTTCGAGGTCTATGAAAGACCTCAAGCCCAGTTACCCGCTTCGTGCACAATGTTCGGGGTAATGTACATCTCACTGGAAGTAATGAATGAATGAATGAATGTATGAACGAAAGAAGGACAAAGATAATAATGATATTATCTGTATGTATGTATGATGTATGATCACATGCAATAGAAATGAACAGTTTTAAATGAAGGAAAAAGTATGTTTTATTATTAAACTAGAACTCACTCAGCAACGCTGACTTTTATGCATTTTCTAGTTGGCAGGTGAGCATTGCTGAGGATGGCACGGAGCAGCTAGTTGGCATGTTGAATAGCACAGAAAGTAGCAGAAATGAAGATTTTACTGGCACCGGAATCAAATAACACAGAAGCTAAAGTTTGGTTCACCAGAAACATACCGGACACAACATCAGGGTCCGTCCTAGCTTCCTCCTGTGTCATAGTGAATGCCCTGGCGCTCGCCCTCGGTCCTTCACTCCCCATCTTCTTCACCCCGGAACCCTCAGCCCTCGGCTTCTTACAATCCCTACTCACGTGACCACTTTCCCCACAGTTGAAACATCTGCCTTGCACGACAATCCTTTGCGATGTGCCCCATCTTCCCACATTTGAAGCACACATTCAATCCCAACCTACATTCTCTCGCATGCTACCTTCCACACTTTCCATACCTCTTTGACCCCGCACTCGATGTGACCACACGGCGGTCGTCCACCCATGTCTTCTTGTACCCGTCGAGGCATCAACCCGACCAAACCTTTTCCCGTTCCAGTTCCGATCGCCACCACCCTTCTTGCTCACTTCAGTCACCACCACCTCCCGTTCATCATATAATCTCCCTGCCAAATCGACCGCCGACTTAAACGTGCTTGGCCGGGCGGCGATCATATGCCTGCGAATATCCACCGACAAGCTCAGAATGTACCTCTTGATCTTTCAAGACAGAGACATCACCTGATCTGGCACCAGCCGTGCCATTTCGTTGAATTTGGTGGTGTACTGCTGGTGTGTCATGGTTCCCGCCTACAGTTGCAGGAACTCTCTCTCAACCTTATCCATCTCCCTATGAGGACAGAACTCCTCAATCACCAACTTCTTCAGCTCTGACCATCTCATCCTCTCAATAGCCCTGCTACCCTCGGCTTTGACTATATTGTCCCACCAGCACAGAGCCGAGTTCACAAAAGAATGGATAGAAAACTTTACTTTCTGGTCCTCCCGACACTCGCTGATGTTCAAGACAGCCTCCATTTCTCTCACCCACCGGTGAGCAGCAGCAGCAGTGTCGTTACCATCAAAAGTAGGGGGCTTGCATCGTTGAAACGCCCCGTAATTACAGCCTTATGCCACCTCCGGCCCAGGCTCTTCTTCTTCTTCTTCAGCATCAGAGAGAACCGTTTCAAGCTCCGGTTGCTCCCGTCCTCCCGAGGAACTATTCCTCTCTTTCCTTTCTCCTTCCCGTACAGCCTTGACAACTTCAATCGCTACATATGGTAAGATCGTCTGCATGACTGATAGAGTTCTTCAACAACAGCCTCCTTTACCGAGGCTCTCAGATTGGCGCTCTCGTCACAACCCTTCGGATAAGGGGTCTCTGGTTCTTCATGAACCACCTTTTCCATTCTAGGTCTTCCTCTCTTGGGTCGCGGCTCAACACCAAGCCCATCACGACCAACTCCACGAGAGGCTTTCGAAGATCTACCACCGGCCATTCACAGGCACACTAAAAGATTCAAACACCAACACGATCATTCAAGAGAACAGCTCAGTTTATGTCAAGTATAGTATGTCCCTAATTACAGTGGCTAGTTGTAATTAGCCACTTACTTTACTCTTCATACCCCAAGCATTACCTGTCCTGACTACATCAGTATTTAACTCTACAAACAACACATAACCACATACCATGCGCACAAAATACCGGGTAACATTACGAAAATACCTGATGGCGCACAGCTACTCAGACTGGCATCCCTTCCCTTATTCTCAGTTTAAGTTAAGGTTTATTTTGAAAATTTACTCATTTCACTTAAACTTTGACTCTGATACCAACTTGTAAGGCCCCGTTCTCGGGATGCTTACAGCTGGTAAATCATTACACATAAAACAAATACTTTACATTTAATCATACATAAAACATTGCAGCGGAAACATAAAAATAACATTTCATATCTTTACAAATGCTTTTGAAAGTTAATACAACATTCATTCAAAATATGTTTGTTTGCATTACAATGCAAAAACATTAATTAAAAGAATGTCATCCAAAAGAGCTGAGTAGTCGTCCCGTGCTATCCTCAGCAATCATTACGTGCCAACTGAAAACACATAAAAGTCAGTGTTGCTGAGTGAGTTCTAGTTTTATAATAAAACATACTTTATCTTTTGTTTAAAATTGTTTTTTTACTTTCATGCGATCATATATCATACGTACAAATAGATAATATCATTAGTATCTTCAGCATTCATCCGTTAACTTCTGTCCGTTCATCGTGCGTCATTAACATTCACATTCTTTCATTATTACATATTTTCTTTCCATCAAACCATAAAATTTACCCTTCAGTTTCCTGGTACTGGGCCTAGGCCTATCATAGATCTTCTATAACGATTCTCCGCACCTCTGGCCACAGTACCTAAGGTAGAGTTAAGGTGTACCATTGCCATGTGCAATACCCTTCTGTTTCCTGATACTAGACCTAGGCCTATCAAAGACCTTTTATAATGGTGCTTCGCACCTCTAGTCACAGCACCTAAGGTATGCAGCAAGGTTATATACAAATGGTCAATCACAAAGAAAGACCCCGATGTGCATCCTCCCAGGGTAGCGAACCCACACACCGTTTGGCTAACATCTTTCAATGGTGTGTCCCGACATATTACTTTTATCATTTATTAATGCACGCATTTATCATGTTCCTCTTTCATTATCTTCCACTTTACAATCATAATACTTTTCGTTCATTCATTAGCATTCAACGTAAAGTCACGGGAAAGATAACATACATCATAATAAGGAACATCGTCATACACAACCATCAACATCATACAGGGCATCATCATACATACATAAATCATGCGCAAACATACAACATCATATATCATCATCATCATCATGCCCAACATAGCGTCTACGACCTTAAAAGTCAACTTACATCTAACACCCGGTAATTTATTTATTTCGAAGCCGACGAAGGAAGAAAAAAAATAAAGTCCAAATTCGAGGGACCAAACTCGCCAACGAGGTAAAGTTGGGAATTTGGTGATATTTGTAGGGAGAGGACAGCCATTACCCTCTCCCCACACTCACATTTTCAGCATAGAGAGAAAGAAGAAGAGAAAAAGGGAGAAAAGTTGGTTCCAGTTGATTAGAGTGAGCAAAATCGTTGAGAAGCGGGTCAAATCGAAGCTCTTCTCGTTGTGGTCGTTTATGTGAGTTCTAGGACCCCTTTTTTATACGTTTTTGAATGATTTGGGGCTGGAACACATCTGAAAATCAGGTTTTGGAGTGTGTATGTATTTGACCCGTTTGTGTATGTGTGTGAGTGTATGATTCGTTTGGGTCTTGTGTTTGAGCTTGTGTGTGCTTGAATGGTGTTGTGGTATGCATTCCTAAGGTTTAGGATGGTTGATTTAGGCTTAGAATGGGATTAGATGAGCTTGGAGGTCGAAAATGGTAGATTAGATTCGGGATGAACTGCATTCTGCACCAGCTAGAGCTAGGCGACCGAATGGAGGCCATACGGCCGATTGAGGTGCGATTGGGGTTCGTTCGTATGATTGGGGTCCATTCGCACGACCGAGAGTTCATTCACACGATTGGGAGCCCAGACGCATAAATGCCCATCCGCATTAGTTCCAACCGCATTAGGTCCATTCGCACGGGACTCATCCACACTAGTTTCATTCGCACGAATGGGTGTTCATCTGCATGGGTGTTCATCCACATTGGTCCATTCGCATGATGCTCAGTCACATGGAGGCCATGTGACTGAAGGGTGTCCATACGCCCTAATAGGGTTGTTGCACCCGAGGAAAAGTGTATTTTCACTTCTAACTTTCGGGAGAAAGTGCAGATGTAAGTTTTTGACGTAAAGGTTTCCGTAAACGTAAAATGAAAGATAAAAGAAAGAGGAACATGAAGTAGAATGCATGCATTAATAAAAGATGAAAGTAAAGGAAGTCTTGCAAGCATAGTATGTCGGGACACGCCATTAAAAGGTATTAGCCCAACGGTGTGCGGGTTCGCTACCCCAGGAGGATGCACATCGGAGTCTTTCTTTGTGATTGACCATTTGTACAGCCCCATTGCTGCATACCCTAGGTACTGTGATCAGACGTGCGATGAATCGTTATAGCTGGTCTATGATAGACCTAGGTCCAGTACCAGGAATAGTTAGGTATTGCATATAGCAGTGGTACACCTAAACTCTACCCTAGGTACTATGACCAAAGGTGCGATGCACCGTTATAGCTGGCCTATGATAGACCTACGTCCAGTACCAGGAAATAGCTGGGTAAAGTTTATGGTTAAAGGAAAAGAAAGAAGTAATGATGAAAGAATGAAAGCATGAAAGATTAAACAAGATAATAATGATATTATCTATGTGTACGTATGTTGTATGATCACATGAAAGTAAAGAAAGGTATTAACGAAAGAAAAGTATGTTTTATTTTATAAAACTAGAACTCACTCAGCAATGCTGACTTTGATGTGTTTCCAGTTGACAGGTAATGATTGCTGAGGATGGCACGAGGTGGCTACTCAACTTTTTTGGGATGGCATCCATTTATTTAATGCTTTTATGATGTAATGCAACAATGTATTTTACAACTGATTAATGATGTATTATCTTGCAAAAGTCTTTATAATGAAATGAGATGTCAATTTTGAATGTTCCGCTACAATATTTATGTAAGAGAAATGAAAATGTATGTTTTATATGCAATGATTTACCAGTTGTAAGCGTCTCGGGAACGGGGCCTTACAAGTTGGTATCAGAGCCAAAGTTTAAGTGAAATTTGTAAATTTTCAAAATAAACCTTAACTTAAACTGAGAATGGGACGGAAAAGGAAGGGATGCCAATCTGAGTAGCTGCGTGTCATCAGGTATTTTCGTAAAGTTAACCGGTATTATATGCACATGTGATGTGTTGTGTGTTATTTGTGGATTTAAATACTGATGTAGTTAGGATAGGTAATGCTCGGGGTATGAAGAGTAAAGTAAGTGGCTAATTACAACTGGCCACTATAACTAGAGACTTACTATACTTGACATAAACTGAGCTATTCCATTGAATGACCGTGTTGGTGTTTGAATCTTTCAGGGTGCATGTGAAGGGCCGGTGGTAGATCTTCGAAAGCCTCTCGTCGAGGTGGTCGTGATGGGCTTGGTGTTGAGCTGCGACCCAAGAGAGAAAGACCTAGAATGGAAAAGGTGGTTCCTGAACAACAAGAGACCCCTCATCCAGAGGGTGGCAATGAGAGCGCCAATCTGATAGCCTCAGTGAAGGAGGCTGTTGTTGAACAAGTTCATCAAGTCATGCAGACCATCTTACCGTCTGTAGTGACTAAAGTTATCAAGGCTGTCCGAGAAGGGGAAAGAAAGGAGAGAAATAGGTCCTCGGGAGGACAGGAACAACCGGAGCCAGAAACGATTCCCTTTAAATATGAGGAAGAGGAAGAAGAAGAGCCTGCGCCGGAGGCGGCATGAGGCTATAACTATGGGGCGTTTCAATGATGCAAGCCTCCTACTTTTGATGGACACGGCGCTACTGTTGCTGCTCACCAGTGGGTGAGAGAAATGGAAGTTGTATTGAATATCAGCGAGTGCCGAGAGGACTAGAAAGTAAAGTTTGCTGCCCATTCTTTTATGGACTCAGCTCTGTGCTGGTGGGACAATATAGTCCAAGCCGAGGGTAGCAGGGCCATCAGGAGGATGAGATGGTCTGAATTGAAGAAGTTGATGATTGAGGACTTTTGTCCTCATAGAGAAATGGATACAGTTGAGAGAGAATTCCTGCAACTGGAGGCGGGAACCATGACACACCAACAGTACACTACCAAATTCAATGACATGGCACGTCTGGTGCCGGATCAGGTGACATCTCTGTGTCGAAAGATCAAAAGTATATTCAGGGTTTGCCAGCGGATATTCGCAGGCATATGATTGCCGCCCGACCGAGCACGTTTAGGTCGGCGGTGGATTTGGCAGGGAGGTTATATGATGAAAGGGTTGTGGTGGTGGTGGCTGAGGGTGGCAGGAAGAGTGGTGGTGATCGGAACTGGTAGGGGAAGAGGTTTGGTCGGGGTAATGCCTCGACGGTTAACAAGAAGGCACGGGTGGATGACCGTCGTGTGGCCACATCGAGTGCGGGGTCAAAAATGTGTGGCAAGTGTGGAAGGAAGATGCAGGAGAATGTAGGTTGGGATTTAACGGATGCTTCAAATGTGGGAAGGTGGGGCATATAGCCAAGGACTGTCGTACGGTTCGGTGCTTTAACTGTGGAGAAGAGGGTCATATGAGTAGGGATTGTAAGAAGCCAAGGTCCGAGGGTTCCGAGGAGAAGAAGACGAGAGGTGAAGGACCAAGGGCGAGTGCCAGGGCATTCACTATGACACAGGAGGAAGCTAGGACGGACCCTGATGTTGTGTTCGGTACATTTCTAATGAACCAAACTTTAGCTTCTGTGTTATTTGATTCGGGTGCTAGTAAAAGTTTTATTTCTGCTGCATTCTGTGCTAAGCTGCTTGTTAGTAGTAGACGTGTTGATGCGCCCTTCGATGTAGAAATTGCCATAGGTAAGTCTACCAGGATTTCTGAGATGATAGAGAACTGTGATGTGGAACTTGAGGGTCATAAGTTTCCTATTAGACTATTTGTGATGACCTTAGGTGGTTTTAAATTGGTTCTTGGGATGGATTGGTTGGCGGACTACAAGGCGAACATTGTGTGTCGCAAGAAGATGATTCGTTTGACAGTGCCTGACGGGAGTTTGGTAACTATTTATGGAGATCGGGTCACAACGATCCCGAAAGTGATCTCAATAGCGGTGGCGGGAAAGTGTATGAGGCGTGGATGTAGTGCCTATTTGGCCTATGTAAGGGATGTGGATACGCCAACACCACAACTGTCTGATGTTCCGGTAATGTGTGACTTTCCGGACGTGTTCCCAGAAGACCTACCAGGAGTGCCACCTGACAGAGAGATTGAGTTTCAGATTGATCTGATACCGGTGCCCAGCTTGTTGCCAAGGCACCGTATCGGTTGGCTCCGACGGAGATGAAGGGGTTGATGGAGCAGTTTCAAGAGCTGCTTGATAAGGGGTTCATCAGACCGAGTATCTCTCCTTGGGGTGCTCCGTCTTGTTTGTGAAGAAGAAAGACGGTAGTATGAGAATGTGTATTGACTATCGTGAGCTGAACAAGTTGACGGTGAAGAACCGATACCCCTTACCGAGAATAGATGATTTGTTCGATCAACTTCAAGGTGCCAGTTGGTTTTCAAGAATAGACCTTCGATCTAGTTACCATCAGTTGAAAGTGAAAGAGCAGGATGTTACTAAAATAGCTTTCCGCACGCGCTATGGTCACTACGAGTTTCTTGTCATGTCCTTTGGTTTGACCAATGCGCCAGCTGCTTTTATGGATCTGATGACCGTGTGTGTCGGCCTATGTTGGATAAATCAGTGATTGTGTTTATTGATGATATCCTGATTTATTCGAAGAGCGAGATTGAGCATGTCGGCCACATTCGGGTGGTTTTGGAGACGTTGAGAAAGGAGAAGTTGTACGCCAAGTTCTCCAAGTGCGCATTTTGGTTACGCGAGGTTAATTCTTGGGTCATGTGGTGAATCCTGATGGGATTATGGTGGACCCGGCTAAGGTGGAGGCAGTGATGCAATGGAAGTCTCCTAAGACGCCATCCGAGATTCGAAGTTTCTTGGGTTTGTCGGCTACTTAGAAGGTTTATCCAAGACTTCTCTAAGATTTCTTCTCCACTGACTAAGTTGACCTAGAAAGATGTGAAGTTTGTATGGGGTCAAGCTCAAGAGAAGGCGTTCGAAGGATTGAAGGCAATATTGACTCAAGCTCCTGTTTTGTCATTACCCGATAGAAGCGAAGATCTGATGGTTTATTATGATGCTTCCTACTCAGGTTTGGGGTGCATGTTAATGCAAAGAGGGAAGGTTATAGCTTATGCATCCTGGCAGTTGAAGGTTCAGAAGGTCAATTATCCTACTCATGACTTGGAGCTCGCAGCCATGGTCTTTGCACTAAAGATTTGGAGGCACTATCTTTACGGGCCGAAGTGCACCATTTTCACTGACCACAAGAGATTGAAGTACTTCCTCGAGCAGAAAGATCTGAACATGAGGCAGAGGTGGTGGTTGGAACTTATAAAGGATTATGATTGTGAGATCCATTACCATCTGGGCAAAGCTAACGTGGTGGCTGATGCCCTTCGCCGAAAAAAGAGGCCCGAGCCGATTCGGGTGAAAGCGTATCAACTAATCATGACCTCTGACGTGATGAAGCAAGTCAAGGAGTTTCAAGATGAGGCATTGAAAGATGATCATCTTAACTCGGAAAGAATGAGAGGTCTGGTTGGGGAATTGGGTGAAAACACACTTCTTGTTAAAACCTGATTTGGACGGGTGTGGATTCCTCATTCTGGGGATCTACGGGTGAATATCATGGATGAGGCTCACAAGACTCGATACTCCATTCATCCTGGTGACACAAAGATGTATCAAGACATGAAGAAGGATTATTGGTGGCCAGGTATGAAACACGACGTGATGGAGTATGTGAGTAAATGCCTTACCTGTCTACAGGTGAAGACCAAGCATCAAAAGCTGTAACATTTCGTATTTTCGTTAACTAAAAGTTAACTTCGTTTACTCTTACAAGGGTTATCTTTGTCAATTTTGAAACTTGCGTGATTGTTTGTGTTTATTATCTATTGTAATTGGGTTTTCATGAAATGTTTGTATGTATATAATAATAAGGTTAATATTAATAAAAGTAAATAATAATATTGAATAATAGTATTAGTAATAATAAGATTACTAATAATAAAGATTAATAAACTTAACCATCCTTAAATTATAACTTAAATTAAGTTTGAGGGTTAATTTGTCATTTTAGAAACTTGAAAATAGAACTTTATGCATAAAATAATAGAAAATCAAAGTTGAGGGACCAAAGGTGTAATTTATCAAAAATCCAACCCCCCCCCCCCCCCTTCTCACCCCCGCTTTTCCGGTGACCTCGCCGGCCGGACTCCGGCCAAGTCCGGCGAGGCACCAAAACCGCCAAAAACGATGTTTTCTTAATCCGAACCGTCCCCAAACCGTTCTTGAATACGATTCGAACTCAATCATGAACTTTAATTGCGTTTAAACGACGGTTATGAACCGATCGAGTGATTAACCGAGCGTTTCTAACCATATAGCCGTTCGACCATTAACACTTAATAATAATCAACTTAAACACACATACATGATCGCCTAACTGTAACTAACTCCTACGCAAGCTAATTTCATTCGAAACACAACCAAACAGCTCGAACAAGCATCACCTTCATCGCGAACTGCACCTTAGTCGAGCATCACTTTCTGCATACTTGGAACCGCAATTGATTAAGGGCTATCAATCACCGTCCCTCGCAGAAGCTCCCTGTGCAATTAATTGGGTTATTATCACAAATTGCAATCGAATCCAGTCGCGGTTGTTCTTCGTTTGTTCTCTATTTGTTCTTTGTTTGCCAAACGTCTTTCGGGTAATTAAGCCTATCTACATGATCGATTTAACATGGGGAATAAAAGCCCCATGAATCTACCTGTAATTGAATCGAATCGGGGTTCAATTGGGATCAAATCGTTCTAGGGTTCTTAAGGATTTGGGGGTTTTGTTTAAGTTTGTATTTAACAATTAAACGCGAATTCTAACGCGGCTGGAAGCCTGGTTCACTGGTAACACACATGACCCCTAGACAGAGGTCCCCGGTTCGAATCCGGGGAACCTCATGTATTTTTTAGGCCTTTTTGGCCTTCAAATTTAATGTTAAAAATTTCTAAAAATTATAAAAAATCAATTCATAAACTTTGTTTCTTTTAAAATTATATAATTATTTTTTTTCTGTAATTTATTTACAAAAAAATATATAAATATATCTTTATAGGATTATCCTAACGTTAATAATATAATTACAATATTTTTATAAAATGTAGACTTTAAAATTTGGTTTAATTTACACAATCTAATATTTCAAACATACCTTTAATCTATTGTTTAATTTTATGCTCTTTTTATTTAAATTACAAAATTGATCTAAACTTGTTAAATATTACAAATTATTATAAAAGTTATTATTAATCCATAAGTTTATATAAAATATAAATAAAATCGTTTCCCCAAGAATATAAATGAATTCTTACTTGGCAAATATAATCAACAAAACCTCAAACATCAAGTTGATTCCTAGTCCTTAACCTTATTGTAGAGCTTTAATTTTGTAAATATACATATTTAGGTGTCTTGTGACGATACATCTTGGAGCGACGCTTATTATTATTCTTATTAATCGCCATTATATATTTATTGTCAAGTGAGTTTTCCTTGCCCTTTTTTACATTTTTTCACACTATTTTGGGGTGAAACATGATACTATACATCGTACACTTATAAACGTTTGAGACTTGTAATGCACTTGCAATTCATCTTTATATTTTGTCATGGTTATTTGTGTGTTGTAAGTGATTATATGAGATACATAGTTTGTTTACAATCATTAACTATTGCTAGCCTAGCGACGTCTTAGATCTTTGGGCCTGACAAGCCTATTTGGTGCTAAAGTCGATGTATTGCCGACTCCTAGGAGCCGTATGCTTGTGCACTAGGGAACCAAATACACTTAGCCAATCTTTTATACTTGTAATCAAGTCGAGGTTTGGTTGTAACGATAAGTGTTCTATAACCTTACTAGCTTATAACTTATGACATGAATTGCTACTTGTAACTTTCTTTTTCATATTATGTATGAAAACCTTGGAAACTCACCAACTATTTTTAGTTGACTCTTATTTTTATCATGTTTCAGGTCAACCTCAAGCTTAATGTGATCTTTTTGAAGCATGCTATAATCTAGGATTTGGACCTAGTAAATGGAATAAAAAGTTTACTTTATGTTTTGTTGCTTTTGAACTTATTACTTGTTTGGGAATTATGATTGTATTTCATTTCAAGACTTATGATAATAATATTTACAATTTAATATAGTGTTATGTGGCTATGAACAATCTTAACCCTCACATCTCGACGTTTCCGCCGTCATGGTTGGGGTGTGACAAAAGCCGTATGGGAAGATCTAACCTTTGGATATACCGGAATGGTAGTGGGAGCACATCACCATGGATTTTATTAAGAATCTGCCGCGTACTCTGAAAGGGTGTGATGCTATATGGGTGGTCGTTGACCGCTTGACGAAGAGTGCTCACTTCCTACTGATCCGTAAGACATATTTATCTGAGAGGTTGGCTCATCTGTTCATCAAGGAAATTGTATCTTATCACGGTGTACCGGTGACTATTGTGTCTGATCGTGACACCCGATTTACATCCAAATTCTGAAAGAAATTCCACGACGCCATGGGACGAGGTTACATATTAGCACGGCTTATCATCCCCAGACTGATGGTCAGTCAGAGAGGACCATTCAGACATTAGAATACATGCTTCGGGCATGTGTTATTGATTTTGGGGGAAGTTGGGATGACCACTTACCGTTAGCTGAATTCTCATACAAGAACAGTTATCATCCCAGCATTGGTATGCCACCTTAGGAGATGCTATACGGTAGGAGATGCAGAACACCCGTCTGTTGGGGTGATATCAGTTAGAAAGAGCTAGGGAGCAGCGTCGAGGTAATCGAGGCTACGACTGAGAAGCTTGAAAAGATCAAGGCCTTCATGAAGGCAGCCAAAGATAGACATAAGTCGTACGCCAACAAACGACGCAGACCGATTGAGTTCCAGGTGGGTGACCGGGTTATGTTGAAGGTCTCACCTTGGAAGGGTATCATTCATTTCCGAAAGCGGGGCAAGTTGAGCCCGAGATACATAGGCCCTTCCGAATCATCGCTCGAGTAGGAGAGGTGGCCCATAGATTGGAATTACCAGATGAGTTAAGTGGAATTCACCCGACATTCCATGTATCTCATCTAAGGAAGTGCTTGGCGGATGAAGACATGATTTTTCCACTGGAGGATATCGAAGTAGATGAACGGCTCAATTATGTGGAGCAACCAGTGGCAATCATTGATTGAAAAGAGAAAAGGCTGAGAAATAAAGTGGTTCCTCTAGTGCGTGTACAGTGGAAGCACAGGAAGGGATCAGAGTCAACGTGGGAGACTGAGGAAGAAATGAAACAGCACTACCCATGTTTTTTCGAGGAATAACAGGTTTTGGGGACGAAACCTATTTAAGGGGAGTGGAGTTGTAACACCCGGTTATTTATATTTCGAAGCCGATGAAGGAAGAAAAAGAAATAAAGTCCAAAGTTGAGGGACCAAACTCACCAATGAGGGAAAGTTGAGAATATGGTGATATTTGTAGGGAGAGGGCAGCCACTACCCTCTCCCCACACTCACATGTTCAGCATAGAGAGAAAGAAGAAGAGAAAAAGAGAGAAAAGTTGGTTTGGGTTGATTAGAGTGAGCAAAATCATTGAGAAGCGGGTCAAATCAAAGCTCTTCTCATTGTGATCATTTGTGTGAGTTCTAGGACCCCTCTTTTACACGTTTTTGAATGATTTGGGGCTGGAACACATCTGAAAATCGAGTTTTGGAGTGTGTATGTACTTGACCCATTTGTGTATGTGTGTGAGTGTATGATTTGTTTGGGTCTTGTGTTTGAGCTTGTGTGTGCTTGAATGATGTTGTGGTATGCATTCCTAAGGTTTAGGATGGTTGATTTGGGCTTAGAATGGGTTTAGATGAGCTTGGAGGTCGAAAATGGTAGATTAGGTTCGGGATGAGCTGCATTCTGCACCAGCTAGGGCTAGGAGACCGAATGGAGGCCATACGGCCGATTGAGGTTCATTCGTACGATTAGGGTCCATTCGCACGACTGAGAGTTCATTCGCACGATTGGGAGCCCAGACGCATAAATGCCCATCCGCATTAGTTCCATCCGCATTAGGTCCATTCGCACGGGACTCATCCGCATGGAGTCCATCCGCACTAGTTTCATTCGCACAAATGGGTGTTCATCCGCATGGGTAAAGTGAAAGATAAAGAAAGAGGAACATGAAGTAAGAATGCATGCATTAATGAAAGATGAAAGTAAAGAAAGTCTTGCAAGTATAGTATGTCGGGACACGCCATTAAAAGGTGTTAGCCCACCGGTGTGCGGGTTCGCTACCCCGGGAGAATGCACATCGGGGTCTTTCTTTGTGATTGACCATTTGTATAGCCCCATTGCTGCATCCCCTAGGTACTGTGATCAGAGGTGCGATGCACCGTTAAAGCTGGTCTATGATAGACCTAGGTCCAGTACCAGGAATAGCTGGGTATTGCATATAGCAGTGGTACACCTAAACTCTACCCTAGGTACTGTGACCGGAGGTGCGATGCATTGTTATAGCTGGTCTATGATAGACCTACGTCTAGTACCAGGAATAGCTGGGTAAAGTTTATGGTTGAAGGAAAAGAAAGAAGTAATGATGAAAGAAAGAAAGCATGAAAGCATGAAAGATTAAAGAAGATAATAATGATATTATCTATGTGTACGTATGTTGTATGATCACATGAAAGTAAATAACGGTTTTAACGAAAGAAAAGTATGTTTTATTTTATAAAACTAGAACTCACTCAGCAACGCTGACTTTGATGTGTTTCCAGTTGGCAGGTAGTGATTGCTGAGGATGGCACGAGGTGACTACTAAGCTCTTTTCGGATGGAATCCATTTATTTAATGCTTTTGTGATGTAATGCAACATGTATTTTACAACTGATTAACGATGTATTATCTTGCAAAAGTCTTTATAATGAAATGAGATGTCATTTTTGAATGTTCCGTTGTAATATTTATGTAAGAGAAATGAAAATGTATGTTTTATATGCAATGATTTACCAGCTTTAAGCGTCCCGGGAATGAGGCCTTACATTACAAGAACTTACGGGAACCTTCCACGTCAAAACTTACATCTGCACTTTCCCCAGAAAGTCAGTAAATAAACTATGTTCTCCTCGGGTACACCAGCCCTACTTGGGCGTATGGGCACCTTCAGTCGCATCGCCTTCAGGCGACTGAACATCATGTGAATGGGCCAATTCGGATGAATACCCATGCGGATGGACTCAATGCAGATGAGTCCCATGCAAATGGAACTAATGCGAATGAACACCTTGTGCAGATGAAACTAATGCGGATGAGAACTTATGTGAATGGGCTCTCAGTCGCATGACTCCCATGCGACTAGCCCTCAATCATGCGAATGAACCTCAATCATGCGAATGAACCTCAATTGTACCTCATTCGGCCGTATGGCCTCCATTCGGTCGCCTAGCCCTAGCTGATGCAGAATGCAGTTCATCCCGAACCCAATCTGCCATTTTCGACCTCCAAGCTCTTCCAAACCTCTTCTAAGCCCAAATCAACCATCCTAAACCTTAGGAATGCATACCACAACACCATTCAAGCACACACAAGCTCAAAAGCAAGACCCAAATGAATCACACACATACCCACACATACACATATGGTTTCACACCCAAAATACCCAAAAAATGATTTTTAGATGTGTTCCAGCCCCAAAATCATTCAAAAAAGTGTAAAAGAGGGGTCCTAGAACTCACACAAACAACCTCGACAAGTAAAGCTTCGATTAGACCCGCTACACGGCGATTTTGCATGCTTGAATCCACTCGAACCAAGCTGTTTCTCCCTTTTCTCCCTTTTTCTTCTCCTCACTTTTGGCTGATTTTGTGGGTGTGGGGAGAGGGTGAGGGTTGCCCTCTCCCTTTAAATACCCCCACTCACCCAACTTTCTCTCATTGGCGAGTTTGGTCCCTCAACTTTGGACATTATTTCTTTTTCTTCTTTCGTCGGCTTCAAAATAAATAACAAGGTGTTACAAGTCCGCCCCCCTTAAATAGGTTTCGTCCCTAAAACTTATTATTCATCGAACAAACGTGGGTAATGATGCCTCGTTTCTTCTTCAGTCTCCCACATTGACTCGGATCCCTTCCTCTGCTTCCACTGTACACGCACAAGAGGAACCACTTTTTTCCTCAGCCTCTTCTCCTTTCAATCAATGATTGCCACTGGTTGCTCCACATAATTGAGTCGTTCGCCCACTTCGATATCCTCCAGCGGAACAATCATATCTTCATCTACCAAGTACTTTCTCAGATGAGATACATGAAATGTCGGGTGAATTCCACTTAACTCATCTGGTAACTCCAGTCTATAGGCTACCTCTCTTACTCGAGCAATGATTCGAAAATGGCCTATGTACCTCGGGCTCAACTTGCCCTGCTTTCGGAAACAAATGATACCCTTCCAAGGTGAGACCTTCAACATAACCTGGTCACCCACCTGGAACTCAATCGATCTGCGTCGTTTATCAGCATACGAATTCTGTCTATCTTTGGCTGCCTTCATGAAGGCCTTGATCTTTTCAAGCTTCTCATTTGTAGCCTCGATCACCTCGATGCTCCCTAGTTCTTTTTGACCTATATCACCCCAATAGACGGTGTTCTACATCTCCTACCGTATAGCATCTCATAAGGAGGCATACCAATGTTGGCATGATAATTGTTGTTGTATGAGAATTCAGCTAACGGTAAGTGGTCATCCCAACTTCCCTCAAAATTAATAACACATGCCCAGAGCATGTCCTCCAATGTCTGAATGGTCCTCTCTGACTGACCATCCGTTTGGGGATGATAAGTCGTGCTGATGTGTAACCTCGTCCCCATAGCGTTATGGAATTTCTTCCAAAATTTGGATGTGGGGAGAGGGTGAGGGTTGCCCTCTCCCTTTAAATACCCCCACTCACCCAACTTTCTCTCGTTGGAAAGTTTGGTCCCTCGACTTTGGACTTTATTTCTTTTTCTTCTTTCGTCGGCTTCAAAATAAATAACCGGGTGTTACAGATATTCATTGTGCGTCTTTAAAGATCTATCTTCACCACCAATACTAAGCTTTCTTTGTATCTCCCTTATTTCATCGGGAGGTAAACGAGCTAGCACATGACTTTGTTAGCCTTAGTTCACTTTTCGTTTGAGATGCGTAAATGGGCCTTCTTCTGATCAATATGTAATGAGTTTGAACAACTTGTTCTTGAAATAACATGTGATGCAAATGTTTGTGTTGAGTTAAAGATCAATGAAAGCATTTGGACCTGCCATTAGATAGAACATACTAGGTTAACAACTATAATACATTATTTTTTTAGAAGTTAGGAAATAATGTTCTAAACTTTAGTTGTTGTAGAAACAAATCGACAATGGCCACCTACTTGATTAAGGATTCTCATCTTCAGCTGACGATCAATGGATACCTATACTTGTGGTCTTCAATGGTGTCAGTTTTATAAGAAAGAGAAGTTTGATGGTAAATTCAAAATACCTTAAGTTCCTTATACATACGAAGTTGTAATTAATATATTCTATAATAGTCCTTAAGTGTAAAAGGATTCCCCAACCTAACCAATTTTAAGGAGGTTTTTGATTTACTAAATTTTGTTAAGTAACTAGTTATTTCCCAACCGCGTTACAGTGAGAAACTCTTGAGAAAATCCCTATTTTCTTTAACTTAATATTGTTTCGTATGACATATAAAGATTGTCAAAAGCATCGTTTGTTGATTATATCTTGAAACATGTATGAAAACATGAAATCCTAATTATGTTTATTCAATCTTAAATATGAAATTAAACATTAAAATAATAAAACTTACTTGTAGGAATAGTGATCTTTGATAAAGATGATGATGCCATGATCCCGTTATGATGTTTAGAGGGATCGATGGATGATCTTGAGAGTATAGATTATTGGTGTGTTTTGTTATCTCCTTACTCCTTTATTTATAACATCTAAGGGGAAACCCTAATTATAAATATGGGGTATTTCCATCAAATAACCTCCCTTATACTGTTAAGGACTAATTATGTCATTTAATGAAACTTATTTAAATGATCCGTAGGCCACATATTACGGGTTATTTCTAACATTCTCCCACTTGGCCGAGTGATCATTTGTGATGAGTATACATAAGTTTGGACAAGTTAAAAACTCATCAGGTTTCATATTAAAACTTATGGCAAATAGTTACAGTGATTCGAATTAATGTTAATCCGAGACCCTAAACAGTCATACTAAAGTTTCATATAAAACATTAAACATAACACCAAATGACTTAAATAAACCCTTAATGTACAGTATTTATCTGCACAAATTGTGTATAGATCATGAAGCGTGCATATAAGTTATAATAGACAAAAAATATATATATATATATATATAAGGATATCACATTAATCATAAATGCACACTTGATATGCTATTATATAAGGTCTCTAGTAAAACTCATCCTTGTTACGAGTTCTTGGAAAGTTTTGGATGGTAGACCTTTAGTTATCGGATCCGCAAGCATATCTTTTGTGCTAATGTTCTCGATACAAAGATTATTTTCCTATACTTGTTCTTGTACAAACAAATATTTTGTATCAAGATATAAACCAGCTCCACTCGAACTGTTACTATTCGAGAAACTAACGACAGTTGAATTGTCACAGTAAATCTTCAACGGTCGTTATGTGGAGTTAACAATTTTGAGTCTGGTAATAAGATATCTTAACAACATCCCATGGCAAGTTGCATTATAAACTGCAATGTATTCCGCCATCATTGTTGAGGTTGTTATCAACTGTTGCTTATGACTCCTCCATGAAATAGGTCTACCTACTAACATAAAGATATACCCCGATGTTAATTTCTTATCATCTTTGCATTTGGCAGAGTCAGAATCAGAATAGCCCATCACTTCTAAGTTATTAGTTATTCTATATGTCAATTATACTATTTTGTCCCTTGAAGATATCACAATACTTTCTTTGTTGCTTTCCAATGATCTAGGCCAGGATTATATTGATATCGGCCTAGCATTCCAGCAATATATGCAATATCAGGACGAGTACAAACTTGAGCATACATTAAACTTCCCACTACTGAAGCATAAGGTATTAATTTCATCTGCTCCTTCTCATCCTCTGTTTTTAACATTGAAATAAACCAAAAATGTCTCCTTTAACTACTAGAGCAACTAAGGGAGAGCAATGTTGCATATTATAACGCGTAAGGACACGTTCAATATACGCCTTTTAAGAAAATCGTAATGTCCCATTGGCTCGATCTCAATGTATTTCGATGCCTATTACATAAGAGGCTTTTTCAAGATCTTTCATGTCAAAATTACGTGAATGTAATCTCTTGACTCAGGCAAAAAATTTAAACTATTACTTGCCAATAGAATGTCATCTACATAAAGGACAAATATAAAAATAGCTCCCACTTATTTTGAGGTAGGTGCATTGATCCACTTGATTTTTTATGAAACCTTGTTTCTTCATAACTTTGTCAAATTTTAAATACCACTGACGTGATGCTTGTTTTAACCCGTATATGGAATTCTTTAACTTACATACCAAGTGTTCTTTGCCTTTAGGTTTGAAGCCTTTAGGTTTGAAACCTTCAGGTTGGTTCATGAACACATCCTCATGTAACTCACCATTATGTAATTCTAAATCAAAATGAGCTACTAAGGCCATAACGATCCTTAAGAAATCATTTCATGAACAAGTGAAAAAGTTTCCTAATAGTCAATTCCATCCTTTTGAGTATAGCCTTTAACAACCAATCGTGCTTTATGACGTTCACTATTACCATTCAGATTTATTTTGGTTTTGAAAACCCATTTACATCCTACGGGTTTAACACCCTTAGGTAATTCAACCAATTCCCAAATGTCATTCTTATACATGGAATCAAGCTTATCAATCATAGCTTTATTCCATTGCGACGATTGATCACTACAATGGCTTCATTATAGGAGGTTGGATCGTTACACTTTCCTAAATCCAAATCAGGTTCATTTAGGTAGGTCATATAATCATCAAAATTAGTAGGCCTTCTAAACTATGATGACCTCCTTAGCTAATTTTCGGGTTTTGCAGTTTCAGTAGTCGTATGAGGGACTTGCTCTTGTGGATTTGATGGTGCTTCGTTTATAGGAATGTTTGGAGCAACATGAACTTCTAAGGAAACATGAGATAATGGTATAGTGTTTTGTAATGGTGTAGTATTAAGTACAAGAGGTGTAATAGGAGGTAAGTGTAAAGAGCCCATCCCCCCTCCTCTTGCACTTCTTGTAAGTCAATGTCGTGACTTTTAGTGCTCCCACTGACCTCAGAATCCTATAAAAACACATCATGATGAGTTTCTACGATGCGAGTAGTATGAGAGGGACAATAAAATCTATACCCTTTTGAATGATCAGGATATCCTATAAAGAAACAATTGACTATCTTCATGTCAAGCTTTCTTTGTTGAGGATTGTAAAGCTTAGCTTCGGTTGGAAAACCCCATACATTCATATACCTTAAGCTAGGTTTCCTTCCTTTCCAAATTTCAAATGGAGTTTTAGGGACAGACTTAGAAGGAACTCTATTTAGTATATGAACAGCTGTCTTTAGTACCTCAGTCCATAAAAATTCAGGTAAAGAGGAGTTCGCTAACATACTTCTAACCATGTTCATTAGGGTATGATTTCTTCTCTCAGCTACATCGTTCTGCCTAGGAGTACCCGGCATGGTAAATTGGTTTACCATCCCATGTTCTTTACAAAATTCAAAGAAAGGACCGGGAGCTTGACCAATTGTAAGGCCTCGTACCCGGGCACCTCACAGTTAGTCATTCATTACACATAAAACATTTTAAAACGTACATTTATTTTGTAGCGGAATTTAAAACTTTCATTAATAACTAAAAACATGTCATTTCATTCATTTACAACATTTGTTTTCATCCAAAATACAAAGACATGTCAAAATACGGATGCCAACCTCAAAATGCTTCTAATAGCTTATGCATCCATGCCTGCAACTCCTCAGCATCAACAAATACCTGCCAACTATCATGCATACAAAAGTCAGTGATGTTGAGTGAGTTCTAGTTTTATAATAAAACATACTTTACTTTCGTTAAAACCGTTCTTTACTTTTCTTTCAAAAGCATACTATACTTTACAATCGTTCGTCATCATACATCATACGTACATACAAATAATATCATTATTATCTTCGTCATTACGTTCATTAACTTCCATTTATTTAACGTATTACATTATCGTTCACTTCTCTTTCTAGATCTGGTGAGACTTTACCCTCTTCGTGGCACTCAGCCACGATTACTGAGGTCGAATGACAAAGATCCTGTTTATTACATTATTATGATAATTCATTAATGTTCATTTCATACATTCGTTCTTTCCATCATTATCTTTCGTTCATTACTCTTAATTACTCGAATCTTGTCTCATGCAATATCCCCGACTCATGCTCGAAAGCTGATGATGGGTCGGGGCCTGTACACAAACCCCCGACTCATGTCCGAAGACTGACACAGCACTGGGATATGCGACAAAGATCCCATACGAGTCAATCACAGGGATTGAACTCTATCCGAGTCTATTGCAACACAAAGTCGCTCACCTCATACATATGCTTGGCTTTATGCCACACCCCCAAAGTTATACGTAACTCGGGTAACCATCATATATTTCACCCCCAACATTATGGGTAACTACACCCCCATCGAAATGGGTAACTACACCCCCATGGAAATGGGTAACAACACCCCCATCGAAATAGGTAACAACACCCCCATCAAAATGGGTAACAACACCCCCATCGAAATGGGTAACAACACCGAAGGTCAGCCACAAAGACTGGAACCCTTGCGTGCACACTTTAGGATTTGCTGAACCTTACGCGGTAGAGCTTAAGGCATTTAGAGCCGTGCACTTCACTATACTTCGCTTGCAAGCCTTTCACGTTCTCATTCATTCATTAATGCATGCATTCATTCATTACGTTCCTCTTTCATTATCTTCCGCTTTATGTTACATAATACTTCATTACATTCATTAACGTTCAACGCAAAGCCAAGGGAAGACTTACATACATAATAAGGAACATACACATAATCATAAACATACCCATCACCATACAGGCAACATCATACATACATAACACACATCAGACATATGCCATCATATCATAACCAGGTCTATCTCCCCATATTACCCCTTAAAACCACTTAGAAAACCTTAAGTCCAAATTGGGCGGATGGGACCTTCCAGGCGCATGGGCACTATTTGGGCGCTTCTGCCCTGTTCAGGTGCTTTGCCACTATGAAGGCGCATGGCATCTGTTTAGGCGCATCAACACTTAGCCGTTTCAACACTTGGGCGCACGGGCACTATTTAGGCGCATGGCCAACACTTGGGCGCATGGCCAACACTTAGACGCATGGGCCACTATTTAGGCGCATAGCCAACACTTAGGCATCTGGCCACTCATGTTGGGCGCATGGGCCACTGTTTGGGCGCATGAGCCACCTCTAGGCGCATGGACCACTGTTCATGTTCATCAGAACATTCTGAAATATTCTCTATGCTACCAACATCACCTGATTATCATTCTAATGATACCCAAGCACGGATCTAACATACTAAGGGCATCTAAGCATGCTACACATCATCACTACCCCATAATCAACACTAAAACATACATACATACATACATCATTTCAAACATAAGGCTATAGACCCACGGTTACTTTCAAAATATTTACTTAGTATGCATAATAGCCCCAAACAAGTTGAAAATCAGTAAAAGAGGGGTTCTAGAAACTCACCTTGAGCAGCCTTTGAGCAACACACTTCCAGTTCGAGACCCACCTTCAATTCAGCACTTGAATCCCGAAAACAAACACTAAACACCAAGAACTTCGGTGAAGAACTTGAAACCCAGCTGAAACCGAGCTCATATAAGAGAAGACTTACCTTTGCAGCTGCTTCTTCCTCTTTCTCTCTCTAGAACCAGGGTTTTCTCTCTCTTCCTTCTTCCTTTCAACCGAATGAAGAAGATGGAGAGGAAATGGGCGATCATGCCCCCTTTAAACCTTAAAGTAAAAAGGTTTTGTACTTTGTTCACTTTTTCCCCCTCCACTTGTGCTCATTATCTATTCTTTCTATTTACTTTTCTTTTCCTTTCGTTTAAATAGAAATTCAGGGTGTTACACCAATATTAGTATGTTTGCCATAACACCTCTATCTGATCTCACTACCTTTATTTTAGATTTTCAACTTCAGCCTTAAAGGTTTTAAACATTTCAAGTGATTCAGATTTATCCTTAATTAAGTACAAGTACATGTAACGCGAGTGATCAGCTATAAAAGTGGTAATTGATTTATGTCCAGATATTCCAATAGGATAAGATCCACTGATATCAGTGTGTATGAGTTCCAGTAAAGCGGAACTCCTGACGGCCCACTTTTTAGATCCATTAGCTATTTTACCTTTAATGCATTTAACACATGTTTCAAAATCAGAAAAATCAAGATTTGATGATACTTCATCCTTCACGAGTCTTAACATGCGATCTCATGAGATGTGGCCTAAACGTTGATGCCACAACATGGATGATGTTTCCAAATCTCGTTTTCGTTTGTTAATGTTTTCATTTAGTTAAGTAACTAGTTATTTCCCAACCGCACGTTACAGTGAGAAACTCTTGAGGAACTCCCTATTTTCTTTAACTTAAGATCGTTTCCTATGATATATAAAGATTGTCAAGCATCGTTTGTTGATTATATCTTGAAACATGAATGAAAACATGAAATCCTAATCATGTTTATTCAATCTTAAATATGAAAGTAAACATTAAAATAATAAAACTTACTTGTGGGAATAGTGATCTTTGATGAAGATGATGATGCCATGATCGAATGATTCGTTCCCGTAATGATGTATAGAGGGATCGATGGATGATCTTGAGAGTATAGATTATTGGTGTGTTTTTTTATCTCCTTACTCATCTATTTATAACATTTAAACGGAAACCGTAATTATAATTATGAAGTATTTCCATCAAATAACCCTTTATACTATTAGGGACTAATTATGTCATTTGGTAAAACTTATTTAAATGATTCGTAGCTCACATATTACGGGTTAATTCTAACATCGTTAATATATTTATTGGTAAAAGAAGTCACTCATGGTCTTTTAAAACTCTATGATCAGACTTGCGGTTAATAGAAAACTGTGGATAGGATTTCACACTCAGTGTGTCTAGTTAGTGCTATCTTGAGAATCCAATAATTTATGTTGTCCAAAGGCCAAAAAATTGCATATAATATTTACAAAGTTTTGGTATAATGTGATAAAATAATATCTGTACTTGTAAACAGCTACTTGCACTATGATTGTCGCAAGCTATTAGTAAATTGGTATCATCCTCGTAAATAAGAAAGGAGAAAGGACTTTTGAAGCTTGCTATTGAACCTAGTTAACAATATTTAGACCAATAAAACTTATTGAGCCACAAAATTATGAAATGAAACAGGTTCTATGTATTTAGTGCAGTAATCGAACAACCATTTATCGAGCGTTAATTTTCGAACGAGCATCGAAGCGAGCACAAACGATCGACGAACAATTTGTACAACTCAATTATTTAGTTTATCATTCGATTTATATTGCAATAAGAGATGATGACAATGTTAGATGCTAGGTTTTAATTACTTAAAACACAATCACATTTTATAACACAACACTTTAATGAGATACACTAAGTTGTGGTTGATAATGAATCTAATGTTGTAATCAATGAGACAGTGAACATATCACAGAAAACGATGATTGTGAGAGCAGAGATAATCGACTAATAGTAAGAGTATGGTCAAAACTTGTCTCTTAACGATTTTGAATTTCACTCTTATATTTAGTGTTAATTTTTTTTATTAGATTGATTAATCTAGTATGTATAAACATAATTGTATATTTGTATATAATTATATTTATAAAAAAATAATTCAAGTCGAACCAAACCAAGCAAACCTTTACTTGTGGTTGGTTCATTTACAAACCAATCCAAGCCAAATAAATTATAAATAATATTCATCCTAGTTTGATTCTCTAATCAAATATGTGTCGTTGATTTTTATAAATTTTACGAACCAAATAGATTATAAATAAATTTCATATATATTAACAATTGAGTTCAAACAAAGCAAAGTTTTTGAAAACTGAAGTCACGAACACCTTGCGTAATCACCAACTCGAGCTCTTGAGTAATTTGCTTAATACATAATTGAAGCATTAAAGAAATCATAATTTGTAGAATTAGAAAAAGCTAAACAAATAATATCAAGAAAATTAACCGAAAAACTCAAATATAGAACCAGCCACCCTTTCGTGACGGTTCCGCCTCCGTGTCAATAACTTTATAGGGGTCGAGTCTTGCGACCACTTGCTCGACCGCAAGTAATAGCATTCTTCGGGATCGGGTACTCATCTCTCCATGAGTTCACCGGTGAATAAACCCGAAGATAAAACTGTTGCCCTAAGTATTGTCGTGCCCAGCTCTGAGATCTTATATTCCACATTCCGACATTGTCTAATGGTACGTACAACGCGGTCCATGATCTAGGATATACCTATATCATCGTATCAAACAAACAAAATCATTTTATAGGAAACTTTTAGCGCGTATTATTTAAAAAAAATCAAATAATAAAATATATGTCACCTGAACAGTAGATCGTGATATCCCGTCTCTTAAATTGTAACTTGCTCTGCTAGCACTGGACCACGGCCCTCCATCCATCCTGATCATTCAACCCACTAGTTAGCACCATATACGCACCACACAGGGGCGTAAATAAGCCACAATGCTCGTGAGCCACTCGAGATCTGCGCAACTTGTTTACACCCCTAGTGCCATATGCATACTCAGAAAAACATATTCGAGTTTACCCAACGACAAAGAAAAAATGACCATCAATGTGCCACGACTGCACGGTATCTTCCCAATTCTCAAACACAACCTCCGCAAACCCTCGGAAATCAGCGGCCATGACCGAGGTCTGGAGGTAACCACCACCCCCGGTGGGGCTATCGGGAATCGTGCCAAGCGAAAACACACCTGGGATCTTGAAATAATCAGCTATCTTTAGCGGGGTGTCCGCGGGTATAAACGACACGCTGTTGACCGCATACCGCTGCTTCCCGTTTATAACCGGAGCCGAGTTCGCGAGCCTGATGGTTCGGGTGAAGTTAACCATCCCATAATGGTATGACCCTTGTGGGTTGGGCCTCGGACCACTTGCAGTCAAGTTTTGCCTGTTATAACATTTAAGTATTTAACCAACATCAATGACATTTGAGTATTTGACAATAATATTATGGTCAAACTTTTGACTAATTTTGACTCCACCTACCTAATAGACCGTGCTTGATTCAACGACCAATCGATCTGGATCGTCGGACCACCGGGCGGCGGTGCCGGAAAACTTCCCGGCGAGTTGGTGTAACGAAGAATAGAGGTGGCGGTGAGGATTTGAGAGGTGAATCTGGTGGAAACCACCATGTAATAGTTCGCCGGAGGTTGATCGGCGGTGATCAGAACAGAGTACGTTTGACCCAGATGAATATCAAGAGATGAGTATGTGTTTTGAAGAGTGTGAGTCCCTTCAACCTCCACAAGCAGCATCTTATGCCCCTGAATTCTGAAGTTGATCGATGTTGTCAACCCCACGTTCGAAATCCTCAATCTGTAAGTTTTCCCTAAATCAAAATTTCAAAATCAATCCTCAACTTCTTGAATATGATTAATGTAGTAACAAAAGGGCGTTACCTTGATCAACGTTGAATGTGAATCCGTTAGATCCCCGGCCATTGATGAGAAGACCATCGGGAAACGGAAGATCATGACCGGAGTCTAAAATCGCCTTCAAATCCTGAACGATTCCACATTACAACAGTCAAAATCGAACCATTGAAGCTACAAATTACAATGAAACGAATGTGCGACTTACGGTGTGGTTTTGCTTGAACCAGTCTCCGGCGAGAATGGTGAAGTCTCCGGCGGGCGGAGGAAAGGGTACGGGGATCCTGGGGCGGCTGGAGATGGTGATGCCGCCGTAGCCTCCGGCGGCCCTGTGGAGTGCGAGAGAGGGGAAGTAGAAGTAACTTCCGATCTGATCTTTGAATTGAAGAATGTAGGTGAAATTCTGCCCAGGTGGGATCGGACAATTTGTCCCATAAACCCCGTCTTGCCATGAATTCCTCCGTTGCTGTATCCCATTCCTGAATCACCATCGTTGATTCGATTATTGCATCCCCAAATCAGTTCAAAAACACCCAAATCAATCAATTAACTCACCAGGTGATGAGGAAGGGTTCATCCAAGCTGTTGTAGATACTAACAATCACATTATCGTTAGTCACTGCGTCGATTTGGGGCCCCGGAAACTGCCCATTGATCAATATCCCCTGCAACCGGAGATTACAGATTCAAATTCTTGAGTAAATCGACAAGTAGGCGAAAAGGAAGAACATAATAGATTATACATACGTACCTGTTGCTTGACTCCAAGAGGGTATATGTCACCGTAAGTGACATTCCAGTTGAAGAATCTATAAGGGTCTTCTCCATTGATGGTTTCTGTAAGTAACACCAGCAGGAATATCAGCAATGGTGTTCTCATTGTGTATGAATGAATCTATGTTGCAGAGATTGATGATAAATTTGTGTTCTTTGTGGAAGATTGATGGTGAAAGAATGGAATCTTGAAGGATAAGAATGGAGATTGGAGATATATAGAGAGTGATAATAAAGATTAAAGAAGACAAAGGTTGAAGAGGTAATTAAGATCTCAGAGTTTCAGATCTGATGCTTTCCCGCAACTTGTAGCTCTGCTAGTGTCCATCACTCTTCACACACTTAAATAATTACTTTTTTTGGCTGTTTTTGAATAACATATTTTTTTTTAGTTTATATTTTATAAAATCTATAAATTAATGATGTTTCGAGCAAGATGTATAAAGCTTGCATTCGATCTCGTTTATTAAATATGTTTTTGATGTTTGAGCTTTGGTTAAGTTCGTTTAAGGTTTCCTTGATTTAGATTACTAGTAAAAGTAGGTTATGAATAGTGGTTTATAATATAACGTGAGGTTATATAATAAATGTTAGAAAACATTACAGTAAAATGATCTGATAACATATTTAGTAGTTGGAAACTTTTTTATTTTAAAGTTTTATATTATTTTTTGTATTTGTTTCCTTAATTTCTCTAGTCCATAACATAGTTGCTTGAATTACAAGCAAGCTACGTCATGGATGGAAGTATGATTAATAATACCATCCATTATAGAAAGTGTTTTTAGAATAGGTAAGGTGGTCGGTGATCATCGATGAAGTACTTGTCAAAGAAAAAAATGTGGAACTAATTGATTGCACAAAATAACGTAATTTTAAGACTATCTTTTAATGATGTATAGCATTTTGATACTTAAGATATAATCCTAATGTTACATAGTTAAGAAGTACCATTAGAATTTAATCTTCTAATCATTCAATATTATGATTAACTTTTAACTAGTAAGAGGCGATCAATCATTAAGAGATAGCATTTTAATGATAAAATCTACCAAACAGCCATTGTGAATCAAAAGGATGGAAGATTACTTTATCACATAGTTTTCTTCGTTCTCTTGTTCTTTAGTCTCTTATAATTGTATTTCCTAATTGGAGAAATCTCACTTTAATTATCGTTCAATTCATTCAAAAACAACCTGAAAACCGCATAGATGGGCGTAGCCTATCCTGCACATCAAAGAGATATGGTCATTTGTTGTTTCCTTACGCTGATGGAAACATCCAAAAATCATGAGATGGTGCAATGTAGAGTATTTGGTGTAGTTGTTGCTGCATGTTCTGTTTGTTTAGCGCTTCATTACATGTATCATCACATAGTATTCGTATCACTGCAAATTTAGAATAAATTCTTCCACAGCTATCAAGTACATGTAATCATAACAATTAATTGTTATATACATTTGTTGGTAAAGAATAACATCACATAGTTATAATGCGCACAAATCGAAACATCAATCATACTATAAAGACAAAATTACACAATCCATCCTTATGTTTTAACCTGATTTCAGATGTGGTCCTTAATCTTTAAAAATTACATCAAACATCCTTTACCTTTAATGTTTGTAACAATTAAAGTCCTTTAAACTAACTTGGGTTAATTTTTCATGTTAAATCATGTCACATGCATATCACATGGGGGTATTTTTGTCAAATCCTCTTTTTCCCTATTCTAAAAACCCTACTACGCATGTAACATGATCATCCATCTTCCTCATTTCCGCTTTCAAAATTGAACTTGATAACCACTCGATTTCTTGTTTATCAACTTGAAGCATGGCCAGATTTTGCATTCGTGAATCAACAGATAAGTGCATTGACTACCATGAGTTATACAGTATGTATCTAATCGATTTTTTTGATTAATTGTTAATTTATTTTGCTATTTGATTGATTTTCTTTAAACTCACTGATTCAAGTTTTGGATTTGATCTGTAGGTATGTATCCAAATCTTTTCTCCATCAACTTACATCATGGTGGTTCTTTTAGTAGATGTCCACGTAGAAGGTATGAGAATGGACAAGTCAATTTAGTTGATCTCTTTGATGTTAACAAGTTTTCTATAGCTGAACTTGATGAATTGAAGGCTGAGTTAGGGTACGAAGAGAGTGAGCGTGTTTTTTATCATTTTTAATGCCTGGTAGTGATTTAGACATTTGGATACAAGCCTTAGATACTAAAGAAGATGTATGTAGGTTCGCCAAATTAGTGTGTACTCATAAGTTTATTGATGTTTTTGTTGAACATGGAGATACATATATGCACACTAATATGTTAGATTGGTATATGTTGGATCAAGAAGAAGGCTGTTACAACCAAAACCAATTCACTTAGATAATTTTGGTACTACATGCAAAGGCTTCTGAAGCTTAGCATGGAACTTCCGAAGGTTGTAGAGTTCTTCTGAAGACAAAGTGAAATATCAACTTCCGAAGACAGAACTCTACTTCCGAAGTCAAGAGCATGCTTCCGAAGATCAAGTCTTAAGAGAACAATCAGAAGACTACTTCCGAAGTATAAAGAAAAGAAGAAGTTCTCAAGCCTTAGAAAAGCAGTCTCTCCCGAAGTATAAGTGGCTTCGGAAGTACTTGTTCTTCCAAAGCCATTTAACCTTCGAAAGACACTGCTATGAACCAGTGAACACAAGTATGGTCTCTGACACTCCGCTGCAGACTTTGATACTACATGGCTTCTTCCTAAAGAGCTATGTAGCTGACCATACATTATTCCATTGTTCACCTTTTAAGATAGTACATGTTACCAACTTTAGTTGGTGACAAAAGGTAAGTCAAGGACATGTCCTGACTACCATATCTCAGATAAAACTTTATCCGAGATACATTAAACTATAGTCTTGTAGTATAGGCTTTAGTTATAGGATCTCAGCTGGTATCAAAGTATATCCGGTTGTAGGTAGTATTATATATAGGTTCTCATTGTAACTCGTTCCATACTGTTTGTAAAAGTCTTGTAATACTTGAGTTGAGAATCAATATATAAAAGTACCTTAAATTACTTCTTGTGTTTCTTATTACTTGTTATATTATGATCAACTCTTATTGACTTTATCTTTATCCGAGTGTTGTTCAAAGTGAGTTTGAGAGAAAAACTAAGTGTTAAGTGACCTTAACCGATCCTGCAGTATACAACACCAACTGCACCCATTCTGAGTGAAGAAGATGTAATCAATTTCGATCCTTTCTTTAATATACAAGATGATTATGTAAATGTAAGGGTTGTTAATGTCAAAAAAAGATAGAAGGAATGAGAATGCTAACAAAGAAAATAATACATAAGACACTGATGAGGATGATAGTGATTTTGTTATACATGAAAATGATATAGATGATGTTTCTGTTGATATGAGAGAATTTAAACTACATGTTGATGAAGAATATGAAATCAATAGTAAAGATGATATGGTAATGATTGGAAATATTAATGATGAAGTGTTGGACAACGATACTTTTGACAGTGGATGTGAATCAGATGAGAACATTGGAAAAGATAAGCCCATACTTACAGCCTTAGAGTTTATTAGAGAATATCTAATGAAGAGGATTGTGAATGTCTTGCAAGTAATTGACAAAAGTAATGATCCACTAACACCGAATGCAACCATATTGTTTAACTCAATTAAAAAAGATGCTACAAAGTACAATGTGATTTGGAATGGTGGTGAAAAATATCAAGTTGCTGGTCCTTTCGGTGATCAATGTGTGGTGGATGTCAACCAAAGAACTTGCACATGTAGGTGATAAGAACTTACGGGCATGCCATGCAAGCATGCAGTGGCAACTATTTGGAACATGGCAAAAAATGATCAAAAAGTTGGATTACCAGAGACTTGGATACTACCAGTTCACTGGTTGGACACTTGAAAGAATGTTTACAGCTTTAAGATTTTTCCCATCAATGGAAGGTCTATGTGGCTAAAGTCAACAATCCGAACTACCCTCATTCCACCAAACCATCATAAACCGATTGGAAGGCCTAAAAAGGTAAGGAAAAAATCTACTGTGGAATTAGAAGAAATGATAAAAGGAGGGAGGCAGTCAAAAAAGAATGCAACTGGCACTTGTAGCAAGTGTAAAAATAAAGGCCATAATAAGAGAACTTGTGATGGAAGAGAAGTGTGATTAGATGGGTTATGTTTAGTTATTTTGTATTTATAATTTAATTTGGATGTTGCTTTTTGAATGGTGTTGTTTTTGTTACTACTATCATGAAATTTGGATGCTACTATGATGTTTGACTTTCTTATTTTGACTTTCATACTATGATACTTTCATATTTTGATTATGTTTTGAATGAAACACATTTGGTATTAATAGTGGAACATATTTGTTTGATTACTTTTCATGTTTGTTTAATTACTAGACTGCCATGGTGTTGTTATGCTTAACTCTAGGGAGAATGATGCTGCCATAAGCTTTAAAACTTGGATTAAACTAGTTCTTTATGTGCAGCAGAAACTTGGACTGTCCTGTTGTTGTTACCAAAGTTATGTGCAACATAAACTTTGGTCAAACATACAGAGAAATGCCATACATACCAAAATTTCCAAAATAGATTAACAATAAATCCAAAATTGGTCACTAGTCTGCACAAACTTTGGTCAAATGCAATACATATCACTTTCTTATTATTTTTATAAACCATATGATAATCATTAGTCTGCACAAACTTTGGTCAAATGCTATACACATAGAGAAATGCTTACCGCAAGTAACTGGTGTAATATATCAAAAACATTATGTAGCACAAAATCCCATTTCATTACATATAATACAATTACATAGAACGGATTGTTCAATACAATGATGGTCAAACATACATTGCATTACATACAAAACTTACATGAACCTCAAAGAAACTAAAAATATAATTAAGCCTATCCAACTAAAAAGCAAGCACTTTCTCAATTGTCTTGCTTTCTCTTCACTTGATTTTAATTCAACTTCAAGTTGTCTCCTAAAGCTTCAAGATCATTCTTTGATTTTAATTCAGCTTCAAGTTGGCTCCTTAGACCTTCAAGATCATTCTTTGATTTTAGTAGACTTGGAATGATACTCAAACACCTTTCACACATTTCAGAGTCATACCATTAAAAAAGTTTCATTTGGAACCCTGGTTCAATGTTGGGCAAAATTAAAATACAAAAAATTCAATTTAGGGTGAACGTGAACAAGAAAAACATGAAATGGAGTAAATATGAACAAGGAGATACCATACCTCTCGAAGACAACAATAGAATCGTCTACCCGGATTGCGTGAGGTCCATAAGTTTTCATCGTCGCTTGTTTACCACACCAACAATGAATCATCTTATTCATCGAGAACATCTTAATATGAAGGTTGAAATTGTTCGAAGGGGAAGATGAAAAAGGGACGGTAGAAGGGGAAGAAAAGATTGGAGATAGAGATCGTGGATTGAGCCCTAAGGGGAAAAATGGGTGTTTTATGTATATAAGGGGAAAAGTGGATTTGACAAAAATACCCTCATGTGATATGAATGTGACATGATTTAACATGAAAATTAACCCAAGTTAGTTTAAAGGTTTTTAATTGTTACAAACATTGAAGGTAAAGGATGTTTGATGTAATTTTTAAAGATTAAGGACCACATCTGAAATCAAGTATAAACATAAAGGATGGATTATGTAATTTTGTTTACTATAAAACCAGTTACACAACTAGTATGGTTGGGTTCTCATTAAACTATGCTCATTAATTTGAGCTTACGAGCTAAACCATTGATTGGAACCAAATTCTCAAAATTTCTTTTGAACATTCAAAATCTTGTTTATTGTTTCATTACTTCAAGCTTCCTATTTTAATTATTATCAAACTTCATAGTTCATTAAAATCAAACATTTATGTAGGAATAAAGTAATTTCATATTTTGTTGTATTTAATATCACATAGTTTCAAAAAGTCATAGTAGGTTTCTTATATATTTATAAGTATGTTTTCTAATATTATATGAAATGGTTGTGAGTGGATTAGAAAAAAAAAAACGTTATTGTTTATCTAAATATTGATAAGACAATATCCATCCCTATTAAATCTTTAAAAAATTTAAAAATGTTTGTAAGTAAAGTAAAGATAAAAATAATAATAATATTATAAAAAGTATTCTCTAATTGAAATTGAGAGTTAAAATATAATATTCTTTTGTATCACTATAAGATTAAAAATAAAAATAAAAACCCATTCTAAATACAAAATACTCAAAATTGTATAAACATTTGCTTATTTAAAACGTTAATGTTTGGTATACAAGTATGCATCAAATGGAAAGGTAGCGGGAATTTATAAATTTAAAAATGGAAGAATAAAGAAAAGAGAAAAAGAAATAAAAGAGTGGGGCCCAGGAAAGTTGTATGGGCAGCTGTACAGTCCTACTCATCAACGACGTGACCTCATTCCGGTATTTGCGCCGTCTTGTGACTAATTTTAGGGTTTAATTTGTCTCTATCTTCTTCCCAACGCGTTAGTGTTTTTTAGACGATTGAATATCTTTTTTCTTGAACGATGTATGAATAATTTTTAAGTTCGGTCATCCGGGTAAACCTATAAGCGAAAGGTCATTTACGTCCGCGAACACAAACAACGCTGGTGACCAGGCTCGTCCACCATTCCAAGGGAAACTTATCACCTGAAGGTCTACTGTGGTAAAACTCTTGGCCCACTATGAACATATTACACCTAGTAATATTCCAACACATGACATTCACTTTAGAAAGTTATAGAATGTCTCCTCCTAAACTAGTTGATCTAGGATTTATTGGCGCAATTAAATATATCACTTTTTAAACTTGAAAAATTACAATTTCTTTATAGCATGTTTAAAAGACATTGTAATTATGTATTAAAAACTTATGATTTAGAGTAATATGTAATTTCAAGAGTGATGAGGGAGATATATGTAATTCTCTTACTTTTTTATCCCATATTCTTTCCTATTAATTATCAAATCAAATATATATTCCTATTAATTAGTTAACTATAAAAGAACATTTGTATATCCTATAAGACGATTAGAGTTTCCTTAATTTCAATATCAGTAAAAGCTTTTATAACATATTCTTTATCTTTATTTATATATAACTAGCTTGAATAAACCCGTGTATTACACGGATTGAACAAATAAAATAAAAATTATTAATTATAAAACGATATATTAAGAAATGATATCATTGGATTTACGTATTAATAATAACTATAAGTAATAAAACAATAAATAAACCTTTAAGTTTTTTTGTTTTTCTCAAAGATGAAGTAAACATTCTTTCAAAATAACGTTTAATAAAAGTTCATTTTTAATGTCCTTACTATAACTCCCTATTTTAATTGTTTTTGTTTATAAAAAAAATGCTTTAGAAAACCAATTTTAAAATTTTATGTAAAAATAGTTTGTTATTTTAGAAAAAAAAATCTTTTTTATAAAATTTATTTCTATAAAGATAACATTATAAAAAGATGTATTTCTTAATTTATTAAAAAACTAGTTATAATGTAAAAAACGAATAAATTATTAGTATTTAATTTAGTTATTTGATAGGACTGTTTTAGATATTATTATTATTATTAATATTATTATTATATTATTATTATTATTATTATTATTATTTTATATATTTTTGTTTTTTTATTATATTTAATTGTTATAAGAGGACATTTTAAACATTTTACATTTAATAGAGAAAGTTAGGGGCTGTTTGTTTTGATCTGACCGGGTTGACCCGGCTGACTGGCTGACTCGGTCAGCGGGTCAGCCCGTTTGATACGCGATTGTAGCTGCTGACCGGGTCATATATGTCTGAGCCAAACTTTGAAAAACACATTGCTGACCCAGGCCACTCTCCCACCCCACCCGATCGGTCGCGCTCCTCCCCTCCCCCGCGCTCTCGGTCGCGTTCCTCCCCTCCCCCGCGCTCTCGGTCGCGTTCCTCCCCTCCCCCGCGCTCTCGGTCGCGTTCCTCCCCTCCCCCGCCCCCGCTCTCGGTCGCGTTCCTCCCCTCCCCCGCGCTCTCGGTCGCGTTCCTTCCCCCCCCGCGCTCTCGGTCGTTCACCTCCCCTCCCCCTGAGCTCTCGGTCAGTCACCTCCCCTCCCCCTGAGCTCTCAGTCGGCCAACCTCCCCTCCCCTCGGTCGGCTTCATCCCCTCCAATCGAGCCCTAACCGAGCCTCGCGCTCTCGATCGGCCCTAACCGAGCGGTAATCAAGTTCGCGAGCCCTAACCTATGGTAATCATCATTCCTTTATGTATATGTGTAATGTATATGGGTATGTAGATGTGTATGTAGATGGTTATGTATATGTGTATGTATATGGGTATGTAGATGTGTATGTAGATGGGTATGTATATGTGTATGTATATGGGTATGTAGATGTGTATGTATATGGGTGTGTATATGTGTATTTATATGGGTATGTAGATGTGTATGTATATGGGTATGTATATGGGTATGTAGATGTGTATGTAGATGGGTATGTATATGTGTATGTATATGTGTATGTATATAGGTATGTAGATGTGTATGTAGATGGGGGTATGTATATGTGTATGTATATGGGTATGTAGATGTGTATGTATATGGGTATGTATATGGGTATGTAGATGTGTATGTAGATGGGTATGTATATGTGTATGTATATGGGTATGTATATGGGTATGTAGATGTGTATGTAGATAGGTATGTATATGTGTATGTATATGGGTATGTATATGGGTATGTAGATGTAGATGTGTATGTAGGTGGGTATGTATATGGGTATGTAGATGTGTATGTATATGGGTATGTATATGGGTATGTAGATTTGTATGTAGATGGATATGTATATGGGTATGTAGCCTCTTACTGGTCAGTCAGATACTAATAAATTAAACAACCAAGTTTCAGTCAGATGCAGACTCAGTCAGAACCTCTTACTGGGTCAGCTTCTTACTCAGTTAGATCTTACTCAGTCAGCGCAATCAAACAGCATTAATCTTTGTTAGTGTCAACGACCATAAACGTGTATTATTTGCATAGCAGAGACCCGTATCCGTGATATTTTAAAAATAAAAAGTAAAGTTTCAAAACGTAAAAATATTATACGTGTAATTTACTCTAAAAGTTTATGAAATAATTGGATCATTATCAATTACCAAATCTGGATGCAAATCTGAGTTCTCTTTTAAATTATTAAATGGAAAACCTAGCTGATTGGTTCTTTCCGCGTGGACCCGTGGACTAGCGGGTCCTACTTCAATCAACACATGGTCAAAATTCAAAATATTATAAAATACATGAATAATTTCAAGTATTAATAAATAAAAAAACAATTACAATAACTAAATCGTTATAAATATAATACTACGTGAATCAACACACGTTACACACCAGAACGAGTTTCATATTAGGATCCACGGCAAACATATTTATCAAACAAATGGTAGTTCTTTAAATCTGCAGGACCGTTTGAAAGATTATCACTTATAATACAACATATAATGAAGAGAGTTATTAGAATACTTACAGATCAAATAGTGAAATAATAACCGATCTTTTTTATACAATGAAACACAAATAATAAAAGAACAGAACAAAAACAAGATAACACAAGTGTTTGTTTTCATGAATGTTGTATATTGCTTTAAAGTGCATAAAGAAAAATATAATGAACCTGAGATATTTTATACTATAAAATCAATGTAAAATCAAAATACAGATTGTATTTTGACTAGTGACTATGACATGTTATAGCTCACATCCTAATATCACATGATAAAAATATATAAAGTAGAAAGAAACAGACTCAAGAACTCAATATACGGTTATAAAAAATGGAGCTTTCATCAACTTGTGAAATTTGGTGAGTTAAATAGAGTTGCAACGGAAAGTTGGTCTAAATTTATGGAAAAAAATACATCAAATAAAGCATGTACTCAAAAGTTTTCGAAAGAAATCTGTGTTTATGAGTTGGATTCGGAAGATTTTGTCTCTGAATCTTCGGAAAACTTTATGTTTGGCTTTAAAAGATATTGGTCTTGGCTTCACAAGATTTCACACTTAAATATTTTTAAAATTATAGTGTGAAACTTCCGGAACATTCTACTTTGTATTTCTATGCATGCATACAGTATAAACTTTAAATGTTTTGGATTGTATCAGACTTATCATAATCTAGTTAAGCGATAGAAGAAGAGGGAATGAGTGGAGGTGGAAGTCGGGAGAAGAAGAAAATCATCGTCATATCCTATGCGCTCATGGATTCATTGTTGTAGTGATGGCGACACTTAAGCAAGGGGAGATCAAGAGGATAACAAGAAGAAAAGTAGAAATATAAGTTATACACCATGCTACTAAATCTGTAAGTCTAAGTCACTGTAAACATAATCTTATAGTTGTTAGTATATATATATATATGTTTAGTATTCTAAATAGTTTAAAAAGGAAAGTATCAACATCTTAACTAAACCAAGTCCACATTGCCACATTGTCATTTCTAATCCATTAGTTAGAATGTGTTAACTTATTTGTTAAAAACAATAAATAATTATTTTATCTTCAAACCATTAAAGTTGGTGGTTAGTGAAAGAACAAAAGAGTAAAAAGTCCGTAATTAAACTAACTTATTTTATTTTCTACAACCTCTCTAATATGTACCATACATCTTTGACAAACAATCATATTAAAAATGACACGATAAATTAAAAACTATCGTTGTAATTGATCTGACTAGTGAAAAAGTTAAAACTTTGGCTTTGTTGATTTTGCCTCATTTCTCTAAAGGAAACATTGGCTGGTTGAATCGATAGACCAATTAGGTAACCGATTCAACATCGGATTAAATTTTCACTTATTTCATGTAAATCTTCAACTAATAAAAAATAAAGCACCAGACCAGAACCATGTGAAACAACACACCAAGGTGATCATCCCCATAAACATTTAGAAATCTAAAAATTATAATATTGATGGGCCACCGACACCCCGATGTGATAATTGTATTGTTTGGTTACAAAGTTGATATGTAATGTAAGTAGGTGTTCAATCTTACACATATCTTGTATGGTCTACAAAGTTAGAATGAATCCAATGTAAATTTCAACAATCTAGTGATTACGCGCATTTTGTTTACATATTTTACACAAGCTTTTATAAAGTATTTTTAAAACTAATATGTTAAATGCGGAGGAAATGAGAATATCTGGTTCATTTTAAGAGTATATAAATGATAAGAATTTTGTTCATTTATTGTTATTTTTAGTTTTTATCATTATTGTTGTTAGAAACGTAAACTATCCTACATTATAGTATTACATAAATTATATTTTTAGATGTTTATAAGTTTATAAACAAACTTGATATAAAGTTCTAATTTGTTTTTAAATTCGCTACATAGTTTTATGAGTAGAATTCTTGTGACCTAGTGATTACTTCTTAGACGAACGGACTTGTATCATATGGACCAAAGCGGGCAGTAAGTTATTCCTCCCAAAGTAATTGAGAGTTTTAGTCACCTGATGAATGGTAAATGTCAATGTAAATTTTATAAGTACTTTTAAAAGATGTGTGAATTACTCGTTCAGAAAAACAGTTAACTTTTAATACCATTAGTTCAACCACCCAACATCCACAAACCATTGTTAATGTAACACACTTAATTCTTATTATACCTTTTAATGTTTTATAAGTTGTATAATAGTTATTAGAAATATATTTCTATGTATTGATAATATTAATAGAAATACAATTGCAAACTATATTGCAAAGAATGAAGAGAGTGATCTCATATAACATTAGAAATGTGTACTAGGTTATGCCACTACAGATTATTCAAAAGTAAATTGCTATTATAAGATTTGAATGAAATTGATAACTAAACATGAGCTTTTACTGTTTTAGCATCCAAAAGCATGCAATTAGTTAAACAATGGGTACAGATTGAACATTAGAAATTTTTTGTTAACAGACTCCTTATTATGATCTAATTGCTTTGGGCACTAATCAAAACCACCATTCTCTCTGAATGGCGTGGTTGGTTATTTTAGACCCATGGCGCGACTGTGTTGCTTGTTGATGTTTGTATATCTGTTTTTAGATTTTTTTTGACAGTGAAAGATGAATACATACACAAAAAATTAAGTCCTATAAAAATCTCTCTACAATGATCCACTATATTAATTACAAAAGATCAAAAGTAAAACAAACATAAGATATTTTCCAAGTAATAATCTTTATAGTTTGCTAAGAAAATGATTGATCAAGTATATAATTACCTAGAACGTTGGATTATAACTATCAATCCATCAAGAATGTAGGAGGAAAAAAATAGGAAATATATGATAATAGAAGATTCAGAGAGAGCAATATATCAAAACTACCAAACTAATGTGCTAAGGCCTCGTGTGGTGATAAATGAACAAAAAAGATTAGCAAATCGTCAAACCTTACGATGTCAAGAAACACATCTTAATCTTTGTGCGGATTTGGTAGAGCATTTTGGAAGTATTGTCCATTAGCCGATGATTGGTGTTGTTTTCTTTCGCTTAGTTTTTATTTCATTTATTTTAAAATCATTTTTATTTTATAGAAAAAATATATAAATTTTAACTACTATTCAAATAATCACAATAACTATCAGTTTTCATCTCACACACAAGACACATTCACCCATGTTTAGTGTGATGCCCACCAGTTTTATGTGGGGCCTAGTCAATTTTTACGTGACATGATTTTTACTCTTTTTAAATTACTTTATACCCCTCACAACTCAGTAATGAATTATAAAAGTAAAAATTGTCTTTAGAAATCGAAATTGTTATCAAATCAACAAATTTAACATATTATGCATAACTATTTGAAACATATATTAGGGTAAAAGATTTCCAATACATTATACATGGCCTTACACGTTAAAAAAAGAAAAAAATTACCTTTTAAAAATCAATTAACTGTCAAGTTAACAAAATTTTAACGTTTCATTGCTTCAGTTGGTTGGTTTTGTCTTGTAAACTAGGTAACCGTAAAAAAGAAGGCTAGCATTGGTGGTTTCTACATGTTTTACTAGTTTTGTCTGGATCACACAAACTCTATTGGTTTATTACTTTATTTGTATCTGATCATTAACTCAAGTAGTAATATGACGTATGAAATATCTCTCAAAAAACCCCGATTCAAACACTTTTTAAATAAACATCTTGAATCACGATCGTCCTAAAACATAACTCAATTTAATGGATGGCACCTACCCGGACAACTAATCAGTTTCTAGAAAAACTGTGAAAAGGAGATTAAAAGCATGATGTAAAATCCAACTTATGTCACTATCAATTAAATTTTATGAATAATACTGGTTTTCCCGAAGAAGTTTAAGTCAATCACGGTGTAAAAAAGATGACTTAAAGTCATAATATTGCTTCACCCAAAAAATAAGATTAAAAAATTAACAAATTATTAATACTCAAATGAAACGATGACCAATTACATGTAACTAGACACTTCAATAGCTGAATTCCACATGGCGTTGCTCGAAATCGAAGTCACTTTAATTTTAACTTCATTTCTTTCTTTTTTAACGGTTAATTGAATCACTGAACCATTAACCCATCCGACTAACTTCAATACTCAAGCAGGAAACACTAGACTGTCACGTCTTCAAAAGAAAGCTCGTACATCAGCTTGTCTCCATCAGTCCTTAACTTGAGACTATCATCAAAAAGAAACCCGCCATAACAAAGAAAACTGTCTTCCACCTGAAAACCCCCTCCCCCCTATTTATTTATGTCATATTGGAACTTAAACTCAAGACTTTCACCTATTTAAAGAGATCTTAAGTTATTTCAGTGGCTCACCGTAACCACTTGAGCTAATGATATTGATTTCACTTCATTTCCAATCGAGTATAATGGATTAACCCTAAATTACTCTATCTCACATGTTGCAACCATCATCCTCTACGCTTTCTGCTTTGTACTTTCCACACACAAATTTAGCTCAATTATAACATGTGATAGTGTTACTTCCCTTTGAAACAATTTTACTTTCAAGGATTTGGACCGTAGCCACTGAAAGGGAACATCAACTTGTACATTATGCCTTAAACCTTGTACAAAAGCATTGTTTATGCCGACACACACACACATATATATATATATATATGTATATATATATATGTATATATATATGTATATATATATATGTATATATATATGTATATATATATGTATATATATATGTATATATATATATGTATATATATATATATATGTATATATATATGTATATATATGTATATATATATGTATATATGTATATATATATATGTATATATATGTATATATATGTATATATATATGTATATATATATACTAGTAAGAAACCCGCGCAATGCGGCGGTGGCGATAATTTACAACCCATACTCGTTTTCTTTTAGTTAATTATCACTCTTGTGATTTCCATTGTATAGTATATGTGGTAGGTTTCATATTCGTATTTTAGTGTAGTTTATATATGTTCCGAGCCTCGCAAGTCTTAATTATAATAACAAACACACGAATAAAAAAAAATAGTCAATCATAAACATAGAAATATAAAAAATAAATATCCGAACACAATACCACAAAATAAGATTATAGAAATCATAGACAATAATATAAAAATAAATATTCAAATGTAAACTATTTTTCCCTACCATCATGCAGTAATGTAACATAAATTTAGTCTCATTGGAATTAAAAAAATATTAATATAATAAAAAATATCAAAATACTAAGCTAAGAGCATTCACGGTCGGTTCTTCATATATTTATGAGAGCATGCCCTATCATTCTGAAATAATATGACGTAAATCGAGAACATATTATCAACATTCAAATGTATCAACAAAGTTGATTTAGAAAAAAACATCAAATCTATAATAATGGAACAAGATTAAAACATGTAGATGTACACTCTATTGACCACAAAATAATAAAGAGATCGAAACTAAACATGCGTTGGTTGAGAGCCTGCAGCTTCATATAATTCGTACAATTGATTAGTAAACATTCACAAATCAAAGTTCCAATACCAAAATGCTTCAGTTATGATATTGAGTTTACAACTATCCACTTTAACATTCCCTGTGCAAATAAGATTATAATTCAGATCAAATAAAGTATGTAAAATATTACAAATAACTATATGCACAATACCAATCAAATTCCATACAAAATCATATGAAATGGATTTTCACACGAATCATTTCCCTTGTAAATTTTAGGTTGCAACTATACAAAATATAAGCATTAACTTAACCTTTTTTCTAGATTTTAACAATGAAGCTTATATAAGTTATAAAATCAAAACCATCGAACCAACATACAATTTTCTTGCTTTTAGTTGATATTGCGACTGAATAAATTTAAATCGGCAAAGGCATGCTTGTAGTTTTAAAGATAACTAATATTTAAAAATAACATAAATGTTAAATTGTATGTCATATGGAGACATATATACACTAAATGAAGTTAATTGACAAGTCATCAACTTTTTAAAACTCAGTAAAATATAAGTTGCCTGCTAAACTTGAAACTAAAACATATTCTGATGTTTATTTTGCAGGTAATTTGAAATTAGTTGTTAAAACCTAGAAAAAAAGTAATGTTGGAGAAATTTTCAAAAAGTATGTGTAAAAATGATAGTTGTTTTGCAAGGTGTATTAATCAAGAAATAGAAAAAGAAAACAGTCTTTTAAAACACTCTTTTATAAAGAGTTACTATTTTGGTTTTTTCTTTCTGCACTTAATGAAAAGTAATTTGTTTTTATTACCTTTTTAAACATAATATACAAATTTATTTTAATATCATCTTTATATCTTTATTATGTAAAATACAATATATAAAGATGTTAATAGAAATCACGTTGTTTGAACTATGACATCTACACCTCTTTAGTCTAGTAGAAATCAGTTTTGCATCAACACTCTTTGTCATCAAATAACAATATATTATTATAATTAGAAAATAAACATGTCAAATAGATGTCTGCGGTAATAAACACATGTGAGTCAAATAGGTTCATATTTTTGTATAAGAAATTTAACTGTCTAATTTATTAGTTCATCAAATCATCAAATAGCAATAAATTGATACCTTTCCAAATGCAAACAGTATCTCATTAGTTCAAACATCAAATAATTAGTTCAATTAGCATTACAAATTCAAAAACTACACACTACACATACATGAGGTTGTCAAAGAATAGCAATTCATTTAGTATTTTATATCCTACAAATATGATGGACCATAATCAAGTAATTAATATTCTGAACAATCAAAGTCAAATTTATTAAATCTAATCTCGAGAGCCTTGACCATTATCATTCACATAACCCTACATGTTTGAAGCAGTCACATTATCATGTTATCAGAATTTAGTGAGTTGCACATAGTTGAGTATTCAACTTTAAAATTTTCATATAATTACAGGATAAAAACTAACACATATTAGAGACATATCTTCATGTTTCATTTTGGTGTATAAAGATGATATGCAAGAGGTAGAAACAACATCATAAAGTTGTATAAAGAATAATGGTAATCCACACTATATAACTCTCATTTTAGCCAAAAAAAAGTAAGAAAAAATACATACCACTTCAGGGATGCAACGTAAACACTGTTTAAACACCGTCATGGAAGCAATAATGCACTAACCATGCAAGGATTAGGAACGACAGCTGTAGACAATGAAGTAAAATGGAATGAAGGAGGAAGAAAAAGCAAAACCAAATAATAGAGTAAGGAGAAAAAGTAAGAAAACACGTTAATCTACTTCCGATTTGAAATCTGTTTAATCGTACCCTGTTGATAATGTAGAAGCTTTTTTTGAAGTGACAAACTAAAAAGATTCAGCCATATGCAACCCTAATTAGATATCAAAATCAACAATATACCTTATATAAAATGAAAGAAGCTTCGAAACTTTTGGTGGATGAATAACATGCCTACAAATCAGAACATCGAAGTAATCAGTACAAATTATTCAAAATTGACAACAGTCGATGTACATTAAGAGAACTACTTGCTCAAACGGATCATCAAAATACTTCCCGAAGTACTGGATCCGACCTATAGTTGTTTTAAATTTATAGATTTCAACAAAATACTGATAAGACGGTGATTAGAACAACCATATATTACGATCCATGAATCAAACAACGAATGAATTGTATGAAGAGGTTTGTTTTTAAAAAAAGAAAGCAAACCATGTGATACCTTAAATGTATGCACAGCAGACCAAGCTTTTCTTAAAAAATGAGAGCTAAGAACCCTAAATCCCTGCAAAACCAATCAATCGAAGCACTCATGAATCTTTACAACAAATTTGAAGATTATGCAAATTACAAATCAAGAATAAATAATTTTACCTCTTTCAGATGCAGAAATCAAAACCATCCTATGAGAAATTGTGGTTCTAAAAAAGTAGTAGCAAGGTGAAAAACAAAAGCGAATCTGAGAGGCAGAGGAAGAAGTCAAGAAACATTCCATTTTCATGCTATGTTAGGATTTGGGGAAGGAAAACCTTGCCATGACCTTCTCAAATAAGTTGGTGTCAAAGAAGAAAGCAACGATAAAGATGTCTAGGATCTCTGGGCTTTCATTTGTTTTCTATTTAGTAGTTATGTTGCTTAACTAGGTTGTACCTATGTAATATAAGTGGTATATCTCTTAATTTTAAGAGTTTTATGTGAAAAGATTTTTTGTCCTTTCTATATTTGTATTAATATATATATATATATATATATATATATATATTAATATATATATAATATATATATATATATATATATATATATATATATATAAATAATGAGGCCAGTGCTTCACAACATGTTAAATGTTAAAGTACATAATAAGAAGCATATAAAACACTTTTGTATACTTAAACGCTAGTGGGTTGGTACACATGATGCGGGGAGTGTTACATTGACTTTTGTGGAAAGCACAATCTAACCCATCATGTCGTAAACACTAATTATATTATTACTAATTTCAATAAACCCATATCACAAGGGTTACATAAATAAAATATTAATATAATAAAATTTTATTAATTATATAATGATATTTTAAGGTATGATATGATTAAAATTACATATGAGTAAAAAGTATAAGTAATAAAACAGCGATATCAACTTTTAAAATTTTGTTTTAATTTTTTTTCATAAAGGATAAATATTTTGTTTTAAAACAAACTGTAATAAAATTTCATAATATTCTTATTATAACTCCCAAATTTGATTATTTTTGATTTATGAAAAATTGACTTTTTAAAAAATACAAATTTTAAAATATTTCATATATTTTAAAAAGTTTTATGCTTTAGAAATATTTATTAATTATATAAAATTATTTATTTAGAAATAACATTAATCAATAGAATCTTTTTTTAATTTATTAAATCTAAAAAAGTGTAAAATAATATTAGTTGTAGCTAAGGTAATTATTTAATAGAGAGAGACGCTAAAGTTTTGGTGAGAATGATTGTGGTGCTGCTATGTGTTATTTCAAGTTACTTTTTTTAGATTACTAGGTTAATACACATGTGTTATATGGATTGAAATAAAAAGTTATGTAATAAATTATATATATTTGTGATCTAATACATGTTATAGATAACATTTTAATGATTTTGTTATATATAATAAACATATTTAAGTTATAAATAATAGTATTAAAAAAAGATTTATTATTCATAAGTATCCATAAAACTCTTTACATACATTTTTGAAGTATTTTAGTTTTAACAATTTTTAACTATAAATTAAACTATATTTTAACAAAGTTAATTCTCATTAAAGTATTTTTAAATAATTTGTTATTTATTTGTAGAAAGAAATTATCTTCATTAGTATGGTATTAAATTGGAGTTATTAAATAACTTTTTTGAACTCAAAACTTTTACTAAAATTGTAATTTACTATGGTGGTGACACATGGACAATTTTAGATGCCGTCTAGGTGTCGATAATATGTACATGCTAGAAACTAGCCATGTGGCTCATAGAGATTTGCTTTATTCGATTAGATGAAGGTAAGTTTATTATTATTATTATTATTATTATTATTATTATTATTATTATTATTATTATTATTATTATTATTATTATTATATTATTATTATTAGTAATTGTATACTTGTGTATCTAAATAAAATAATACTTAATGTAGCAAATTAAATAATTTCATATGAATTAAATAATTTATTAATTTGGAATACTTTAATGAATGAAAAATAAACTAAAAACTATTGGATAGAGCATTACTGTAAAAATTGTCTTAAGTGTCTTATACTTTGATAAAGTGTCTTATACTTGATATAAATTATAAAACTGTTCTTCTTAAATGTTTTATAACATAGTAAAGATATTATTTCTCATTAAAAAATGTATGTTAAGCACTCATTGAGTCAGAGGTATTATAATAATAGCTTATTTGCAGTTGTAGCGTTGTGTAGATAAAAATAATGCCTTTAAAAGTTTTTCACAGACCTTAAATGTGTACCTATATTGATATTAAAATCTATTATTCAATATTAAATCAAGATGATCATAAAATACTTTTTAATCAAAAATTTTCAAAGTTTTATAGAATATCAATGTACAACAAATTACGTTAGATAAGAATTGATTAGTGAAAAATCAACGAATACAAAATTGTGGGCTTAGTCGCTTAGGGGTCGAGCAATTCTCTCAAATTGGAGACTACTATTGGGCCTAGCAACTGGACCACACTTTCGACCCAATAATACTTATCTTGGGCCTCTACATGATGAGACGATGACCCGCCTGAACGCACACAAAAATTCGTTTGAACCACGTCTAGCCCAAACCGGAGTACAACAAGTAACCAAGTAAGTATGTAACTATTGCTCAAAATGGGTCCATACTTGGCCCATTTAGTAAAAATTAGTTTTGCATGATTTAGGTGTGGATCACATGCGGTGCTGGTGGTGCTACTCACAAAAATACACAAAAAATACGGTAGATTTGAAGTTAGATATCTATTTTTGGTATTTTAAAGCTTATATTTCATATTTATCTATTAGTGATGCAGGAACATTGGGTTTAATTATACCCGAATCTGTGTTTGATTGCGACCCGTCGAAGTTTGTTGAAAATATAACGAGCAAAACATGAAAAAGATTTCAATATTTGAGTTTTTATTTATTTTGATCATATTAGAATTATTTTGTTTTTTTTAATTGTTTTCTAGTTGTTTAGTAGGGATTAATGTTCTTTGGTGGAATTAGACCCTTATGTCGGAAGAAATTGAGTAATATTGGGTTTTGATTACGTATTTTGTTTGTCTAAGCTTTTGAGTTTGCATGTTAATATTTAAGATTGAGATCTACGTATGTAATTGCTTCAGCATCATTTGATGTTAATGTTTTGGTTGATTGAAATGGTTGTTTGTGATGACTCCTGAAAACAAGGCTCTAGCAAACGGATCAAATTTAGCGAAAATTCTTTGACACTATGATCTTGTTTTAGGTCTCAAGGTGAATTGGAGCGAGAACAAAATCATCAAATGCAGGATAGATACCGCCCAACCACATCAAATGGCAGCGACTTTCAATTGGAAAACATCATCTTTACTTATTGTATGTTGTGCTCTAGCGCATGTTACAAATACACTACAAGGCTCGAGTATAAGAGCGCCCAATCTTACTCTTCTCATCAAATGGCTATGGATTGATATTCGTAGGCTGCGAATTTGCAGCAGGCGTGTGGCACATAATAATTGGATGGATCAAGATGGCGTTGGCGATGGGAAATTTAGTAAATGGCGTGGACGTAAAGAAAGAAAAGGTTAAAGGGGATGACGGATAAGATGTACGTTCAAGAAAACAATTTAACCTATTGTACGTATTGACACCCTTTTGGTTTATTTGGATAGTAAGAAACAAAAAAAAAAGAACTTTTGGAGGAAACAGTTGAAGCAACAAGAAAATCTATGAAGACATCAATCAAGGCTTCATCATTCTTGTGGATAAATAATAGAGTAACTGACATGTTTTATACCTTTTGAGCCAAACACGTTAAAATGGCCAAACCACAAGGGCCAAAATAGTAATTTACTCGAAGAATTGGCATGCCCAAACCAAATAACAATAACCTATAATAAAAAAAGGTATTCTAAGACACGTGTCATCATTTTAACATATCAAAAAATTCATTTTCCCGGCTCTCTCTCATAATAAATACAAAAATTATAAAAACAATTAATTTAACTTTCCTTTTTAACTAAAATATGTTTAAAAAATATTATATTTGTGTTTCTTTTCTATCTCATATTAAATGATATTTATTGTAAATAAGTAATAAACTACTAAACGATAAAATATAAATGTAGTTATTTTAATAATTTATTAATACATATTAAATATAGAATTATAATTTTAATTCATTATGTGTTATAACTTTTAAATATTCATTATATTTTTATTTCATCAATAGATAATAACATTTAAAAAATACAATATTTATAAAGCTAATGATTTAAATATATTTTTTATTTCACCTATGTAATACATGGGCTCTAACCTATTATAACATCACACAAAAACAAATATAAAATAAGACCGTCTTTCATCTTACGCTAAACATACGGTTAAGTCTTTCATATTCATTTACAATCAATTAAGTTTCCAAAATGATTTTCATCTTATACAAAAGGAACATAGTGTTTAGCTGAAATAAATCTCAATGATACTAAGATTAATAACTTGAACTTCTCTATATATTTGTAAACAACATCTATCGCTTTAGGTTGAAAGCAACATCTTTTTGGGCTATTAATGATCGAAAATGCAGAATCTTGATATGTTGAGGTAAAGTAGGAGATGATCGCTTTAAACAAAAGAAATTTATTATATCGCAAATTTTTACTTTGAAAATGCAGTAGTGGAGCTTGAACATACCTGTATTGGGTGGGGGGGGATTAATTTATTTGAGAGGGACGAACTCAAGTTTTATATAAAAATTTACACTACTGGATTAAATTTTAACACTAACGACCCCATTAAATCCTCCGCCATTGCAGATTTGGTTTCTTGATCGATATTTATTGATTTATCAACCACCGGATCGAAGAAGATGTTGAGGAACCTGTAAACCTGCGTAACATACCTCAACAAAAGAATGGTTCCCTATGCATTTCATTCTTTTCGAAAGGAAAATAAATACCTATTGTTAAAAGAAAAAATAAAGTAAAATAGGAAAGGAAAAAAATAAACAAACCAAGCATTCTTTACTAGTCGGATTTTGATAACTTTAAAAAACTTGGCTCATAATATATTTTCTATTACATTTACTTGGACTACTTTGGTGATAATAATTTAACAGGTGTAATAAACGACATTAAATACATATCACTACTAGTGTTAACAAGTTAAGCCCCTCGTGAATTTGTGTTCTACAAGTTGAAAACATAAATGGAGCTTGACACAAGGTTAAACGAATCTATTCTTTATATAACTTTTATCCATACCAATAATTTATATACATAAAATTTGTACCCTAAAAATAATATGTATTATATTATATATAAAACAATGATATATTTACATCAATGAAAAAGATTAACAATAATAAACATTCAGTTAGATAAACCAACCAGAGCTTGAGGTTAAAAACTACTTTTGAGTTTAGCTCCAACTTTGATAATAATGTTTTAAACTAGCCGAGCTCGAACTATTTTAAGTTAAACAGACTAAGAATATAAGCAAGTTCAGGCTTGACTCAGCTAGACTCATCTACACCCGTAAATATCATAATTGAAATTTTGATGCGATAGAAAGTCAACAAACCCTTTCTTTCTCCCTCTAGCTCCAACCGACTCTTGTTCCACCCAGACCAGTTTAAGTTCGAACCTGTTCACTTGTAAACATATCATCAACCAAATACAATTTTAGGTACTTTAATCTGGAATCTATATAAACCTAAAACTGCTACTCCTAAAATATGAGGGGAAAAATAACAAGACCATACCGATTACCAAGTTTGATTGAAAACAAACACTTAAACCAATAAACACCCCTAAATTGTTAGAATTTGGTTTTGTTGGTTCTAATCCAAAACCCAACCAAATTCAAATTCAGATATCGTTTTGGTTTGACCATTTTAAACTCGGTTCGGTTTGAGTTTTCAGTATGATAGAATAATAACTAAAACATAATCGAAATGTTGATTATATCTAGAAACATAGATGAAAACATGAAACTATAATCATGTTTACTCAATCTCAAATATAAACTAAACATCAAAACAATTAAAACTTACTTGTGGGAATAGAGATCTTTGATGAAGATGATAAAGCTATGATATTAAGATTCATTCTCGTTATGATGTTTAGATGGATCGATAGATGATCTTGAGAGAAAAGTTATTGGTGTGTTTTGTTATCTTCTTACTCCTCTATTTATAACATCTAAGGGGAAACCCTAATTATAATTATGGGTATTTTCATCTAACCCCCTTATACATTTAAAGACTAATTATGTCATTTGGTGAAAGTTATTTAAGTGATCCGTAAGCCACATATTACGGGTTATTTCTAACATTCTCCCACTTGGACGAGTGATCATTTTGATGAGTATACATAAGTTTAGCCAAGTTAGACACTCATCAGGTTTCATATTAAAACTTATAGCAAATAGTTACAGTCATTCTAATTAATGTTTATCTGAGACCCTCAACAGTCATACTAAAGTTTCAATATAAAACATTAAACATAAAATCAAAATGACTTAATAAACCCTTAATGTACAGTATTTATCTGCACAAATTTGTTTATAGATCATGAAGCGCACATATAAGTTATAATAGACAAAATAATATTTGAGTAAATCATATTAATCATAAATGCACACTTAATATGCTATTATATAAGGTCTCTAGTAAAGCTCATCCTTGTTACGAGTTTTTGGAATGTTTTGGGTGGTAGACCTTTAGTCATCGGATCCGCAAGCATATCTTTTGTGCTAATGTTCTCGATACAAAGATTATTTTCCTCTACTCGTTCTCGTACGAACAAATATTTTGTATCAAGATATAAACCAGCTCCACTTGAACTGTTACTATTCGAGAAACTAACGGCAACTGAGTTGTCACAGTAAATCTTCAACGGTCGTGATATGGAGTTAACAATTTTGAGTCCGGTAATAAGATTTCTTAACAACAACCCATGGCAAGTTGCATTATAAACTGCAACGTATTCTGCCATCATTGTTAAGGTTGTTGTCAACTGCTGCTTATGACTCCTCCATGAAATAGGTCCGACTGTTAACATAAAGATATACCTCGATGTTGATTTCTTATCATCTTTGCATTTAACAAAGTTAGAATTAGAATAGCCCATCACTTCTAAGTTATCAGTTCTTCTATATGTCAATTTATACTCTTTTGTCCCTTGAAGATATCGCAATACTTTCTTTGCTGCTTTCCAATGATCTAGGCCAGGATTAGATTGATATCGCCTAGCATTCCAGTAATATATGCAATATCAGGACGAGTACAAACTTGAGCATACATTAAACTTCCCACTATTGAAGCATAAGGTATCAATTTCATCTACTCCTCTCATACTCTATTTTTGGACGTTGAAATAAACCAAAAACGTCCCCTTTAACTACTAGAGCAACTGAGGGAGAGTAATTGCATATTATAACGTGTAAGGACATGTTCAATATACGCCTTTTGAGGCAATCCTAACGTCCCATTGGCTCGATCTTGGTGTATTTCGATGCCTATTACATAAGAAGCTTCTCCAGATCTTTCATGTCAAAATTACGTGAAAGTAATCGATTTGACTCATGCAACAAATCTAAACTATTACTTGCCAATAGAATGTCATCTACGTAAAGGACAAGTATAGCAAAATTGCTCCTACTCATTTTGAGGTAGGTGCATTGATCCACTTGATTTTTTATGAAACCTTGTCTCTTCATAACTTCGTCAAATTTTAAATACCACTGACGTGATGCTTGTTTTAACCCGTATATGGATTTCTTTAACTTACATACCAAGTGTTCTTTACCTTTAGGTTTGAAACCTTCAGGTTGGTTCATGAAACATCCTCATGTAAGTCACCATTAAGGAAAGCAGTTTTAACATCCATTTGATGTAACTCTAAATCGAAATGAGCTACTAAGGCCATAACAATCCTTAAGGCATCTTTTCGTGAAACAAGTGAAAATGTTTCCTGATAGTCAATTTCCTCCTTTTGAGTATAGCTTTTAGCAACCAATCGTGCTTTATGATGTTCAATATTACCATTCGGGTCTAATTTGGTTTTGAAAACCCATTTACATCCTACGGGTTTAACACCCTTGGGTAATTCAACCAATTCCCAAACGTCATTCTTATACATGGAATCAAGCTCATCAATCATAGCATTATTCCATTTAGACGATTGATCACTACTAATGGCTTCATTATAGGAGGTTGGATCGTTACACTTTCCTAAATCCAAATCAGCTTCATTTAGGTAGGTTACATAATCATCAAAATTAGTAGGTCTTCTAGACTGTGATGACCTCTATAGCTGATTTTCAGGTTCTGCAGTTTCAGTAATCGTATGAGGGACTTGCTCTTGTGGATTTGATGGTGCTTTGTTTACAGGAATGTTTGGAGCAACATGAACTTCTAAGGAAACATGAGATAATGGTATAGTGTTTTGTAATGGTGCAGCGTTAAGTTCAAGAGGTATAATAGGAGGTAAGTGTAGAGAGCCCATCCCTCCTCCTCTTGCACTTCTTGTAAGTCAATTTCGTGACTTTCAATGCTCTCACTGACCTTAGAATCCTCTAAAAACAGAGCATGAAGAGTTTCTACGATGCGAGTAGTATGAGAGGGACAATAAAATCTATACCCTTTTGAATGATCAGGATATCCTATAAAGAAACAACTGACTGTCTTCATGTCAAGTTTTCTTTGTTGAGGATTATAAATCTTAGCTTCGGCTGGACCAACCCCATACTTTCATATACCTTAAGCTAGGTTTCCTTCCTGTCCAAATTTCAAATGGAGTTTTAGGGACAGACGTAGAATGAACTCTATTTAGTATATGAACAACTGTCTTTAATGCCCCGATCCATACAAATTCAGGTAAAGAGGAGTTTGCTAACATACTTCTAACCATGTTCATTAGGGTACGATTTCTTCTCTCAGCTACATACTTCTGTTGAGGAGTATCCAGCATGGTAATTTGGTTTACAATCTCGTGTTCTTTACAAAATTCAAAGAAAAGACCAGGAGCTTGACCAATATCAGTATGTCTACCATAATACTCACCACCTCTATCTGATCTCACTACCTTTATTTTACGATCAAGTTGATTTTCAACTTTAGCCTTAAAGGTTTTAAACATGTCAAGTGATTCAGATTTATCCTTGATTAAGTACAAGTACATGTAACGTGAGTGATCATCTATAAAAGTGATAAATGATTTATGTCCAGATATTCCAATAGGATAATGTCCACTAATATCAGTGTGTATGAGTTCTAGTAAACCGGAACTCCTGACGACACCTTTTTTAGATCCATTAGCCATTTTACCTTTATGGCATTTAACACATGTTTCAAAATTAGAGAAATCAAGATTTGGTAATACTTCATCCTTCACGAGTCTTAACATGCGATCTCGTGATATGTGTCCTAAACGTTGATGCCACAACATGAATGATGTTTCCAAATCTTGTTTTTCTTTGTTAATGTTTTCATTTACATTATATGATAACAACGATTTTGAAAATTGATCATCTAGTTCTAACTTATAGATATTTCCATCCAGATAACCATAACCACAGACATGAGAGTTTAAAGTAATAGTGACTTTGTCACGACCATGCAAAATTTCATAACCATCATTGTCTAACTTTTTTGTACATATACCAAGTTTCAAGTAATCCTCGGTACATATAATGTATCATAAAGTTTAATAACATGACCAGTTTTCATTATTAATTGCATAATTCCTAGGGCTTCAACATCAAGTTCATCACCATCTCCCACCTTAATTGTCCTTTGGTTTCTTTCCAGCTTCCGGATTGTAAGGAATCCCTGTGTTGAGTTAGTAACATGAACCATAGAACTAGAATCAACCCACCATGTGTTAATTGAAAAGGTAACATTAAAGGACTCAAATATTATAAATATATGGTTACCTTTCTTAGCCAGTCACTCCTTGAAGTTAGGGAAATCTTGTTGAGTATGTCCCTTATTGTGACATAATTTGCAGCGAGATTGTTCGAAGGAGGCATTTGAGCTGGAAGCTGCACTTGTACCAGCCTTATGGACTTTGGAGCTTTCCCCTTTGAAGTTTCCCTTTTCTCTTTAATTGTTTGATGGTAGTAACATGAACAACATTAGGCTTTTCTAGCTTCAGACGTTCTTCCTCCTGCACGCACATAGCTATCAACTTACCCATTGACCATTTTTCTTTCTGGGTGTTATAGTTGATCTTAAAAGCATCAAAACGTGAAGGAAGAGAAGTCATAATAAAATGTACTAGAAAAACATCACTGATTTCCATGTCTAAGCTCTTGAGTTTATGAGCCATGTCATTCATCATCATTATGTGTTCACGCACATTATTAAACCCATCATACTTTGTAGTAAGCATCTTTAGAATCAAAGTGCTCGCATGTGTTTTAGAAGATCCTTTAAATTGTTCATCCACTGAATTCAAATAAGTTTGGGCATTATCTGAATCAGGTATTGCTCCCATGATAACAACAGAGATGGAGTTTTTGATTACCATCAGAGACATTCTATTAGACCTCTCTCACTTTTCATACTCTTGTTTTGATCTACAGTACTTTCAGCAGTAAATGTAGTAAGAACGTCAAGTCTCAAGGCATAATCAAGATCCAACATGCCAAGAGTAAGTTAACAGAATCCCTCCATGAGACGAAGTTTGCCCCGGTTAAAACTTCAATTCCAAAGTTAGGAGTAATAGTGGATGCTAAATTGATACAAGTAGTAAAATAGTTAAAGTGAGCTAAATTACAAGGCAATCGAAATAAATAAATAAAACAGACATAATTAATACGTTGAAAAAAAAAACTATTATAACATCAAAATAATAGGCTAAAAGTAAAGTTCTAGTTGAATATTGGCTTCGTGTTGGCTTTGACCAAAATTCAAATGTTATGAACAAATTAAAGTAACGTTCTACTTGCACGATGGCTTTCTGTTGGCTATGACCAATGTGCAAGCGTTATGAACAAATTAAAGTAAGGTTTTAAATGAATGTTGGTTTCGCATTGACTATGATTAACATTCAAGTATTATGAACAAAATTATAGTAAGACATATAAATACGACACATCACCTTTGGGCAAAAGTATATTAATTTGCCAACATTCATCATGTGTATTATCAAACAATTAGTTTTTGGGTTTATAATTTGACGATACACATAATTATATATTTATATAAAATGGCAACACTAGTTTTTAGTGTCAAATCAAGTGATGTACCGTTGGGATTAATCACTTAATCTTTTATTGAAGTTATCATTGTTTACATGAAAACAAAATATTTATGTTTCATGCAAAATTCTATGACTAAAAATTGTCATATGCGAAAAATAATATAAGTTTATATTAAACATACACGAATGAAATTTTAGACGTGTATTTGATTAAGATATATAAGGAAAATAATGATTCCATTAAACAAAATTTTATTGATGTAGAAATCGAGTATTGTGTAAAAGAAAACGATAACTAAACAATTTAATGTATGATGTTTTATTTTTAGAAACTGATGTATATCAGTTATCATTGTTTCAATAATAAAAGATAAAAATCGATTGAAATCACAAAATTGATTTATTCATGACACTAAAATAATGATTTTTATATGGATTATTTCAAAACATCATGAATTGAAATTATTGTTTACAACTTGACCCAAAATATCATATGTCATTAACTCAAAATTTTAATTTAATATTCAAAATATCTATGAAACCGTAATTTTGAAATCTTCAATTCCAAGTTATTTAAACATGATTGTGTAATTAGTTATTCATAATTTGAAAATCAAATTACACAAAAAATAGTTATTTATTTAATTTGACATTTATCAAAACAACAAGATGCCGCTTGCAATTATGGAATTGATATTTTATATTATTTTAAATTGCTTTAATAATTACAGAATTAATTATCAAAACTAATATGATTTTGATAAATGTCATTATTAATATTTTGACGGTTCCAAAACCAAACGAAATTAATTCGTGAAATATACGAAGCATATTCACAAAATTATTTTGTACATGAATATCCAGAAAAGAAAAAAAACTTTCTGGTACAAAATTTCAACAAAGTTCTCATTTTTCATTAATTAAGAATCCCTTATTAATATAATAGATAAGGATTGCATATGGATATGAGATTTTGAAAGTCATGTGATTTCGATTTATTATCAAATTTCTGGATTTAATCACCGATGCTAATACACGGAAAAACAAGTTGATTCATAAATCAATATAATAATTCTTAGGAATTAATTACCCAATATTGAATAGATATAATCAACATTATGCTCTGATACCACATGTTGATTATATCTAAAAACATAGATGAAAATATGAAACTATAATCATGTTTACTCAATCTCAAATATAAATTAAACATCAAAACAATTAAAACTTACTTGTGGAAATAGAGATCTTTGATGAAGATGATGAAGCCATGATCTTGAGATTCGTTCCCGTTATGATGTTTAGAGGGATCGATGGATGATATTGAGAGAAAAGTTATTATTGTGTTTTGTGATCTCCGTACTCCTCTACTTATAACATCTAAGGGGAAACCCTAATTATAATTATGGGGTATTTCCATCAAATAACCCCCTTATACTATTAGAGACTAATTATGTCATTTGATGAAACTTATTTAAATGATCCGTATGTCACATATTACGGGTTATTTCTAACACGAAAAACCCGAAGTAATAAAATACTCTAGCGATGTCCATACCTATATTTATGAGGATGCAATTAACCTTGGTTAAAGTATAGGAAAACATCCTCTGGCCTCTAATAAATTGTCCCCATGAAATCTTTTCGTGATTCCTGCTTCTTCATTTATTCAGAATCCAACTCCCCACTCTTTCATTTTTAATTCCGTTGTTTGAGTAGTTGGAATCATTAATTCCACTCCTTTAATGCTACTGACCACCACCACCACCGGCATCTCTTTTTAACTCTCATTCTTATTTATTAATTTTCTTTTCATATATAACTTGATACATGAAAGTATGTATAGTTATTTTGTGAGTTGTGTTTGGGTTTAAAAGGAGCCGTTGAACGAGATATTGGTTCGGTTCAATGAGAACGCAATGTTCAAATTGTGTGGGATGTTGCTTTTTGATTGAGCCGTGCCAATATCATGTGCATGTTGCTTCTAATTTTAATATTTTTATTCGCTGATGATCAATTTTTTGTAAAAGCTAATTGGTTAACTCTTTCATTTATTTCTTTCTCGTGTTTTGAACTTTTGATTGCTAGATATGTCAAAAGGAATGGTAAGTATAGTTGCGGTGCTGGTGTTGGTGGTAATGTCAGGATGACAGTACCCGTGGTAGTGATGGTGATGATGACGGTAATGGTCTAGGTATGTTTATGTCATCTCTTCTAATATATGGTTTTTTTGTTAGCTTTTGCTATCTCTATGAATACTATGTCTTGCATCATAAAAAAGTAATTTTCTTTGTCAATTCTCATAAATAATAATATTAGAAATATTTTGTGGATATGATAATATGAAAATGATGTACTATCCTTTATTCCCTACTAATTATTCAATTCTATAGTGTACATATATATTATAGTTTTCGTATTTGTCTATTTCTTAGAGCATTCACAACGGAATTTTTTTTCTTTATATTTATAACTTAACTAAATTTCATATTTCTTTAAAATTATCTTTTAATTTTGTTTAACATCCCACATTTTGTTATTTATCTTTATCTTTATCTTTATCCTATTCTATAGAGAAGGAGATGAAAATGCTTATGGAAATGTAAAATACAAGAAATCTCTAAACAATAGAGATGAAAATGGAGATGAAGTCTTTACTATGAGTGCTCTTACACTTTTATCCGCATATTATATAAAAATAAAAGTGTTAAATGTTAAATCTTATGTTTGTTTGGTTACACATATTTAGTAATTTGTTCGTCAATTACATTATATAAAATTGACAAAATATCTAAAATAGTAAAAAAAAAGAGATGTGAAATGACAATTTTTACTCTGAAAACTAACAGATATGTGATGGTAGGCACTCTTTCTGTAACATCTTACAAAACTTTAGACTATTCATGTAATTTTTTAATCATGAGAACCAAACATGCCATTTAACCAAACTACAAGGACTATTTTAACATTTTCTCAAATATTTACTAGATGATAACCAATTCCATATATCTTCCATTTGTGTTGCTTTTAAATAAATTTAAAGTTTATACAAAACTTTCACAAGACTGGAACAATTTTAATCCTTAAAGTGGTATTGATTGTGAGGAGTAAATTTATTATACTCGACTTTAGTAAAAGACAGAGAAAGTGGTTAGGAATATTCTCTTGATCTTCTTTGAGTTGTGGTTAATAGTACGTTTTTATGTTTTGATAATCAAAAATACGTTTTTGGTTTATTTTTATTCTATTATGACTTATGAAATACAAATGTCTATTTCTAATAGACCAAGACACAATATATTATGACACAAAAATTTAAAAAAAAACATATTTTTAGTAGTTTCATAAAAATATTCCTATAACCTGAACTTTATTATAAATTAATGATTTTAAGTTTGTAGATACACTAAAAATATGTGCCATATAATTTGATTTTTAGTGTTTTTATATCTTTTATCCATTAAAACATGCCACTGAATGTACAACTAATCCGTAAATAAAGGTAGTTTACTAACTTTTTTAATCTATATTCTATTTATTTATACAATACCAGTATACTATAGCTCCTATTTAATGCACGAAAGTCCTAAGGGGTAGCTTGATGGTAAAAAAATGTATTCTCCAATAAAATGGTTGTAGGTTTAAATCTTTTAATATATAGCTTTGATTAATATTTTTCTGGTAATAGGAATTGTTGTTAAATAAAAAGTTAATATAAGACAAATCAATAACTGTATGACACCATACAAAGACAAATAACTGTATGACACCATAAAAAGTTAATATAAGACAAGCTCCGGATCACAAGAAAAATTGGCAACATAAGACAAATCAATAACTGTATGACACCATACAAAACAACGAGGTTTTTGGAACCATGATGCACCTTGAAAAATAATTCCAGAAATGCTTTGGCATAAATACACTCCTCTATAGCACAAGCAATGGTTAATTAAACACCTTTCCAACTCTCTATCTTCTTCTTTTTTTTTTTTTTTTTTTTTTTTTTTTTTTTTTTTTTTAATTTGTTTACATTTTTTCTCTCTACATTTACCCTTTCAAATATCCTAGCCAGTAGTGATGTTCATACTTTAGTTTTTAGTCAACAGTTATATATATTATATTGCCCGAGAAAATCATAACCACTTTTTGGGAAGATCACAGCCATTGAAAGTCTCCAATTTTAAATCTAAGCTGTTTTCGGAGGTTACTGGCGGTTGTCGTCCATCTCTCCCCACGGCCCCCGTACTTTCTGCGGTGTTGGGCTTCGTTTACGCATATCAATGTATCATTGCCACTGATGCTCATTCTTCACTCTCATATTTGATTTGGTTTGCATGAAAATCAAGAGCTCTACCTACCACTATGGTTACCTACTGCTCACTGATGCACCATGTAGTATGTTCTCAAGGCATTAGAGGTTTGTTATTCACTTGTATAAACATGATTAACCATGTATTGACTATGTTTCACTTTATTATATTCATTTGTTATTCACCAGGTTTTTGGTTTTGGGGTTTACATAGAAGACATTTATGCTACATACGAAGCAACAACAACTTGAAACAGTGGTAATCATTTGTTTCTTGCTATATGTTTATATGTTGATATGTACAAGCCTCTTTTGTTAATTTAATAACAAAGTTTATCTTTTTTCATTATATAAACATGTATAGTGCTAATTGCTAATTGATAGTACAAGCCGAAGTTATATTGCACCATATAATTTGTGAAATTATAAACTATTTTGATGCATATTATTTGATTATGGGTTCTATAGTTGAACATGTTTTTCTGGTTATTTGATTTTGGCATTCTATCAGTAGGCATAAAGTAAGTCTATTTAGAAGTGAAAGTTGGATGCGTGTTGTTCTTGTGGTCTTTTTGTAATTTAATTTGATTATGGCAAAATTAGCATAAATTTCACTTATTTGCCTTCTGTTAAGTGGCTAACGATTGAAGTGTGACCATCCTAACGATTGAACAGTTACTAATGATTAAACAAACAGTTTGATTTGACGGTCCAGACATAATGTAAGATTCCAATACATATTCAACTTTATTTTCTTTAATCTGTCGTTTTCATTGACCATCCTAATAAATCTGACATGTTCCCAAAGAATCAAAGGAGCGAGGGCATCTTATTGGTTCCGAAGCACCACAACATCAATACAACCATGAAGTGTGACCTGCAACACTAGATTAATTGAAAGCTAAACCAACAAAACATAAAAAGGAGATGGTATGTATGGGGTTAAGTCGAACAACAACCACAATGTCGAAAATAAAAAATTTTATGGTTAAAACTTACTATCTGGTTTGGTTTTGTACAATCGACTTTTGGTATAACCTGAAAAACAAATTTAGTTACAGGTTGTGACAATACTAAAAGAAAATCATAAAAGCAAACTCGGATAGTTTTATCGCACGGTTTCATGATTTTAAATAGAATGAAAACATGCTACTAGCAAAAAATTTACCCTCTCGAGCATAATAGTTTATGTACCGATGTACGTCTTACCCAACATGAGGGGAAAATGTTATCTAACCAAAAGTACTTTTTCTTTAATAACTTGTTTTTTTTTCTTTCTTTTTTTAGGTAGCCAATTAATAATTTGTAACTGTTGACTTGAGTTTGATCCATGTAATTTGTTTCGAGCCTACTTGGACTATTGAATCAGAACAAGATTTGGGCCTATGCTTAGGGAAGCCCAGAATGTGTCATTATTTATGGACCGTAAATGAAAAGGACTAAAAAGGTTGTTTAATAGTTTATTAATAATCATTAAAAGACTATTTTTTTAATGGTTAAATTTTTTTTTACCTAACCACTAAAAAAGTATCAAACAGCCTTTAAATACTTTAAATTAAACATGTATATTAAAATGGATTAAATAACTTAACTGTAAAGATCAAAGCAACTTTTGCATGTTTATTAACTGTTGTATGTAATGTTTTTAAAACCGAATCAGACAGTGAACCGAATGTCTTACTGGTTCGCTAGTTGGACCGGATATAAGAGTCAGATAAAATTATAACTATTTTTTATAAATATATTTAAAAGTTACAAATATATATATATATATATATATATATATATATATATATTATATATATATATATATATATAATATATATATATATATATATATATATATATATATAAACCGGTTCAAGCGGTCTGACCACTGGTTCAACGTTACACCGGTTTTAAGCACCGAACCAGACCGGATTGGCGTCCGGTTCTCAGTCGGACCGGCCGATCTGGTCTGGTTTTCAAAACCGTGGTTGTATGAATTACTACTACCTTCACATCTAATTGTTTTTTATGTTTTGGTGCGTAACTTTTGTATGAAACTTATATATGGCAGGACAGAACGTAGAGGCCAGGGCATTTGGTGTAATCGATAATCTACTAGGCTAAAATCGCCAAGTACAAAACAAAATAAAATAAAATTTTGTGATTCTAAAGTTAATTTGGTTAATTCACTGAGGTGCACGTGATTTGATGTAATCGGTAGTTGACTAGGCTAAAATCACTAAGAGCAATACCAAATAGGATTTTGATCTTTTAAAGTTAATTTGGTTAATTATGTTAACCGACCCTCCTCTAGAACATCTTATTGGGTTTAAAATGTTTATCAAATTATTGGACTCTTTTATATAAATTTACGGAGAAACATGAAAAAGACTCGATCCTTTTTAGTTATTCTATTGTTCTTAAAATGATACATGAGATGAAATATTGAAGTATATCTGCTTAAGTTTCAATGAGATCTATTTATAAACCAACTTTTTTTCTTTTTATGAATACGTATGTGCGCTTTCCATCCTATATCTTTTAAATATTATCGCTATATTATTCAACCTCTAGAATGTCTTTTTAATAGAAAACTTAAGACTTTCTGAAAACGAGACCATTTCTTTCTGAATTTATTGCATGATATTAACTTGTTTATATAGTGGGAATAAATAATACTTTCTATTGATTTAATTATCGGTTCAACCAACATTTGGTCACAGGTCAGAGGCAATTGTTGGCCACCAAACCTATATTCATTTGGCCCATAAATTAGATTTTTCCATTACCATCCAATGAATATACATTTTAATAACTATATCGACTGTTAGAGCATCTTTAATACTGGTGGTACACTAGCGTCTTCATATAGGCCTTACTTGCTCGTCAGGTCAACGTCTTCATGCCTTCGATCTCTTTTTCACCTCACCTCGCCACGATGGCCGCCTGCCCGCCACCCATCTAGACGGTCTTCGACGTCATCTCATGGCCGTCTAGTTGGAGATGGTATTATACATAGTCAATTAAGATCTGAATTATATAATTATAAAATATATAAACATATTTTAGATATCTATTGTACTTTCATAAGTCGATATATCCTTCTTAAAACAATATCTTACTTGCTTTTACCTTTTATATTCTTGAACACACGTGTAATGTTTTTCAATAAACGGATTTTTTGTCCGAGTACCTGTAAAGTTTTTTAAGAATCAAATTTCTTTTAGTTATAAATTGGTTAAAGTTTGTTGAGCTCAAGTCATTGCTAGAGATCACAAACACGTAAAATCATTATTTCATTACTAGAAAAGTGACATGTTATCTAATATGGATAATGTTGCATAGATATATAAAAACTTAAGATTTTCTCTTCAAAACATGCTTCATTTCTAGTTATATGCTCATTGATTTTTTACAAATAATATTCACCAGATTAAATATTTAAGTTTCTATAGTGTTACATAGAATTCATTCATCTGTTTTTTGACTACAATAATCACTCAAGTTTTAATACAATTATGTGATCTCAGTATTTTTAAATTTTGGTTGAGCCACAAAGTCAATAAGGCACCACAACCCCACAAGAGTCACACCATAACATTTAAGGTCCCTGGTTCTTATAGTTGTAGTGTAGGTCACCTCTCCCTACAACCATGCAATTTTCACTTTAGTCCTTAAAACATAAATAGCATAATAAAAAGTTAATTTCAATATATATTGTACGTTACAAATTGATGGTCCAGGAGTGAATCAAAATGTATATAATTATCTTATTCAAGAGAAGATATTGTTATTGTTATTTTTGTTTGAGTTAGTTACACGAATGTTTCCAATGATTAGGTAATTTATTTCAAATTTTGAAAAATTACACTCATTGTCTCCCAAGTGAAAAACGTTGGGTCTAGACTATGATATCAACGTTTCAAATATGACTAAATATGACTAAAATGACTAAATACGACTAAATACGACTAAATACGACTAAATACGACTAAATACGACTAAATACGACTAAATATGCTAATGCTAGTACGAAAACAAACTGCTTAGATCTTCATCGCCTCTAAATATGGGGCCAAGGTCGGGATGATGATTACAAAGGTATTTTAGTATTTTATTTTATTATTTTTATGTATTATAATAGAAGTTCATCATACATAATCTTAAGAATATTTTTAAGGGATATTCATTCTAAGGACCAAAAGACTATATCACATGAACATCCAAATAATTAAAATCTTGTTTTCTTTAATTATTATTTAAAACAAATTTTTTTCCATGTAAAAGACTAAAATACACTAATCAAATTTTAATTAATAGAATAAACTGTTTTATGACTTGTAATAGAAAATTTGATATTAACTTATTAACGAATATTACGAGGTTTAACCATACTTATAACTACAGGTATAAATGTTGATGGGTTAACATAACTCACTTTTAACCTACATATTACCTTCTTGTGTTTTATAACATAAAAAAAAACTTTTAAAATTCAAAATTTATGTTTTCTTAACATATATATATATATATATATCTTATATATAACCAAAATCCACTCACTTACAATTTGAACCCATATTACCTTGCAACTGATCAATTGAAATTATTATTATTACCCAAAAATAGAATAGAAAGAAACAAATGTGCAAAGAGCAAGAGCCTCTTGCTTTGCTAGCATTCCTCTAATTGTAATATTTTTTGAAGAAATATTGCATAGCAGGGCATCTCTTCAACTGGCCTCTCCACTCCAATGGTGTCAAAATATACATATTTTTGTCTTCTTTACAAACCTTGGCTTTGGATTCAATTTCTTGATCTTTAAATTCTTTCCATATTTAGAAAGAAAATGCAACGAACCGCGTAGTCTTAAAATGTGGCTGACCAAACGGCGTTTTCGCCCTCGCCACATCGTCTGTGGACTTCCTTAATCCTGTCAACGGACCGACAAATCCCACTACACGTCCAATCAAAAGATGCTACGCATATGTTTCCAGCCTGTGCTTTCCACTCGCAGTCTATAAAAACATGATCCCAATAGCTAAAATTAGAAAGAGTTGTTTGTGTTTAAATGTTTAAAACCACATAATCATTTTCAGGCAATTGTTATAAAAAACATACGGAATTTTGTTGATTTCGCATTTAAGTTGTTCTACTATATTTTACATTATTAAATCCCTTTTAACTTTTCAATATTAATGTGCACTTAATTATTAAAATAAAAGGTTTTTTGTAGCATTTTTCAAAATTTAATTAAAAAGTCCATTTTATGCGTGATTAAGTTCCTAAACATTGTTGAAAGGATTATCTTGTTAAGTTTATAAGTCGTTGAGATGTAATGATATAAATACAAAGTCTATGAACTTGTGTAAGGATATACTAAAAACCTATAGGAATTTTTCTTTGACAATTGCCCATCATTTTATTTCATAAAGTTGGACTATTATCAAACTAATTACATACGAATCATATTAGGCTCATACGAAATTTGCTCGTTTTTGACCCGAACCCATTATCCAACTTGCCCATTTCCTAACCAATATATGTGTTATTTACTACTAGATTAAAAACTTTGAAACTTACCAGGCGGGGTCCCACAACATAATCGTCGATCATCAATATGCTCAACATCAAGCCCGATAAACCAAGATCCTAAAGAAACGTCCTCATTTGCATACTTATGCAATACATGTCTGAGGTAATGTTCAACACAATGTTAGAAAACCAACATAGCGAACAAATACATAAACAAATAAAATTATGGCATGCGACTTAACTGGTTTAATGAGATATAAGTAGCCAAATCTTTTGAAATGGCATACAATTGTCCCGTGGCATGGCGGAAATACTTGTTTCCTGACTCACCAAATTTCCAATATTCTGGTTCATGGTACCTCACTCCTCTGTTCCATTACAAATTAATTTAAAAGATGCAAAAAATTAAAACTTTATCAACAATTTAAATTCAAGATTATTATTTTGCTTACTTTTGAGCGAGTACCGGACCAGACTTCATGCATCCAATATATACCCTTTTCTTCTTCCTGTGTCTAACTAATGTATGACCTAGTGTGGCTGCAACCAAGATTTAAAAACAGGTTATTAAAGTCAAACTGTGATCATTGACTAATTGCAGTTTTAGGTTTTTAAAATTATTAGTCAGCTTTGATTTCTAGATTCCAAATCTAGCATTTAGATTTGAAATTGTGACTTGTAAGTTCTATGACTTCCATCCTTTACCTGTAACCAAAACTATAACAATTTTTCTAATGTTTAAAGGTAATTAATCAACTTTATAAAGTCAAAAGTAGACTTTAAGTATGGAAAGGTCAACATTACCTATGTTCACATGGACATCATCATCAACCTTGATGTAGAATTCTGCATCCCACATATTAACAGCAGTTGCAAAATATTTTTTTGTCTTTGCAGACAATTCTAGGTATCCCTCTACATGGTCCTGCTTGCATTCATTTCATTGACCGTTAATTATCGAAATTTCAACTAAAGAAAGCAAATTACAGAAAATTATAAAAAAGAAGATAAAAAAGGTTTACCAGTCTCAAGAAATCCCCATGCTTTCTGTCTTCAGCTTCAATAGCTCGGTCTAGTATGCCCCCTACCGTGGCACTGTCAAAACAATTACAGAAATAATTATATGTATGTACGTACGTACATATGTACGTGTATGTATGGGTGAGTTCAAATGACAACCATTATACAATTATAAACCAAAAGAAACCAGTTTTTGGACTTTGATCATGGGTTGGAAATGAAAAGAATGCTTGTGATTCACGGAGTGAAGGAGATATCATTGTCTTACATCTCTGCCATCGGTTAAAATACGGTCCAAGAGACAACAAAGTGGTTTCTTTGGTTAACAACATAAAAATCTAATGAATTTTAAAGGTGGAAGCCCAAATGATTAACATCATAAAAGTCTAGGCACATGAAATCCTGAAAAGTTATGTTATCATATGCTTTATCTGTGCAAAAGTTAGTTGGTATATTTGGAGTGACTTCACTTTTTCCATCATTTTAATAAAATAACTTATCATTCTTGCTAAAATACCAGGAAATAAAAACATTTAAGATCTGTAAAATTTGATATAAATACTATAAACATGTTAAAAGAAAGTGATAAGGAAAGTACAAAACATACCTGTGCCCGATGACAAAACGCATTATAATGCCCTTTTCTTCCTCCAATTTTTTCCTTTTTTCACCTATACATTCCACAGTTAAAAACAACAAAGTCAGAAAATGAAGACGGTTTTCTACGGGTCAGGTTTGAAATTTCTTTTAAATTTTTTCGTTATAATATCAGTGTGTCAAATAAGTTACAGAAATTATAGTATATGCTAACAAATAATCATTTAGGAGGTTTTAAGCATCAAGATACAATTTTGATGAATTTCGACCCGTTTTCGTTTTAGAGAATTTTTCTAGCAGTTAAGTAAAAACATAAATCAAATTGATTGGGCTATCACAAACCTTGAGGCATCCAAGTGGCCCGTACCGAATCTCTTCTTTTACGACTACTGAAAGCAGTATTAATACCAACCACCATTAAAAACTTTCTTTTTTCAGATGAACCCCTTGTGTCTTCTTGTGATATTGGAGATCCATTCACAATGGATTCTTGGATGGATCTAGCTGCAGCTAATTCCATCTCTAAACTTGATATTGTTTTGTCTAATGTCCTGTAATAGTGTAATTAGACTAAGAGAACAAGATTTACAAAAAAATATATTTCATATTAAGTTTGCTCAAAGATTGAGGGCGTGTTTAGGATTGTTATTTATAAACGCTAAGGGAAACTTGTAAATTTTATTCGACCAAAAAGGCATCACAACTGTTTATAGAAAACACTTTATTTGACCCTGAAACAAAAATATGAGTATAAACATATTCTTCATCCAAAGACTCCAAAGTTCATATCTAATTCATTCAAAAACACAATAAACAAAATCAATCTCAAAAACTTCATGTTGAAGGAGCTTAAACTTACTGTATAGCCTGATGGGTGTCTGATACTTCACCAAATATCTGTTTTGGGTCGCGTTTTACATTCTTCATCTGTAACTAGAATAACCGAACAAAATCAAATTTACAAATATTAAACATATACATATAAAAAAAATATTTCCAAGATTTCTTGAAGAAAAAGCATACCTTTCTTAAATCACAACCTTCTGATACTAACTTTAATCCTTCAGATTCTACACCAGTTGGTCTTGTAATAAGTTTAGAGTCAGACACTGTCCACATTCTGTAACCAGTTTCTTGATAACTCATAAATCCAACATTTTTATAATTCGTAAAAAAAATAACTCAAGATTTGTTCTAGGTAGAACTACCAGCAAAACAATAATGATGATACCAACTGCCCATTTGTTTTTTTTTATTTCCAAAAAAAGAAATTATGCTTACAAAGTACATACGATAATTAAACTCAAAAAACCAATGATGGGAATATATCTTCACAAACTAATTACAGTACCAACATGAAGACTGGAGTACAAAACATCATAAATTAGATCTGTAGATATGTTACAAAGAATGGGACTCATGTAAAGAATATATCATAAAAAAACAACTAAATATAGAAAGCCCATTAATTTAATTAAAACCACACAAAAAGTTCATCAAAAATTTAAACCACCAGTAGTTGGTGTTTCTTTTCCCTTAGAGGATTAAAATCAAACATTTGGTGTGCATCGTTTAACATACATAAAATTACCAAAAATTAAAACAAAACCAGAGAATCAAAAGATGTAAATAAACAATCAAGATCATGTGTTTACCTGTTGGTGAAGAGTAATCCAGCACAAAAACTGCTGATACACAATAAAAATGTCCATTTTTGCGATACAACGTTTCTTGAAGCTTGCTGATCTCCTCTGTTCTTCATGTCGTAAATCTTACTTCTTCCCCAATGAATCGATTCAATGAATAGAACCCATTAATTTCTTAAAGATGAAAGACCCAGAAGAAGAAGAAGAAGATGACGATGATGAATCTTAATTCAATAAGAGAAGTTAATTTGAATAATTTGGGGGTGTGAAGAACAGAGGGAAATGGAGAGATAGGTGTTAGCAGAATATATAAAGAGGTAGCCTGTACTTATTCTGGTTTGTACCTTTCTTTATCCCTTTGGTTTGTTCTCTCTCTCTCTCTCTCCTCTCTCTCTCTCTCTCTCTCTCTCTGTGGGTGTGTGTGTATAGAAACTACATATATATACACACACACATATATATACACACATATACAGTCTCTCTCTTTAGTCTTTGCAGGGAAGGAGTCGTTTAACAGAACTGAGAGAAGACCCGCTAACTACAGCCCCCTCTATTGTTCAACAATACACAATTGGTCCCTCAACTATGGATCCATGCAATTTAGGAAAATTCCTAAAATGCTTTTTTATAAAAATTCCCTCAAAATGTCGTTTTCAAAACACTAACCTTTAAATGTCCGCACCGGAAAAACGTCCGAACCTACTATAAAGATGCCCGAACTTACTAGAGGCGTACAAGCCTGCCATAGGGGTGCTTGAACCTAACAGCCCTTGGACCTACTATAGAGGTGTCCAAACCTACTATATAGTCGTCCAACCATATTGTAGAGGCGGGTATACGTAGAGATGGCTGACAATCTATAGATTTAGCCGATCATACTATAGAGATAGTTGATCGTACTACAGAGACGACCGATCTTCTATAGAGGCATTCAACCATGTAAAAAGTCCTAAAAATTAATAAGTAACATTAGAGGCGAAGAAACCTATGACACAATGTCATATATGTGCAAACATCTTGTCCGGTAGGAATATTTTGAAGATAGTTATTTCAAAAGAACATATTAAGAATTTTTATTTGAGATATGAAAATGAGTTTATTTAGAATACTACATTTGAGATATATTAAAGAATTTTCCTCCAGGCTTATTAACGCAACTCGAATTACTAGTATGGAACTGAGAAATAATAACAATTGATTTTAATACAAAACTCTCTTGAACCAGTCATAGGATGACACCATTTGGGTTATCACTAATAGACTTACTAGGTCTGCTCACTTTCTTCCCATGAAAGATAATTATAGTATATATAAGTTGGCACAACTATACATGATTGAGATTGTAACTTTATATGGTGTGCCACTGTCTATTGAGTTTCTTAGAGATAATCATTTTACCATCTCAATTCTGGCAAAGCTTCTAGAAAGCATTAGGAACTCGATTAACTTAGCATTGCCTCTCATCCTTAAACAAATTGGCAAAATGAAACTACAATCCAAACTATTAAAGACATGTTATGTGCATGGGTAATATACTTTGTGGTTTGTGGGACGACCATCTACCATAATAAAATTCTCTTATAACAATAGTTATTACACTAGTTTACAAGATGCTTAGTTTAAATATTTGTACAACAGGAGATAACGAACACTTGTTTGCTTTGTCTAAAGTTGGGGAAAGTTAAAAATCTAGACCTGAAATAGTCCAAGAAACAACCGATAGGTACTTCTGATAAGAAAAAAGATTAAAAACAACACAAAGTTGTCAAAAGAGTCATGCCGACCGCATACACAAACCTTTGGAACTCAACGTTGGTGACAAAGTATTGTTAAAAGTTTCGCCATGGAAAGGCGTTGTGAAATTTGAAAAAAGGGAAGTTAAGTCCAATATTTGTAGGTACCTTTAAAATAAAGAAACAAGTTGGACCAGTAGCATATCAACTTGGGTTACTAGAAGAAGTGAATGGGGTACACAATGTAATATATGTGTTGAATATATAAGAATGCCTAGCTGACGAATCCTTAATTATGTCCTTACAAGATGTGAAAGTAAATGAAAAACTTAAAGTTCGTTGAACATCTTGTTCAAATTGATGATCGTCAAATCAAGAAGCGGAAAAAGAAGAACAAAGTAGTAGTAAAAGTTAAATGAAACTCTATACATGGTCCTGAATATACTTGGAAACCATTGTTAGAAATAAAGAAAAAATATCCACAATTATTCCGGTAAATCTCGAAGAATGAGATTAAAATAAAGGTGGGGAGGATGTAACATGGTTTTAAAAACCATATCCAAAGCATTCGTTGAACAAGATGGGTTAGTGGCGGCAGCCCCTGAAAGCACGGTCTAATGGGCAAAGCCCCTTACTGAGGTTGAGCTGCTAGATCAACTCAGAAAGATTTTATTTTGAAGAAAAAAGTATAATGGAGAAAAATTAAATATTGATAAAATCAAAGATGATGTGGTCCGCATCGAAAAAGAATGCGGGACGTATTAATTAGGCTAAGAAATGAATGCGAAAGAAACATGTCTCTGATGACTAACGAGATGAAAATTGGCACACGTACTTCAATGTGGGGCGCATCGTAAAAAAGGGCTCAAGGCCGATAGTCTGGATGGTGATGACGCACGTCAAGACGATGCGGCCTGGATGGTGATGTTGGGCGCATCGGCCTCTAAAGCTCAAGTACAAAAGGAAGTTTGTGTGAGTTTTCAAAATCATAAATCCTTACTCTCTCTCTCTAAAACAACACCCCGCCCACCTTAGACTTATTCGAGGCAAATCCGATATGCTGCATGAAGAAACAACGTCGTAAACGAAGTTCCAATGCTGCAAATGAAAGAATATGAGCTTAAAACAAAGTGTTGCTTGCTTAGGAGCTATCTTCATTCTACATTTTACAAACCAAATGAATTACATACATGAAATGATCAATCTTTAAATCATGTCCCGCATTCTAAGATGAAGACAATTAGACCAGAAGTATAGTTTGGTTAAATTAATATCTAAAGGTTGGGTGAAAATCTTTTATCGACGCTAGTCAAGGTTTCAATATAGATTGGGGAGACTGGGTTGAAAAAAAGCATGCCTGAGTCACAGAAGCAGTATATATGGACGGTGAATTCCACATTTTTGGTTAAATGCTAAATGTATATTTCGACTACGAAAATTATGATTTGAGATTTTGAATGACATGTATGCTTAAAAAATGGTATAGAGTTAATTACGTGTATTCACAAGCTTTTACTGATAAAGATTTTCAAAACCTTTTACAAATGAACACTAACAATATATGCTAGCTAGGGTTAGTGTCCAAAGAATTTGACTCCCTAGGCATGGATATCTCGGATAGCTTAACATATAGGCAAAGGAATTGCCGATAGATCACGTCTCTCTATGCGCATACATTCGTTGTGGTTGTATATATGTACCCGATGTTTGTAAACCCTAATTTTGATTATATATAAAGGTTTATAATTCCATTTTAAAATATATGAAATATTAAAAGTTTTGATGTAACCTTGGCATTACACTTTTTACGAAAAAATATGATTTTGGCGTTACACTTTTTACGAAAAAATATGATTTTGGCGTTACACTTTTTACGAAAAAATATGATTTTGGCGTTACACTTTTTATGAAAAATATGATTTTGACATAAATTGTTCCACTATGTAAGTGGTTTTGAAACCATGAAACGAACAATCGAAACCAACAGGTCACACAACCCAAAAGTGTTGAAACCAAGGTGTGACACTTTTCTTTGTTTTCACCCATATATTTCCATATCTTATGAGGAATCACAAAATATCGCAAGCTTACGAATTTCTCAAAAAGTGTATATAACGAAGGATAGGACTTGAGGTCTAGTGTTAGGAGGCGAGTCTCACAACCAAAAGGTTATGGTTCTAGACTTGTTCAAGCCAAAGTTTTCTTAGAAATTTCTAAGTGCTCGGCTTGTACTGTAGAGCAAGCAAAGAAAATGGTTATTCAATATATATATATATATATGGGTGGGTTCAAATGAGAACCATCTTTTTTGTGAGAACTTTAGGAACCAATCTCAACCACTAATTTTTTATCACATGCAAATCACATGTCATTTCTCCCTTTTTTTTAAACGTTCGTAACTTTTTTTCACGACATCATTTTTTCAAAAAAAATGCACCATAAAATTCAGTATTTTTTATCTTTCTAATGCCTACCATTGATATACTTTTCTAAAAAAAATCATACATCCGTTGTTTACATATGTGTAAATCTAGTTATATACATGTGTAATACTGGATTTATACATGTGTAAATCCGATATTACACATGTGTAAAATGAATTTCGTTAAAAAAACGGGATTTTTTTATTTTTTTTATTTTTTTATATTTTTTATGAAAGGGGAAAGTTAGGGAACATTTTTGTGTTTTATTTTTTTTATTTTTATGTTATTTTTTGATTTAAATTTTTTTAAATATGTTTTTGTTAATTACAATTTTGTCATTAAAAACTAGTGGTTGAGATTGGTTCCTAGAATTCTCACAAAAAAAACCAGTTCTCATTTATCCCTCCCATATAAACATACGTAGAATCACAAAAGGAAAACATTATTGGTTTTGAGATTCTATATTCCTTATGATGTACATCTTATCCATGATCGATGTAAGGATTTGTCGAAGTGGCCATGATAAGGATTGTTACAGCATAGGCATATTTTTAACATTTTACAATCATTTATGTTCTGCTTTGCCACTCACATTTAGGGCATGTTGATGAGAGAAAGAGGACATGTTTAACCACCCTAAAGTTTTTAGGTCTACCTCATATACCCTCTAAATTTATAAATTAATATGAATTAATTCTAAAAAAAATTGTACCTTCTTTTTATTTAAATGGTTTTGATACCAAGTTACAAACTAAAGTCACTCAGAGTCATCTCGTTTTTTCCAGTGTGATATATTATTGCCGCGTTAGTTCTTCTTATCTTCTTTAGTTTCTTCTCGTTTTGCATTCTGTTTGTTTCCTTGTTATGTCGGCTTAAAGTCAAAATGATAAACACGTAGAGTCAGTGATGCCAGCTGTATTTTCATCAGATTTTACGAATTTTTGGGGATGATACATGTTCCCACCCGGAGCCGGGTCTCCCCATCTTCCCCGGTCTCGACACCGTCTCCTCCAAGCCAGATCATATATTCATGCACATTGGACCTCGGTATCTGTGCCGTAAATGTCATTTGGCTGAATGCATTTGAATAGATGTAACTGTCTCTAGGTCCAAAGAGTAAACAGTTATGGACCTTTAGTGACGGAGGGATGCTATTGTGACAGCTTAGTTAATATGACAGTATGTGAGACTATTGGTGTACAAGTAACATGTGTCCCACTTCCTTTAATTCTTTCTTATTCTCCTGCTACCTTATACTTGTCAACCTCTTTCGCCAATCGCCACTAAAACTACTTGTGGACCTTGCTTTTTTACATAAATCCTCCCTCTACTATTCACAACTTTACATTCTCAACCTCTCTACTTCTTTTATTGTTTTGATTGAGTAGCAAAAGAATTTACATTGTGGTCCCCTGCCCTGCTATGTTTAGTATACCCTAAGGAACTTACTATAAGTATTTAAAGTATACGGCTTCAACAATAATATATTGTGACAAAAGAACTTGAAGTTTCAAAACATCAACCCATGCCTCTTGAGCAACTAAAGAAAGGCAAATTTAATGATAAAAAAAGATAAAAAGAAAATATTTATGGGTTATTTTTATTCTCAATTTGAAAACGAATTGAAAGAAACTAAAATAACATAAAATAATATGACTACCTTCCATGCATGGTCTCAAAAATGTCTCCACATAAGTTTATATAGTAAGTGTTTTCATTTACCTTCTACTAATTTTAAACAACAAATACAAGGAATTTAGTTAAACAAAATCTTATAAATACATACGCTAAAAATTAACATAATGTCATGTATTAATATTTGCTTCATCTGAAGGTATTAGTTATGTATTATACAGAATATATCTCTATGTTAAAAATGTTGCATTATATGGTTTTATTGAGACTTGTAATCATACATTTTAATATAATTTAGTTTTTTAATATTTTAATGAATCTAGAATAGATGTATAAAAACTAAATACGACGAACACAAAAGAAAAAAATAAACTTATTAATTGAAGAGTTTAAGTAATAACTTACATATTTTTTACGTGATAATTAATTTTAAAGTGATATTGATTGACATCATGTTATGATGAGTATAACACCACATGAATCTCCATGTTACGTACATTAGTATTCCTGTTAGATTCATTATTCAGTCTTATTTTTTATTAAAAGATAATTTATTTTAAAAGTTCAGATCTATCATGGGTACGATCACTCTTTTAACCGTTTGTGTATCTAGTCTATCCCTTGTTTTAATAAAAGAATAAAATTATAGAATAATCCGGCAACGTTTAATATGTCAAATAGTAAAAAAAGCAGAAAGTTAGATTTCACGTCTATCATTGTGCTTCGTATAAACTAAGAGACAGTTTGTTTTTGGGTTGACTCGGCTGATCGGCTGACGGGCTGACTCGGTCAACTCGTCAACCGTTGATTTCGGTTTCGAGCCCGGCTGATTGGGTCTCCAGTTCTGATCCAAACCTTGAAAAAAATGTGCTGACCGGCTGACCCGCAGGCCGCGGCCCCCTCGCGACCTGCAGGCCGCGGCCCCCTCGCGACCTGCAGGCCGCCACCCCCTCTGACTCGTAGGCCGCCGCCCCCTTACGGCGGTGGTTCTGACCGGTGGTGTGACTCAGGTGGGTTTTGTTACCTAAATATTGAATCTTTTTTGTTCCAGTCAATACTGAATCAAATAGTCAAGTTTCAGTCAAATGCATACTCAGTCAGAACTTTTAACTGGGTCAGCTTCTGACTCAGTCAGATCTTATCCAGTCAGTGTAATCAAACAGCCCTTAAGATGTATTCATCACGCTTTACGTGAGAATCTTAAAATAAAGATACAAAATACAAATCGAAATGACTATCACTTTGATGGTAACAACAAAAATTACAATTGAGACTATCGGTCATGAAGAAAATTAAAAGAATTATTAAATCATAACTCGAAATCTCGTATCCGAACACGGTTGATCTAAACCAATCTGATTTCACCCGAACCAGATTAATCTTGTATACAAATAAATTGTAACTGATTAAACCGAAAACCGACTAAACAATTGTGATTTGGGTCTTGTTTCGATTACTATGCATTACCTTAAAGCTATAACTTGTGCCTAAAGTTTCAATAGTTGCATGATATTACTCATTTCCATTCACTTTTAATAAAATAATATGAAGGTGAGTTACGATAAGATAATTCATAAATTGAGGCCAACTTTAAACCCATTATATAACTATTAAGATGAAAAATTATATTTTTATGGTAAATTATATTTTTACTGTAGAAAAATTATAAGAAAATTATGATTTTTTCATGATTTATAGAATTCCCTCCAAAAATATATACATGACTAGATTATCAAAAAATAATTCTCTCATATAAAGGAAATGATGAAAATAATAGAAAAAATCTTAAAATTAAAAAGTGTAAAAAGTAATCACAACTATCTATATTCATAAACACTATGTGAGATAAAATTTATAGAGAAAAGTTTGTTAGAGTGATATTTTAAAAACAATCAAATTGTAACTTTTTTATAAATTCCTCCATTTTTTAAACGTTTATAACTTTTATGTGCGACTTTATTTATTTTTAATTTTACACCATAAAGTGAGTGTTTTTAATCTTTATAACGAGTACGGTATTGTTATATAAAAAATAATAAATATTTTTAGGCTCATATCTCATCATTGTTTTTAGTATAGTTCATTGTATATTTATGTTAGTTATTGTGTTTTCCTAAATACCGATGTGTAGTTCTAAATTTATGAATCCTAAAAAATATACGATAGAATAACATTATTGTGTATCTCTAATATGTAAAATACAACTATAATTTAACTAATTAATCTAATACATTAAAAATAATAACAAAATAATGTTTCATTGTGTTTTTTGAGCTTCATTGTGTTAGCAATAAGAGTTTTAAAAATACACTGGTGAAATATATAATTGTGTACTGTTAGTTGTAAAAGACAATGATAGATAACAAATCTATACATTCTATTAAAAAACAACGATAAAAATAACACATTATGTTATCTTCAATACTATGAGTTTGCAATATACGAGGGTGAAAATATATCATTGTATAATTTCATTGTAAAAAGCAATAATAGATAACAAGTTTATATAATCTATAGAAACAATAACAAAAATAACATAAAATGATCTAACACGTAAAACACAATGATTTATAGAAATAACAAATGATATAAAATATATGATCGAAATAATAAATTGATATTTGACGCAATGAGCATATAAGACACAATGGACTGACGTATTTAATAAAATGATCAAAATATTCTTATCTTTAAAACAATAGAGAAACTTGTCAAGTCCATTTCTTACACTTTTTAGATTAAATACCTTTTATACTATATCCCTACCATAAAATAAATCGAATAATATCTTTACGGTTTACGGTTTAATGATTACAGAGTTGTATTAATATCTATAATTTGTCCATAAACAAGAATAGAATTAGGTTTTTTTTTTCTTTTTGAGAATGAGTAATGAAAGAGTTTTGAGATTGAATGCCCCTAGATGAGGGGATGACTATAATAAAGAGATTTGTAATTTACACTTTAGGAATGATAAATAATAAAAAATATATCTAAGTACATCAAGTTGTAACCTATGTACTAACATCCCCCTCAAGCGAAAGGGTGGTGGTTCGAGTCGAAGTTGCGAGCGGAAGAACTCAAATTGTGATCGACAGAGACTCTTGGTGAAGATGTCAGCAACCTGTAGCTTGGTTTGAATAAATTTAGTATGGAGTTTCTTAGATGAAACTAATTCACGAATAAAATGATAATCCAGATCAATGTGCTTCGAACGTTTGTGTGCCACGGGATTCTGAGTAAAAAATATAGCACTTTGATTGTCACAAAGTTATTGGATGGTCTGGGGGTAAAGCATGGATTTGTAAATAGACGATGGGATAACTATTATAAATAGATTTGTAATTTACAGTTTTACACTTTAGGAATGATAAATAATAAAAAATACATCTAACTATATCAAGTTGTAAAGTATGTACTAACAGCTAACTTGCACATTTAACTTGTTAAATCCACAACAATGTTCACAAAAGTAATGTAACACCCAACCACCTAGTGAAATGTTCATGTAGAACACATTTAACTTGTTAAATCCACAACAATGTTCACAAAAGTAATGAAATATTCATGTACAACACAACCATTTAAAGACAATCAAAATCATACAATATCAAAATTAGGTTTAAGCATAATCAATCCGTTTGAATAATCAAATCATAAATTGAATCCGAAAGAACTTAAAAGATTCAAGATCAAATCCCAAATCTAAGTTACAAACTAAGAAAATAAGAACTTGCACAAACTCGTCTCCCGAAGTGAATCAAAATTGATTTAGCCTTGCATCATCATCAATTCTTTAACAAAATTGTAATTGAACATGCGAATCCAGATGAATTTGATGTTGGAAGACCTTTAGAATGATAGAATATGGTCAATTTTCATCCAAGATTGATGTGTAAATATGTAATTTTGATCCTAGGGTTTATTCCTCTTTAAAACCCTTCAAATTAGATCAAACCTCAACAAACTCGGACACCAGCGTCAGGTTACGCGTTAGAGGAGGCGACAGTCAGAAGGTTTTGGATTTACTGATGCCAATAACATCAGTGGCACCACCCCCTGCACAAAGTTGATTTCGTGTGTAACTTTTTGAGACCTTTTCGTTGATAGTTCGTGGGTCCCGTAACTCTTCTCCTAGCTCAAGTTATGCTTGTTTTAAGATATTGTTATCATACAACTTCAGTTTATCATACCTTTACTTCTTGAGCTTCAATTCTTGTCCCTTTCTTCCAAATTTCTTCGTATTCTTCATGTTAAACCTACAACCACAAAATAATTCCATAACTATATTTTTTATTAATGTACATGTAAACCATGGAAATAAAGCCGTTAAACATTAAACTGTCACTACCTGATCACAATCCCCACACTTACCTTTTGCATATCCTCAAGCAAAGTTCAATTTTAATTAACAAAATCATCATTGAAAGTATACATTACTAGTCACTTATTAAAAAACAATTAAGGTCCAAGGTCATGCTCTTATACATAAAATTTACATCATTTAATAGATTTACATTCTAGCAAGTCAATTATTGGAAAAATAAGACATCACCCAACTAAGCGTAACATTATTTTGATTTTTAGTCTTATGTACACAGCCCTCATAATAATTTACTCTTTTTAGTTTATATCTGGACTAGTAAAATATGTATTAGTGTAATCACTTAATAACCAATATACTATCCTGCCTACATAAGTTTGTATAGCAATCATACCCCCACCACTTGCATAGATCTTACATACATTTAAAAGACTTACGGGTTTTTAAGCTTAGGCATGGGTAGGAATTTTTGGCTTTTAAAAATGACTAACACAAATAGAAATATAAACCAAACCATAAAACCATCCTTTTTTAACATAGCTCTTGGAGTTAAATCACTTTGAACCTTTTTGAATAATATTTTTCTCCTTTTTTCATTATTTTTCAATTTTTTTCCTTTTTTTTGTAAGCTTGACTTTGATGTTTTTTTTACTTTGAACGGCTTAATGATCGGTTATCAACTAACAACTTGGGCTTTATTTGTCACTTTTAACAATTAAATGGCTTAAGGCTCAACACGGCTACTAAAGGTTAGGATGGATGATAATAAAAACCGATAACTAGTAAATAGGTTCCTAAATTGCCTTTGTCATTTATGTGCAACACCTTGCTTATAGTCTTAATATGCATCAAACAATACAAGTTCTGCAATAAAAGTAATATATGACCTACTCTCAAGAAATGAATTTATAATTATGTTTTAAGTAGTAGGCTCAAAATCTCACTAAGTAGGAATTTAGGCTACCGATGTGCACATGAGTTTATTATATCAAAACTCATTAACCCTAACTAGTCATCTTTAACATTTCAAAAACGACCCACTAGAAATACCTTATCCCACAATTTAAAGAATATGGACATGACCTAAGATCTATACCAATCTTTTAATAAACAACAAGTGACTTATATTGAAAATTTGGATTTCATAAACACACTAAACTTTAACAGAAAACTTTTGCAAAAATTGAAGTTTGACAGGATATTAAAAAAAATTTCCCTTAATTCTCCATAGCTTCTCTCATCCCCACACTAAAGATGTACATTGCCCCCAAAGTACTAAATAAGTGTTACTATTAGTGTGAAAACAAGATAATTTTAATATTAAACCCAATCTTACCACATTCACAAATCATTTACAATTAGTCAGGGACTCACCATCAATAATCAAAAATTAAAACAAACTACAAATAATTATTTTAACAATTAATAAGGGAAACAAATGCACCTGGTTATATCTTTATGGCAAGATCTTCAATTATACTAGTGATCTTCAACATCTCGTCCACTAATTTACAAAACATACTAAACCCCGTGTAGAACCGAAGTTCTTACTTCATGATTAACACCTCACATTTAAATCAATAATGCATCCACTTCTCCACACTTAAAGCATTGCATTGTCCTCAATACAACTTTTAAGTGGAAATTTGATTAAAAATAGTTAACTTTTAAATAAATATAAAAAATCAATTTAATAATAAAATTCCTAAACTCATTTTCATAGAAATCACGGTTGCATTTAGCATAGGCAACAAGCCTTTTAAACCATTCGGTAGACGCGAGTGGACGAGTGTAGTCTCATGAGGATTTCTAGTGAACATACCCACAAAGTTCTTAAAATGAAATAAAATCATATATTAAACAATAAAAAGACTAAAAAACACAAAATACCTTGGGTTGCCTCCCAAGTAGCACTAAGTTTTAGATCTTCAGCCAGATCGTACCTGTCAACACTCATTGTGGTCAAATGGGGTGTTTTCCTCTAGAATTTCCTAAGTAAATTTTCTTTAAATGATCTGGTAGGTTTTCTAAGTCATTCCATTTTCTTCCAAACACCATCATCATAACTCAAACATTCACGGGATCAGGTGGATCATCTGCTTTTATCTTCCTTTTTGGTTTATCCTTAATAGTGTCCACCTTCTTCACCAACTCTTTATTTTTTCTTAGATTTACAAGCTTAGCCCTACCATGTTTAAAACCAATCTCGAAAGTGGTGTCCTCACTTATATGTGGAATATAAGAATGAACACACTCGTTAGAAATACCCGCCTCACTAGGTTCATCATTAACAAAGTAATTGATAGACTTGGAAAATATATCAAAACGTAACTTACGGATTTCCAAAGTCATGTCAATTGTTCCATCTTGATAATTAATTTGAGCATTTGTAGTTGCTAAAAATGGTCTACCCAATATGACTTGAGGTTGCTCCCACATCCTTTGGTATGCATAATCAAGTGCCATAAAATCCATAGGTTAGTAAAATTCTCCCACTTTGATTACTACATCTTTCACTATCCCCCAATGACATTTATGAGTTGAGTAACACCACGATGGTTTCAACTTCTTTGAGAGGGCCAAACTTATATTGATCATACAATGTACCTGGAAAGATGCTAACACCAACTCTATAGCCCAAAAGAGCCTTATTAATTTTAAATTTCCCGACTTTAATTGGAATGACGGGTGCTCCTTGGTCATTCTCATCAACTTTCTAATACTTTTCTACTTCATCTGCCTCTTTTTCTATACTTTTAATAACTTGTGATTGTGGTGTATTTTTATAATCATAAACATTACAACTTGAGATGGTACTTACTACATTTATCTGCACACTTTTTATGTTCTTTATACAGGAGGTTTGATGTTGAGTATTTAGGCAATGTTCCTGGATTTCTTCTTAATAGTGACATCTCTTCTGTTTTTTCCCAACTTGCTTAGCTAATGTCTTCACGGTTTTATCTCGTACCTCATTGTCTTTTTTAATCCATATGAGAAAGTCCATGACTTCTAATGAGTTGTTTGATCCTCCTTGATTGTAGTTTTGGTTGTTATACATCGGTTGTCGGTTCTCATACAATTAACCTCCTTGATTTGGTACCTGAAAATAAGAATTAGATTGGTTAGACGTGTTACCATACTTAAAATTGGGATGGTTACGCAAACCTGGATGATATGTGTTAGAATTCATATCATATTGCTTTCGATCACCATATGCTTGGTTAAACTCTTACTCAGCTCGACCTACTTGCATTGGGCAATCCATAATAGCATGTCCCAAGTCATCACATCCTTCACATATCGGAAAAATTAGACCACCTTGAGGTGTTACATTTCCTCCATTAAGGTTCAAACTCACCAATTGACGTTCCAACATTTGATTGGTTCTCTTTAATTGTTCTAATCTTTTATTTGCATTAGTAGTACTTGCGGATCTAACAATGACATGTTTTTTCTTCATATTAAACTAAGCTTGCCTTTATAAATTCACCACCATCTTCTCTAAGAATTCTCAATCCACCTTGACATGATTGGAAATAAATGTTTCTCTTGTGGTGGAATTCACATCCTAGATGTCATCAGTGGATAAAACATAATAAAATGCATTGATCAACTCCCATTGTGGGATACCATGATGAGGGCAATTCCTTAACATTTAAATCTTTTCCACGCTTCATAGAAAAGCTCACCCAGTTGTTTTCGGAAGTTCTGAATATTAGCTCTTGCATCACTTGTTTGTTGAGGAGTGTAATACTCTTCTAAGAATTGTTGATGCATATCCTCCCACGTGAAGATGCTTGTGGATGGCAAAGATAGAGACCATTATTTTACGGCATCCTTCAATGTGAATTGAAACAATACTAGCTTAACTTGATCTGGTGTAAACCCTTTTCCTCCAATTGTACCACACACCATTTCAAATTTAGAAATATGAAGGTAAGGTTCATCAGTTCATTTACCATAAAAAGATGGCAACATGTTCAAGGCTTATGGTCTCACTTCAAATTATCTACCATGTGTAATAGGGCTTACTATTAGAGATGAGTTGACTATAATTTGAGGTCTGAAATGGCTTTCAATCCCTTTGATTGGGGCACGATGATGGACTTGTGGAAAACCATCATGATGTTGAGGAAAATCTAGTTGAGGATGTTGATTTATTGGTTGCCTCATGCCCTTTGGGGGACTTGATTAGCTATTTGAAAGATTGGGTTAAAGTGATTATTATATCCTCCTGGATGTTGATATCCATGGTTAAACCCAAATTGATCTTCATTTCCCCCTCCATAACAAACATTTGAATTTTTATGTTCTATTCTATCATCCCAATTCGATACCTAATCCCTTATGTCCTCATCACCGTAAACACCATCATTTCGAGTAGAAGTTGATTGATTGAACTGAACAGAAGGATTTCTTGGAGCCTCATAGCTTTTAACATGTTCTTGCTGAATGAGTGGATTGGATAGTGGGTATACACGAGTGTTTTCACCCATTTGAAGTTGTGGTGTTTAAGGTATAGGATTTCTTTGAACTGGGTTAAATGGTGGGACTTGTTGTTGAGACGGTGGAACATTATGTAGTGGAATAGTGTGGGAGGAATATCTCCTACAGGTTGTTCTCTTTATGGCAGAGGTTGGTTGGATGAAGAACCTTGATTACCCAAGTTATTCATATGGGTGAATGGATCACTTTCTGGTGTTTTGGAAGTCCTCATAAGATCCGACTAGCCTTGGCTATGAAGTTCCTCCTTCGAAACAAGTACCTCGTGGAATAAGAGCTGTTGAAGGATTTGCTTTGTGAAAGACTTGGTTGTCTCGTGTTGTTTTCTCGTGTTGTCTCATATGCATAAGAGTTTTTAACTACCTACACACAAAAAAAAATACCCGTGTAATTCCGAACAACAAAAATAACAAATAAACTAAAAGAAGGAAAAAGAAATTATTTTTTTTTGTTTTTTTATGGATTTTTAAAGAAAACAAATAACTATTACTAACACTAAGCACAATGATTCCCCGGCAAAGACGCATCTTTGATCGATGTCGTGTGGTCAGTAAAAACTATCTATTAAAGAGTACCTAATCACCCTTAATAGTAAAGGGTAAGAAGGGTGTCAAATCCATAGTGAATCACTGGAAAGTGCTAGCAACAATTAAACTAAAAGATTAAACATTGAAAAGTAAATTGATTTATTAATTAAATTAAGAAAGAATCAAATTAACGAACTAAAAGTTTATGTTTTTAACAATTTTGGTGAAAAAGCAACCCACAGGTTTGGCAAAGTTACAAGTTTTCTTGAATGAAACCTAGTGAGAAGTCATTAATGATGACTTACACATGATATGATGTAAGTGATAATCGTGGATTAAAGTTTAAAGAACCTTATTCATATAATTACCAATTTGAAGAATGAAACTCTAATTCTAATAGTCAATCACACAATGATTAAAGACAATCTAAATCATAGAATATTAAACTTAGGTTAAGCATAATCAAGGCGTTTAAATAAACAAATCATAAATTGAATCCGAAAAAACTTAAGAGGTTCAAGATCCAATCCCAAATTTAAGTTACAAACTAAGAAAAATAAGAACTTGCACAAACTCATTCCCCGAAGTAAATCAAAATTGATTTAGCCTTGTATAATCATCAATTCCTCAATAAAATTATAATTGATCATGTGAATCCGGATGAATTTGATGTTGGAAGACCTTTAGAGTGATAAAAGATGGTTAATTTTCATCCAAGATTGATGTGTAAAGATGTAATTTTCATCCTATTGTTTATTCCCCTTTAAAAACCATCAAATTAGGTCAAATCTCAACAAACTCGGACACCAGCATCAGGTTAGGCGTTAGAGGAGGCGTCAGTCAGAAGGTTTTGGGTTTACTGACTCCAATGGCATCAGTGGCGCCACCCCTGCACAAAGTTGATTTTCATGTGTAACTTTTCGAGACCTTTTCGTTAATAGGTCGTTGGTCATGTAACTCTTTTCCTAGCTCAACTTATGCCCGTTTTAAAATATCATTGTCATGCAACTTCGATTTATCATATCTATATTTCTTGAGCTCCAATTCTTGTCCCGTTTCTTCCAATTTCTTCGTATTCTTCATGTTTAACCTACAACCACAAAATAATCCCAACAGTAACTCTATTTCTTATAAATTTGCATGTAAACCATGTGAATAAAGCCGTTAAACATTAAACTTTCACCACCCGATCAGTGGGACACATGATAAGGAGAGGTACACATGAATCTCAAGTTTTGTAACCTCTGAATTCGGTAAGTATGGATTTTCTATTTATTCATATTTTATTAAAGAAGAGAAACGAATAGAAAATGACTTATGTATGATTATTTATAGAGGTGAAAACAATGTAACAACATGGAAAGAATAACGGAGTTGATTTAAAAGATTCAAATTTAAAAATTTTATAAAGATGTGATTTTTAAAGTTAGTATATATAAAAGGAGGAAAAAGGAGAGGAGCATAAGGGTAAGGTATACATAAGATAAAAAGCTTTGTCATGCCATACATGCCTTCCATCCTTGTCATGCCATACATGCGAGCCCATGCATACATAAGATAAAAAGCTTCATGCCTTCAAGTGAATTTTCAATATTTATGAGAATTTAAAGTTTGTGTAGTGGTTTTTAGGGTAAAAATAGGGACATGATGGTTTATAAAAAAATTAGCTATCACAACAAGTTTTTTTTTTATCATTTTTTAGCGATGATTCTGTTTTAGCAATAATACGACTCTATGGGAAATATCATCTAAGTTTTTTATATCGAGTGGAGTCAATATTAGAAAATCTAAGAATCTGACTTACCATAAACTACTATTCTATTATTTTCAATCCCAAAATCACTGCACAAACTTTAAACCCTTCAATTTTAATAATTTGCCTGCATGCATACATATGATTAAAATTAATAAAGGTATTTGTTTTTAATTGGGATTGATCTACTTTATTTCTGGTGTGTATGCATTGGATGATTGTAGCATAGCAAATTGCCCAATCATATGAGTTTTTAAAATACTAAGTTTCTTATATAAAGTAACAAATTAACCTAAGTAGATAAAGGTGAGTTAAATGCATTAAATCATTAAAAAGCTTCATGCATGCGTACGATAAAAGAACAACAATACTATCATGCAGTGCTAATGACATCATCATGTATACTATAGAGGTTCCTTACCCTTATGTATGGCATCATCATGCTATTAAAACATCAGCTATTAAAATCGACATCTCCCTATGCTCCTCTAGCATTATACATGACGTATAGGGTTTAAGACACTGAATACGAGAAAATTTCAGGCCTATACGACACATACAAGCCTATACAATACACATAGCAAATTTTGCACAGACTATGAGTAAAAATTCAGAGGTTGTCAGATAGGTTATACACCCATATAGGACTATATGACCCTCTTATACGACGCGCAGTGACGGACATATGTAGACTTGAGGGGTAGCCTCCACTACCCCTCAACTTGTTACGGGTAGGGTAAACTTCTTTTACGGTTTTATGTAAGAAAAAAAGTTTCGGCTTTACGTTACCCTTAAGAAGAAATTACGTTACCTCTAAAAAAATTTTAACTTAGTACTTCATAAAAAGTTATAGATTTTATAACTAAAAGTCTAATAATTTATAAAAATGTAAATAACCATTACCTATTACCCATTACCAATTAACATAAAAACTCAAAATACATATTACCCAACCCAATACAATAATAAACCCAAAAATAAAAATTATGTATATATTAATTATTTGTATGCATTGTAAGTTGTATTATGTGCTTTATGGGATGTACTAATTTTTTTAATCCTTAACTTTTTGGATTTTAACCCAATACTTTTACATATTTTTATAATTTAGCCTCAATATTTTCTTTATTTTCAATTTTAGTTCTCTATACTTTTTAAATTTTACAAGTTTTCCGTTATACGTTTCAGTTTAAATTTTATGAATTAACACGCCGTAACGACCGTGTGTGGTTCAACGTTTTTTCACTTATTTGTCAGTTTAATGGTCACGTCATAACACGCTGGTCCTAGATCAATATAGTTATTGTTTTATTTTATGATTGCTTAAGTGTATGGTTTAATGTTTTTACGTATATTTTTAATTTGATTTATTTTTTTATTGGTTTATTCAGTGTTGGTGGTCACTGGCGGTGGTATGCCATTAATATTACTTGTATGGTTTTATGACTCCCATTATAATGTGAGTGAGATTAATACTAGCATATAACATAACAATACAATAATTTTTTTCAATGGTCATACACATATTATTTATTTTTTTATATAAAAAAAGGAAAAAAAGAAAGAAAATGAAAGAATTGATGGTTCCGTTATTTTTTGTTTAAAATCCTTAACAATTTATATCTAAACCTTAGAATTATTGTTAGAATGATGAGAGTATGACTCATATTTAAACTTTTATAAAAACTTATTAAAACCCAATTTTAAAAGTATAAGATAATAAAATAAAAATAGATGATATATAGAATGTATGAATCTACGATGAATGCTCCTATATGGTTATTTGTTTATCATAGACATTTTATGTTAAATTTAAAGATTATAGTTATTGTTTAAACTTGAAATTTAGAGAACATGAATCGTTGTGCTATGAAAAGAAAGCATCAAAATATGAAAATGCGTACGAAACACTATAAATGTACGGCTTTTTATTTCTTTTGGTATTGTATTTTGTTAACAATTCAATGCAATTTAATTACGTTTATTCCGACCTGATCCAACTCGACTCAATCGAACAACCTAAATTTTTTACGTTGTTTTGTTAGAAGTTAAACATAAAAAATAGTAACTTCATAGGAAATAATTCTTAATTCCATCACTGCATGTATGATAAAAAAAATTATATTATCCCTGAACTTGTCGTCTAGATCTACCACTGACGGCGCGTATAACCCTTATAGGGCTATACGACCCGTATAGAAATCTGTAATGTTGATTGAGGTGTCCCAATAATCACACCCTATTATGGACACTCGTACGTGTGATTGAGTTATGCTTAATTTTATACATTTGGGACCACTTTCCAAACAATCATCCTCGTGACTCGTACATATTTGTACAAATCTATTATATAAATATAAACTAGTTTTATTTTAACTGGTCATGTGTTAAAAAATCATCGTACGCGGTATGATAAAATATAGACTAACAATCGACACGACTTGTCTCCAGACTAAATTTACATCGAACCATAAAGCAACTCGAGTTTATACCATTTAATGACACGTATTATACTTGACCCGTCTATTTTTCAAACAAAATTATTTCGAAACGTAAAACAACTCAAAACATACATAAAACCACATATATTACAATCGTCCCGACTCATTCCAAACTAAATTTAGGTTTAAACATAGAGTAACTCGGATTTATACTGTCGAATGAAGAAGTTTTATATATGTAGACTCCTTTCTATATAAAATTTTCATGAAAACGTAATCGAATGTCAAAACGTAAATAATCTCAAATCTTATATAAAAATATGCATAAAAACATTTTATATATTACACGACACGTACGTACTAGTGGTGAAGCTTTTAAGGGGCCGGGGGGGGGGGGGCGCCCCCTCTTTTTTTTCGTCCGTAGTGTTAAATTTTCGCCCAATAATGTAAAATTTTGGTCCGGTAGTGTAAATTTTTATATAAATATCGAGTTTGACCCCCCCCCCCCCTCTGAAAAAAATCATTTCGCCCCCGCCCCCATAGAAAGATGGTTAAACTCCGCCACTGGTACGTACCAATGTTAGAAATTTGTTTTTTTCAAATAAAACTGCACTAGTGTAGACATTTGGATTTAGATTCAATAATTAAATTGTTATTATTTTTATTTTTTTTAATTATTAGTTGAGTTAATATATATGTATTAAAACGGGATTCATAAATGCAACTAACATGAATCAAAATGTAAACTCGAAGACTTATGTGGTTAAATCCCAAACTATTAAACACTTTGTCCTCATTTGAAAACTCCTATAAGCCTACTATTTTTTTCATTCTAAAATTAGTAGCATGTCATAATAATAATAAGTATATTATTTATTAAATTAAATAATAATGTACATATATGTCTCATTCATTTGGGATTTCGTTTGTATATATTTTAGATTCTGTGACCCGTCTTTTGATTGAGCCCTAGCATTTATTGTAGATTTTGTGGTTTATCTTGTTAATTTTATGGCCTACCATTCCATGTAGATTATATGTGGACACTTAAACTCAATGAAGAATAAGTTACATAACTCATCTATCATGTAGCTAGAAAATTATGAATTTCTTCCTTTAAATGTCATTACACTAACTGTTCTTACCTCTGATTTTAAATCAAATTTGCACCCTCAACTTTGTAAAATAATTAATCACTATCATTCATCCACAAATGATTTTTGCTTATATTGTTATCTTTTTTTTTTAATTTAAATTCATAAACTCAAAAGAATTAAAAAATAGTACATTTGTAGTTAGATTGTTGAAACTTCTTTCAAGTCAAAAGCCTTGCTTACGATGGATTTATATAAATTAGTTGTGATGTAACACTAGCGTATGTTAGATGAGTGCGTGAATTATCTTTCTAAAAGAATTCAAGAAACAAAGCATACTAAGCGATCAAGACATGACAGGTGTCATTAGGGAGAGGTAAATTTTGTTCATAACATAATTACTCAAGAAGTTTTTTTAATTAGCACAAAAATAAGGCACTATATATTACTAATTACGTAACCAATTTTATAATTAGACATATTAATATTTCGCATGCTATAAGCACGAAACATCAACATAATTTGTTGTAATGTCAAATTACGTTTTGTTTTTCTCTTATTGTTTTCGTTGCAGATTTTGATGCTTCCGTTCTATCAACACTCGAAAGTATACCACTTTGAGTTACATTAATAATTATGAAAAAAGGTTATGAATTCTATTACATAGCGTTGGGTTATAAATCTAGTTATAGTTTATAGTTTTGAGTAATAAAACCGATGTTTGTGGTCTTTCTATTTTAGTGAATAAAAGTAAGCTTTGCTCTTATCTCACGCTCCTTAAACCTTAGTTTTATAAAATAGGATGTTACTAGATGGGTTTGTTTATCAATTTGTGTATTTTTAAATAATATAACAACATACAGAGTTAATTGACTCCAATATTACATAATCGTCAAAAGGATCACTTCATTATCTAATGTACAAAATCTTATCTTACACTTGATAAAGTAAAATGTTTTCCATAAATTGAGCCTATGACCTTAAGACAACAAAACAACAATCCTATTGATTTGTTTAAGGTTCGCCTCTATTTTTTTAACAACTTTTGAAATTACCTTCAATACCTAAGTGAGTATTCCTGAGATGAGATACTCAACCGATCATACTGATTTCGACACTGTAAACCTGACTCACACTAGTATACCATTAATGAGAAAACCACTAGTTACCATTGTGAGAAAGTCCCCTTAAGTCAGGTTTGAACCTAAGATCTAAAATTTGGATTGTAATCGAATCGAACAAGCATAAACATGACCGTGTTCATGATCGTTTATCAAGTAATAAAAAATGTTTAAAAAGTGTTCAACAAATGCTTACTGAACAAAATTTATTACCCGTGTTCATTCATTAAAGAAATTAACTGTTAATGAACTGTTCACAAACACTAGTCTAACACAAATAAATACAAACATAAAAGAATGAAACAAAAATAAATATTTATGAATATAAACAAACACAAAGGAAAGTTTATCATGTTTTAACGAACGTAATGAAAGTTTTTGGATTACTTTAACCATGAATAAAATTGCAAGTTGAACATAAGTAGAGGGACTATTCTAAAAACTTATTAGTCAAAATAAAGAAATAAATAAATAAATAAATAAATAAAGAAATAAATAAATAAATAATAAATAAATAAATAAAGAGGAGTAATAATAATAGAAAAAAAGGCACGTGACAGCCAGCGAAGCGGAGGCACAGGAGGGGCACGTGAGAATTAAGCATACCCACCCAGGCCAAGGGAAGTTGCTTCTCCACCTGTGTTACGGTAGACCCACCCGCAGAGTATGATTTCCTGGGGGGTTCTTACAAAAACCACATGCAATGGAAGATGGAATAACACTTTCATGTGGATGCTTCCCCTAACTCAGGCCCCACCTCACGTTTCCTGTCTTCCACGTGCCTTCCACGTGATCATCCTTTATTTTTATTATTTTTAAATTCTATTTCTTTTAAGTCTTTTCTCTACTTCTTACTATACATTACCTTTTCAATGTTCATTTCTCATTTAGGACGTAAACAATTTGAGTTATATATGACTTTATCATGTATTATAACTACGATTAATAATCGAGAAAACAATATATGATATAGGGCACTACACGCACATGACTAAGCAATAAAGAAACTACAAATGTGTTGAACCCGAGCTTCTTCCAAACAAGTTGAATTAGAGTGAAAGCTTTTTGAAGATAAATCAATCGAGCATAACATCAGAGGGCAGTATTTTCGAGCCTTGCCAATTTGTCTCACTTATGATCATGGATTAGTCATGAACATATCAAGAGGGAGTTGTATCTCCCACACGATGGGATACGACTCATGCAAGCACTTCTGGCGTATGAACTCTCTAAGGATATGCACCAGTAGCCGACACATTAAACACAACTTAGTATATGCGATCTTTAAACATTGGACCTGCATATTCTTACATCACCAAAAATACATAGTCCATGTATTCTTATCTGTACGGCTACTCTATTAGTCTATTTGACAATCTGTTAGTTTCAGGTTACAAAATCATCATCCCTAGATGTGTTTTATGAAAATACACATCCATTATCAAGGTTACAATAATCGTTATCCCTACATGTGTTTTGTGAAACACCCATCCATTAGCAAGCATATGTTAGCAACCAATTTTGAACACAATCATTACCCTTGGTGTGGTCATATATTTCGATTGTCGGATTAACAGAACAAACAAATTTCTACATCTTGATGCATGACTCATGGTAGAGTTGGGAATTTTATGGCGTGGCATGCTAACATAACATCACTCCAGCGAGAAATTAAACGAATTTGGTTCCCCATCAACCGGGGTTTGATTCTCTCCCCTTGGTTTTATACCGCTTTTTTTCTTAAATTTCTTTTTCTTTTTCCCAACTTTCATATTTTTTTTTATTATTTTATTGTTCCATTCCTGTTTTATTCTAGCTTTTTTTATGAAAATAAAAAAAGAAAACTAGAATAAAACATGGAGTGAGTGTAGTCTTAATAATATCTACATTCACAAGCTCAAAGTTAAAGCCTCACGTTCTGGCCCGTGGCAACGAACATTGGACACTAGTTTGACACAACTTGAGTAGACGTGAAAGAAAACGGCTCTTTATACCTCAGGGGAGATGAACGGAGGGAGTGCAAGCCCTAGTCTACCGATCTATATTCTTGGGTTGGGTATTTAGCATGTTTAAAAATTTTACTCAATCACATTATGTTTAGTTGAACTTGTACTTATCTCTACTCATATGCACCTTTGTTCTCGAAATAATCCCCTTTGATTAACTATTGGTACAATGGATATTAAACTAAGCGTTCAGTTGTCAAACAAACAAGTGCATGTTTGCATGTGGTATTTGATCCATATAAATCCGAGAATGTTACATGTTTCTGGTTTTAATTTTAATCCCATATTTTATTTAATTAAACTAATAAATCCTTCATGTTATTCATGTACGAATAAATTTGGTTACGATCGATTCTAATAATAGTTGCAAATGAGTCGAGTTACTCATATAACATTCAAGATCAGTTAGTCAAAAGTTTGAATCAGTTAAATCATAACGAGCTCAAGCTTATATTATACATGATGAGTTTGACTTGTCTTAAAACTCTTGAAAGCCTATTATTTATATAGGTATGGATCATATTTTGATATGATAAATATATAACTAAATAATAAGCCTTATTATCTGGAAAATGGTAATAATGAATCTATAATATTCATAAGTTTGAATCAATTAATCAGTTATAATTTCTTAAAAGATTTATGTGTGGTGCATATAAATTTTGTAATTATTATTCTGCATAAATATAAACATACATGAATAATTAAGAACATAATTTGTATAATTATATTTTATACCTTGAACTTTTTGTTGTGAATAATCATAAACATATGTTGTAAATTATAAACATAACTTTGTGTGGTTATTATATAACTTGCTTATAAATTTTCAACAACTTGATTAATTATAATTATGTGTAACATGAAACTTGTGTAGGGGTAAACCAAGTAGATCAATGAATTATGTATCCACCACGCACAAGTTCAATTCCCATTCGTCCATCACA